>CM062808.1:90990153-91567202 GCA_031772625.1 Pinus tabuliformis | reverse complement strand
ATGGGTTTGAGACAAGAAGATCCCTCCTTCATTTTGTTGGATTTGCAAACCAAGAAAATATGTCAATTCTCCAAGCAAGGACATTTCGAATTCTTTCTGCATCACCAAGGCAAGCTTTGACTCATAGATTCTTCATTGTTGCCAAAGATAATGTCATCTACATACACAACAAGTATTAGTAATTTGTCATTTTCAATTTTTATATAAAGATTGCTATCTGCTGATCCTTTGAAAAACCTTGTTGATGAAGATATTTGTCCAAATGATAGTACCAAGCCCTTGGAGCTTGTTTAAGACCATAGAGAGCCTTTTCCAATCTGCATACAAGATTTGGATCATTTCCAAGAATGAAACCATCTGGCTGCTCAATGTATACTTCTTCTTCTAAGTCTCCATTCAGAAAGGCTGATTTCACGTCCATTTGAAATACTTTGAACTTTTGAAAGCTTGAGAGAGCAAGGAACATTCGGATGGCCTCAAGTCTTGCAACAGGAGCAAAAGTTTCTTCAAAATCTATTCCTTCTTGCTCTGCATACCCTTTACAAACAAGTCTGGCCTTGTTTCTAATTACTTCCCCATTTTCATTCAACTTATTTTTGAAGACCCATTTTGTCCCTATAACATTCTTATCCTTTGGTCTAGGAACCAACTCCCAAGTGTTGTTCTTTTCGATCTACTCAAGTTCTTCATCCATTTCTTTGACCCAACATTCATCTTTGCATGCCTCTTTTATATTTTGTGGTTCAGTGGATGAGAGTAATGCCAAATAGCTTGAAGCTTCTGCAATTGTTCTTCTTGTTTGTACACCTACTTCTTTTTGCCCCAAAATCTGAGATTCTGGATGATTCTTCTGAACGTACCTGGATGGAGTCTTCTCTTCTACCCTTATCTGTTCCTCTGGTGCTTCTTGAGGTTCTTCTTCTTCATCATTCTGTCTTTGAGGGTAGTCTTCATCTTCTTCGATATTTTCATGATTTACTTGCCTAGGAATGTATCCTTTTTCATCAACCACTACATTAATGTTGTCAACAATTCTTCCAAGTCTTTTATTGTAGCACTTATATGCTTTTCTGTGTGGAGAATAACCAAGAAGAATGCCTTCATCTGCTCTAGGTTCAAGTTTGCCAAGTTGCTCATCAGTATTCTTAATATAGCATTTGCTCCCAAAGATTTTGAAGTGTTTTACCGAAGGAGTCTCACCATACTAGAGTTCATGAGTTTGAGTGCTGTTCACTCGGACATTTGTTTTATTGAGAATAACAACCGCAGCATATGCAGCTTCACCCCAGAAAGTTGCGGGAGTTCCGGACTCATCAAGCATAGCACGGGCCATTTGTTGGACTGTTCTATTCATCCTTTCCACCACTCCATTTTGCTGAGGAGTTCTAGCTGTAGAGAATTCCCTTCTTATCCCATGTTCTTCACAGAAATCGAAAAATTCATTTGAGGTAAACTCCCCACCTCTGTCGGACCTGAGGCACTTAATTTTGTAACCTGATTCATTTTCAACCAAGGCTTTGAAGGATTTGAATTTTTTGAACGCTTCGCCTTTGTGCTTCAAAAGTCCTAACCAACAAACCTGGAGAAATTGTCAATGAATAATATCAAGTATTCTTCTCCTAGAGGTGACCTCGTCCTGAAAGGACCACATACATCTGTATGGACTAGTTCAAGAGGCCTACTGGCTGATCCTTCCTTCTCCGGGAAGTTGGTTCTGGTTTGCTTACCAAACTGACATGATTTGCATATAGTGTTGTCTGGAATTTTGATATCTGGAAGACCACGAACTACCTGATATTTGCATGCCTTCCTTATTTGTGAAAAGCTTAGATGCCCCAACCTTTGGTGCCATAACCAATGTTCATCATCCTTGCTCAAATAGCATTGTTGTTGTCCTTCTTCAAATATGTATAGATTATTTGGAGTTCTTCTACCTTTGATCACTGTTTTCCCTGTATCAAGATCACGAACGCTACATCCATTTGATCGAAATATTACCTCGGTTCCTTGATTGCACATCTGACTGACACTCAGAAGGTTATGCTTCAAGCCATCAACATACAAAACATTTCCAGCTTTGACCTTTTCTTTTAACTGAGCTGTGCCTTTTCCTTTTATAGCTGCTGGAGTATCATTTCCAAAAGAAACTTTCTTTCCCTTTTCTAAAGCAGAATTTGATTCAAGTTTTTCTTTATCACCTTTCATATGCTTCAAACATCCACTGTCGATGTACCATAGATTTTCCTGTCCCTCTGCATAAAAGGCTATCCCACATCTTTCTGATTGTGGTTCCTTTATTCTCCATGTTCTGGTGCTTGAGGCTTGTTCCTTTGTCTGCTAAAATCTGCCCTTGCATTCAGAATCTTCATGACCGAAGTTATTACAAATAGAACATTCAATTTCATTTTCAAGAGCCGAAAAGTTGTTATAGGTCCTTTTTGTAATCCCAGTCATACTTCTTTGTTTTTGAGCTTCTCTAGTCATGATTGTTTTATATGCAACACATTGAACTGCTTTGTGACCAAAGTTATGGCAAGAGAAACATTGGGTCATTGAAGAAACTTCTGCGGTTATCAAATCTACCACCCAAATGATTGTAATTCTTATTGTCATCCATTCTTGAAGCAAATTGAGGAGATTTTACCTGTGGCTGGTTGTAGCTTTTGTTCACCCTTAAGACAGGTTTCCCCTGGTTTACCTGGTAGTCTTTGTTAGTTCTTGATGTAATTCGTCCCTGCTTTACCTGGTGATCTCCATTGTGCTTTTTCTCATTCCTTCTTGCTGCATCAAGATAACTCTTTGAGGTGGTGTTGATGCCTCGAAAATCGCACTGCAACAACAATGGGGGATAACCACCCGGTCTGGACCTTAAAGCAACTCCTTTTCCGTTTGGTGTGGTGGCTCCGACTGGTTTAACTAGGTCCAGTTACCTTCTCCCTATTGTTATTCGTTTATGATGTATCTTTACCTACCAATAGACATGGATATCAGATCACTTCTTCTTGCTGATCAGGCAAGAGAATGACCCTTAAGCTGATTTGGGTTCAGCCAAGCCACAACTAAAATTTTGCCTCTTTGAGGAGAGGACTTAAAAGTATGTAGAATTTATTCTAAATGCAAGCTTATTCTATGATGCAAGCAAAAGAAACTAATCTAAATCCTATCTTAATTAGGCAGATATAGATCTAACCCAACTAAGAGCAAGATAATTAAAGTATTGGGATTTAAATATGTCTTGTTTATAATGAATATCAAGTTAATGAAGTAGTTCAATTAACTGATATTATGGTTACCAAAACACATCCTATTAAGACCTTATAACTTGAAATAATAAACCAACAACATTCCAGGAAGTAGTTCACAAAAATGATATTGATTATCAAATCAATAAATCCAATAATTGAATAATGATATGTGGAAATAGTTCACAACACATTACCATTCAACAAATCAGTTTTATAAGACAGATTTCTGAGTAAATAGTTACTCAAAAATCAGATTTTAATTCATAAGAACAGAGATACCTAATAACAATATTGAGACAAATTACCCATGTTGACAATAGTGCACAAACATGAATAAAATGAGACATTCATGTTACCATAAAAATGAAACTGATATTTGAAACAGTAGTATTAAAAATACCAATTTATTGCATCCATTTCTCTGATCTTGGTCTTCAACAGTCCTTTACATTGCTTGAACTTCTGTCTTCAAAACTAGAGCCACAATAGTGCAAACTCTGCCCCTCATACATAATTCAAGATACAAAGGAAAAATCCTCAATAATCCCTAGATCTGAGATTTTTCTCCTCTCTCCTACAACTCTAAATTCCTATTACAGTAGTGATTTTAGAAGTCTAGAATTGCAGAGGAGCGCAGCCCCCTATTACATTCTGCAATCTATTATTTATACTATTTGCAAGGGAATTTTGGAGAGGAGAGTTTGTTGAAGAGAAATCTGCCAAATCCAATTTTATTTGCTCAAAACTTCTAATCTTCAATTGCTGGAGCATTCTTATTGACTTAGATCTTTTTCTCCATATTTCTTCCACTGTTTTCCTGCAAAAAGAACTTAAAATAAATTAAAATGCAACAATAAAATCAAAATGTCATTGCTGGCAATTAAATCAAATCCAATCAAATTCTATTTAAATAAATAATTGAAAATAAAATATAAGCTCTCTATTGATGTTTGGGGTGGTTTAATTGGCCAAAGATATTATTAACCAATGAATCTGCAATTAGAAGAGGCTTTGGACAAATAAAAATGAAGAAAATAACTCAGAAAATTGATTTTGTTTTCAAAATTCGGAGCTTGATCTTTTGCCTGATTTTTGACCCAATAAATGATTGAATCTGTTAGTGAAACCTCCTAAAAAATGTGCTCCTTGATTTTCTCTTTCCAATGAATCGTCCTGAGCCTCATCATTGGCCAAGTATAACTCAATTTATGAGCCTCCAAAGTTGATGGGTCAAATCTGACATGAATTTGGAAATTCTGTTGTTGAGCTAAAAATATTGTAATTAAAAACTAATTCTAAATTAATCTCTAATTAATTCTAATTTAATTGCTAATTATACACTAAACTAATTATTAATAAACTATTTATTAATTAATATCTAACTAACTATTATAATTAACTAATTACAAACTATATAATATTAATCTAAATAATAATTACAATTTAATTTATTCAAATTAATTATATTAATTTAAAATTAAATATTTCAACTAATAAAAAAAAATTTAAACTACCCTCCACTTATTCGTTCCATTCATTTCTTTATTCACTCACTCATCGTAAGAGTGAGTTGAAACCTTAAAACAAAGTTTATAAAAGAACTTTGCTTAAATGACTTAAGCCATTTCGGCGATCGGGGACATGAGTGTATCGACGATCATAAACTTGCGACATATGTAAAATCCCGATCCGATATCGACATCGGGGTAAGGTGTGGTATCGGGGCTTTTAAAATATGTTCAATAAAATTTCCAATCCAATTAAAATCCCCGATGTGATCAACGCAATTTTATTATATGTTTTTTTTTTTTAAATTTTAATTTAATTAAATTAATTATATTTAATATATTAATTAATTTAATTAATTTAAAATTTAATTTTAAACATAAATTTTTATTTTTGTTTTATTTTTATGAATATAAGTTTCTAAACTACAGCCACTTGAAGAATAAATAAAAATAATAAAAATAAACTATAGTCACTTGAATGTTTGGGTTTCTCGAGATTAGGATTTGATTTGGAAATTGGAGTGAATTTCTTAACAATCCCGATAATTAATGATTTGGCCGCATAACTAAAAATGAAATTTTTTTAGTAAAAACTTACTATGGGTTAATATTTAAAATGAATGCGTTATTAACTAATTTATTTACAAAATGCAATATTGTAGATTTTATGCATTTTTAACCCAGGTTACATAAATAATCAGACTTTCAAAGGAGTGCCATTTTCAAACCAGTGGATCAAATGAGGCGAAACAAGCGTCAATGTGAAACTTATAAAAATTCGATTCTAACAAAGCAATCAAAACCATAATCCAAAGAAAATGAAAAATTAACAAATGCGTAGGGCAATCAACTAAATAAAAATCCAAAAAGGTGTTTAGCCAAAAATTTTATAGAAAGGATCCCCATTATTTGAAGTGAACAAGTCAAAAATGGGAGGGTTGTGTTTTTACCACAACAGGTGGATGCTTGAGATGTTTCTCCATTATACCCCAGACCTGTCTTGTTTAGCGGAGAACGTTGTACATTGATGATCTCATCTAGAGTTTCAGATCCTTTGACAAACTTAAGATTAATAGTCTTTGTTTTCTCAATTTCTTTTCTAAGGCCAACAATTTCACATTCTAACTTTTCAATAAATTTTTCTTTTTCATCAATTTGAAATTGTAGAGTATCAATGATCACATTCTTTTCTTCTATACATGTCTTGAGTCTAGAAATCTCTTCATAAAAACTATCCACATCTATAGCATCCATGTAATCATCATCTTCAAAGGCCATTAAAAGTTTATAGTCATTACCTCGTTCATCTTCATCACTATTTGATAGACCATCACTGTCTTCATGAGTGTAGTAGCTTTTCTTATTTGCATTCTGTTTCTTCTTCCATCTAATAGGTTCCTTTCCCTTGTCGATCTTATCCTTATGAGGACATTTGGCAGCATAGTGACCTACTCTTCCACAAGCAAAGCATTTGAAGGGTAACTTACCTCTGAACCGTCCAACACCCCGTTGAAGATTTCTGACAAAATTTGATTCTTCTTCTTCTTCTGACCCATGTCCTGATTCATAGTACTCTCCTTTACCTGAAGCCTTGAAGGCAGCTTCTTTCCTGTCAGATGGACCTCCTTTTCTCATTTCATAAGCAGTTAGAATTCCATGTAGTTGTGACATTTTAAGATGTTGTAGATTCTCCTTTTCTTCTATAGCAGAAACATTAGATTCAAACCTAGGTGACAAAGATCTTAGAACTTTTTCAACCACAACAGCCTCTTTTATTTCTTCACCCAATTTTTTCATACAATTAACAATCTCATCCACACGAAGAAAATAGTTAGCCACACTTTCATCATTATACATCTTGAGATTTTCATATTGAATCCTGAGGGTTTGAAGTTTTGCACGTTTTATCTGATCATCTCCTTCATAGCTCAGAACAATCTTGTCCCATATTTCTTTTGCGGATTTATACTGCATAACTTTCACAAATTCTGATTGAGATAGACATCCTAGAAGAGTATTGACTGCCTTTGCATTTGTTTCATATTTCTTCTTCTCAGCTGGATCTGTAGGAGCAGCTGATAGAAAAGTATACCCTGTTTCTACGATGTCCCAGACTTCTATACCCAAAGATTGAAGATAGGTAGTAACTCTTACCTTCCAATACACGAAGTTTGTCCCATCAAAAATCGGTGGCCTGATTGATGCTTCCCTCTCGTAGTTGCTCATGATGATAGATCTTCCTTCAAGCGATCAAGCTCCTTCAGAAGGACCTGCTCTGATACCAATTGTTGGAAATAATACTGAGAGGGGGGGGTGAATCAGTATTATCTAATTCTTTTTCAATATATTTATACTTTGAATTATTATATGTCAGTACCACAAAATAATGAGCATGAAAAAGAAAAACAGATAGTCACACCAAAGAACACCAGATATAAGGTGGAAACCCAATGTGGGTGAAAACCACCTGCTGCAATATGTCTCTATCTTCTTTCAATTAGAAACTCCTTTTACAATGATTTTGTACTGGTGCAGTCCTTTACCAGTACGCAGGCTGCAACCTGCAGAGAGCTACAACTCTCTCTCCTGGAAGGGAGTTACAACCCCCTACTTCTTTTATTTCAAGGACCACTTTTCATAAATTTTCACACTGGATCCATGAGCATCAATCAATCATCAAGTATATCTGCATCAAACAATCTCCTTTTCCCAATTAGCACTGAATCAAGTAAACACTTCTCTGACAGCTGTACCCAGAACACAGTAACAGTAACCACACACCAAATTCTAAACCCAGAATACTGCAGCAATAGACAGAGGCAGCTAGATCATAATTTAAATATATACGCTACTTCAACAACCTGAAACCTGCATGCAGATCTATAAAGAATAATTCCTTCTTTCAAATATTCAGACACTAATTAACCCAGATTGTCAGATTTATAGATCAAGCATGCACCTCATATAACAGATCAAAATCATACGAAGATACTATTATTCAAGCATAAAGATTATGACCCATCAATAGAACTTATCCTTCTTTATGCGCTAAGGTTCCTCCTTCATTCAGATCCAAATCTGCACCATAACCCAATCACAAATATTTCAGATCTAGCACTTATTAGATATTCAATTCATTCGATGATGCTTTGCCAAATGATCTTCTTCCTCTTATATAGTCTTAGGCCTTCCACAATACCACGGTCCAAAACCATAGGATCAAAAAATGTTGGACTAATACCATGAACCAACCATGAAAGTGCGTGAGATCAACACTTTTGGATGCAATACCACGAACCAAAACCATAGGATCAAAAACTATCGGACTAATACCATGAACCAACCATGGAAGTGCGTGAGATCAACACTTTTGGATGCAATACCACGGACCAAAACCATAGCATCAAAAACTGTCGGACTAATACCATGAGCCAACCATGAAAGTGCGTGAACTTTTCTCTTCATGAAAGGAACTTTTCTTTGCATGAAAGTGCGTGAACTTTTCTCTACATGAAATAAACTTTTCTCTGCATAAAAGTGCGTGAACTTTTCTCTAAACTTTTCTCTGCATAAAAGTGCGTGAACTTTTCTCTACATGAAATAAACTTTTCTCTGCATAAAAGTGCGTGAACTTTTCTCTAAACTTTTCTCTGCATAAAAGTGCGTGAACTTTTCTCTACATGAAATAAACTTTTCTCTGCATAAAAGTGCGTGAACTTTTCTCTACATGAAAGAAACTTTTATCTTCATGAAAGAAACTTTTATCTTCATGAAAGTGCGTGAACTTTGCTGCACTATAATTTATCATCTGAGATGAGTGGGTTGCCATCAAGTACAACATATGTATCATAATGCCAACAATCTCCCCCTTTGGACTTGATGGCAACAACAACCAATCACTCTCCCCCTTTGACATCAAGGGCAAAGGGCAAACCAAGATAATCTCTTTCCTAGAGAAACATTCTGCTGCCCATACTCCCCCTGAGTATCTGCTGACATCTCTGAAAGAGCTCCCCCTTTGTATATGCCAAGGTGTACCACTTTGTCCATGCTTCCTCTGAGTACATGCTGAAGTCTCTGCTCTACTGAAGTGTGTTGTTCATGCTCCCCCTGACTATAAGCAATGTCAATAACTGATAGCAGCAGCATCTGACAATCACCATGACCATGAAAGAGATAGAGACATATTGCAGCAATATTCCTTCTATCCTTCCTCCATAATGCCAACAATGCATTATATGCTCCCCCTGAACTTGTGCCATTCGATCTTTGACTAATCCGCAACTCAGCAAATGTATGCATATACCCCAGATGAACCTTGCGTACAACCAACAATCAGAAGAGAGTCAACAACAAGGTGATGCATCAACAACCCCCAGCTTTTTCCTAAGGTATTCAAAGGTCTCCCTAGGCAATGGTTTGGTGAGTATATCAACAACCTGTTCCTTAGAAGGAACATACTCCAACTTGACCTTTTGTTCAAGCAATTGTTCCCGGAGAAAGTGATACTTGATTGGTATGTGCTTGGTTTTTGAATGCATGACTGGGTTCTTTGAAATGCTGATTGCACTTGTATTATCACATAAGATGGAGATAGGTGGTGTACAAGTGATTTGAAAATCCTGCAAGGTCTGCATCATCCAAAGGAGTTGAGTGCAGCAAGATGCAGCAGCAACATATTCTGCTTCAGCTGTAGACAAGTGTTATAGACATTTTTGTGCCTTACAGCTCTAAGCATGAAATGTCCATAAACCAAGGGATCCTAACTCCCTAAAAGTGTTGTTCCAGCTCCTAAAGAAACAAGGTCAACAAATTACAGCTTCTCCCAGAAGTTCTCCACCAGAAACTGCTCAGAACTAGTCAAATCAGGATCATTTCAGCTGCTCCACTAGCTAGCTACATTGCAAAGCACCCAAATACACTGGCTAGGTGCATTGCAACGCACTTGAATGCGCTACTAGGGTGCATTGAGCGGGAAATGACAAGTGGCAAAGTCATTCCACGAGGTGGAGAGACAATGGAAGCTTCCAGAATCTTCTCCAATGACACTTGCCTCACTGAATTCGACCAGTGATGAGTAAGAGGCTCTCAGTCTCCAAGTGGAAGCAAGAACTGACAGAGAGAAGCCACTAATCAATTCATGAGCTGACTCATCCTCTTTGCATACATCTATATATGGATCCCTCACCAAGAGATCCAGGGGGCTGGAATTTTGTACATTGCAGAGAATTGCTATTGGTTTTGAGATAGATATCAGAGTATTGGGTGATTTATGCTTTGTTGGAGGTGAAGGGGATTCTATGCTGGGAGGTTGATGCTGGATCAGGAATCATCGGTTGTAACTCATCCTGGATCTCCTTGTTTTATCAATAAAACTATTTGAGTTTCTCCTACATGCTTGTGTATCATTGATGTTTGTTACATTTGTATGTTTAGCTTAAATCTGATCCTAAGCTATTTATGAATATAAATCCATGTCTTTGTGTAGTTTCCTTCTTCTGTGATCTTGCAGGAACTTGGTGACGCTGGGAAAGTAAGGGAGCAGGTAGCTGGAAGCTGTCAAAGAGGAGAGAGATTGGACCAAAGGACTAGCGCAAGACACAGGTTGGTTCATCCTATTCCTCTTCGTTTATAGTTCATAAAGAAGAATACAAAAGTAGTTTTCCCTGTTTGTTTCTGAGGTCACTATCACACCTCAGTGGGATAGGGTCGTTCTGAATAGACACTTTTCCAGTTAACAAAATGGCGACTCCGCTGGTGATCATGTCTAGTTAGTTTGTTTGTGTTCCTCTTGTTGTTCGTCTCATAAACTTAGAAGTAGCGAATCGAACTGCATTTGCCATTAACAAATGCAAGGTAGACATCTGCCACTTCAATCCATTCACTGGATCTGTTTATGATTTGAACAGCTAATTCACAAATGATCTGATTACCCTTTGTGATAGCTCTTAAACCTTCATTAAATCTACCCTCTGATTGTGCATTATTGATTGCTTTTACTCGGCCACAAACAATAGATTAAACTGCAAACCGTGACCCAGAACCCGGATAGAATTCTCGTTTCTGCCCCAACGCAGGTGCTGTGAAGAATTCCTGCATTTCAGCGCAGTTACCGAGAGGGAAACCTGCGTTGCAATCCAGTTTCTTTGTGTACCAGGTGCGTTGATCAGCCTAGCCCTGTGCAGCTGAGGTTCTTTGCTCATCTTTTCCATTTTTTCCTTTGATTTTTGCAGCCTGTGATCAGTGTGTGTGTCTATTTAAAAACCCCTTTTCTTTGCCTTAATTCCGCCTCAGTTGTATAAAAGAAACTGTATTTGTTTTTGTGTGTTTGTTGCGTCATTTACAGTTTCCCATTGCAAAAGTAGAATAGCCATACTATCGTCCTTTGATTTAGATCTGTCGTAAGTGTCGATTTTGATCTTAGGAGGAAGTTTATTTGCTGTTGACAGTTGATTATGCTTTTACTTTTGCCTTTGGCTTGAATTTGTGAATTTCTAGTGTCGAAACAAGTGTTTATTTCAAAATCATAAAGTGTCGTAATCGTCTCTACCTTTTGATTTCGAAAAGAAGCTTGTTTGTGTTTTTCACTTGAAAACGAATTCAAATTTGTACAACTTTCTTTTTAGGCATCAATATTAAGAAAGTGAAAAACAAATACATGCACATGTGCATTTGCATATTGACAGTCTGTTTGGCTTGATTTAGGAAAAGTGCATTTACAGTGTGCTCTTTGCTCTTTGAGAAAAGATTGTGTCTTTCTTTTCCCCTTGTAGCTAGGATTTTCATTGCTGAAAAGAGATAAAAGCTTGCTTATCATCTTTAGATTGCATTTTAGGAATTACATCTACATCTCGTGGTGAACCCAAAAGGCAAACTTCATAAGAAAGATCAACCTAAAATAAATTCAATGAACTTAACAACGCTTTGTAACTTAACGCACAACATTTAGAGGTCTAGGCTAGAGACGTATTCCGGCGTCGTAAAGCCTGGTAACTGTTGTCCTCACTGATGGTTGGGTGATTCCTCCACTTTGAGACGATAAGTGCCAGTACGGACTTGTTCTCCCACGTACCGTCGAGTATATATTGGGAGACCCCTATAGGCATAAAACATTTATCCATAGGAAGCCATGTCGGCCGCCCTACTGATCGCAATGCACCGAACACAGCATTCGGGAAGATTGACTGCCGTACCGTAAAAAGTATTCTGCAGTTTTGCGATTGGTTTGGTACTCCCTCTACCTAGACCTCCAGAGCAGTCCCTTTCATTCCTTTTTAGACTCCTTAATGCAAAAGGTCCATCTGAGCACTTGTCACTTCAGGCTCATTAAAAATCGAAGGAGACTAGAGTCATCTTTTGTTTTTTCTCGACTCTTAAAAACTGAAAAAACAAGTTGTGTCAAAAGCGTCTAAAATTCATTTAATACGGAAACGTACTTTCCCTTTTATTTTAGTTGATCGAGTAATCCGCAATCGTGGAATAAATTCAATTGAAACCCCGTCGTTCGCGGAGGCTTACGAGTCAACCATCTTTGTCTCCGGAAGCGAAACTAGTGCGGACAAAGTGAACTCGTTTAACCGGATCCAAGTCTCCTATCAAAGTTAGAACAAGTGTTCCAACGACATCAGAGACTCCGGTTACTCCAAACATTTCTAGAATCCCTGCCTCAACAGAAGAAGTTCAACAGCCACAGAAGGACAGTGGTACTGATCCTAGTTTGAGAATAAACACTTGTGTTACTGAACCAGTTCCATCTATAACTGGTTCAGAGAGTCTTACTCTTCAAACATCTGTCGCTGCCTCTTCGACACCAGAAATATTTTACAGACCTGACGGTCTTCCCCTTCCACCTGGTCTGATTGCGATAGAAGAAATTGTAGAAGATCCTCAAGCAAGTACTCCAATGCACTTTGGAGTCGGGATCACTCTATTTCCTTCGACATCAGAAGTTAGTCTACCACCAGCAGAAGTTCCTGTAGAATCGCTAGGTAATCTTTTGGATAGACTACAAATGTCTGAACAACCGTCAACATCTAGGACTGTGTCTTCTGACACAGCGATGGTAGAACTCCCTGCTGTCACTCCGACAATGTTCGTCGGCATACCATCTGTCCCGACTAGCTCACAACCGCTAGAAGGAGTCCATCCAGGGGCTATTTCGACAGTCTGGTCCGTTCTTGTTTGTTCATCCGGAATTATATCTGGAAACTCTTATGTTGAGTCTCAACAAATTGATCCATTTGGAGGTCAATTTGGGCAGTCCGGTCCCCAAGGGCAAACAATTCCCTTGAGTTCTGGATTACCACCGTATGTGGGGCAGTATTCCCTTTCATTATCTCCTCCGGGAGGATATCCATACGGTAGTTCACAACAACATTCAGGTTATACTGGAATTACCTCAAGTGGTTGGGTACCTATACTACCTCAATAACCAAGAGTTGTATATTCAATGCAACATTGCGTACCTGTGTCGAACATACTGACTACGCCAGCTATTGTGACGGTGTCGCAAGTTCAAGCGCTGCCTATTGTATGTCAACCTCAAGTTTCTCAGGTTGTAATGCAACAGCCCCTTGACCCTGCGACTCAACCACAATCGCCGACTAGTGGGGCAACGTAGGCCCAAATGGGTATAATTACCCCTCACCTTGGTCAAGCGGTTAGTATCGGGTAACAGCACATGGCTTCACAACCGTGGCTAGTGCAATACCAACAACCACAATTCCAACAAGTATACCAGGGTGCTGAGCAGCAGATCTTTGCGAACAGTGGACAGCCGTACATTCAAAACGGTCAAAATCAACCACTTTATAATGGTCAAGTCCACCAACCTTACCAAACATACCAGCATCAAATGCATTATGCCGGTATGCAAAGACCAACTGCTCAGGCGATTCCATCGTATCTTGGGTATGCTTCACCTAACCTGAATCAACAGTTACCATTCGTGGCAACATTAGAGTTACTTGATTTAAACCGGTTAACAAACAATCCAATTGCTTACGCCCCTTGGTGGCCAGGGATTCCGCATAAACTTCCATTAGATATTCCTAAATTTAATGGAAATCCGGGTGAAGATCCATCGAATCACGTGATGACATTTCATCTATGGTGTTCATCAAACACTTTAAATGATGATTCGATAAGGCTTCGCCTTTTTCAGAGGACGTTAACGGGTCCAGCGGCAAAATGGTACATTGAATTGCCTAGAGCTTCGTTCGACAACTTCAGCACCTTAGCCACAACCTTTTTAACCCATTTTCAATTATCGATAAGGTATGAAACGGGAACGAAACTGCTTACCAACTTTAAACAGACAACCGCCACTCACATATCTGATCATATACATGAGTGGCGACGACGTTCCCGATCAGCTATTGGCTGAATGGTTTATCAATTCATTACTGCCTTCCATCACGGAAGATGTGGCAAAGGGGGGAGTTGTAACGGAAGAGCAAGTGATCGCTCGTGCACAATATTTGGACTTGATTTACACTCAGTCTGGCACGCTCTACGAAAAAATACCTGACGCCCCTAGACCAGAATTCTCAATTCCTCCCCCTCCTAAATCGAACAATGACTCTCACGCCGGCGATGGCGTGATTGGCACAACAGACACGAAATCGACAAAGGCTACGTCCAAGAAGGCCCGTAAAATTTCAGGTCAAAATGAAAAATACGAACTTCTTGCTTCAGAAGTAAATGCTGTATCGACAGATAAGGGCAAAGAAACCAAACAACCAGGAAGCAAGAAGAAAGGCAAAGGGAAGAAGAAGAAACAGGATGAGCAATCTCCTGAAAAATCTTCTTCAAACCCTCCTGGAAATAGGAAACCCCCTGCAGGGTGTCATATATGCGATGAGGATCACTGGACCTCACAATGTCCATACAAAGCTGAGCTTAGGAGATTCTTTAAAAGTTCGAAAACCTCAGCAGTGTTAACTGATCCGTTTCCAAATCTAGGAACGAATCTGGTTGAAAGTGGAAATGCTTCCCTGTCTCAAGTGCTAATGTTGTCGATTTCAAAACAGCAGAATGATGCTTTGATTTCGACAAGGAACAAAGATTATGGGAATCCGCACCTGTCGAACAACAAGGATAAAGATCAACCGAGTAGTTCGACAACAACTTCGACAGAAGTTGTACCACCCACCATCCCTGAATTGACAATAAAACTGCCGAAGGGAGTAGTACACAAGTCGACATTTAATCCCCGCGCTAGAGCGGCGCAACATTATAACATAGTGGAAGATTTGGCCCAATCGCCATCCGCTATGTCGACTCTTGAAGTACTACAAAATTGCCCATCCCAAAGGCAGGCTTTGTTATCAGTCATTGGTGGGATTGATCCAAAGGATTCCAATCTTGTATCCTTCGACCACAAAGGGTACGATCCTAAGTTACCAGCTCAATTAACTTTCCTTGTTCAAGTGAAAGCCCTCAACAAAACTGTTCACCGAACGATTATTGATGACGGGGCATCTACATGTATTATGTCGATGAGTTGCTAGAAAACTTTAGGATCTCCAACCTTGTCGCGATCTGCGAAAACATTAAAAGCATTTGACGGAAGGACATATACCCCATACGGTATCCTAAATAACTTGAAAGTTGAACTAGGAGGGAAAACAGTAGAAATAGATGTTGAAGTCATCGATGGGAATCTTGATTACAACATCCTACTAGGACGACCATGGATATATGCCATGGCAGCTGTTGTGTCGACCTATTTTAGAAAGATTGCATTTCCCTTTCAGGGAGGGATTACAATCGTCGACCAACAAAACTTCCTCCCCAATGGTTCTCAAGTTACAGGAAGCATTCCCATGATCCATGGAAGCCCCCATTCGCTTCAGAATATCGGAGTAGGCCTACTAAAAGATCCTATACTAATGGGAACTTTTGCTCTTCCACCTCCAATCAATCTGGCGGAAGTAGCGTCGATAGGAACCTGCAACATGATATCTTCCACAAAGATCTCCAAAAGAGATATCAACATGGATCATGCGATGGTTTTGCCCCTGAGCCCAATAGAAATATTATAGCAATCAATGTTTCTGGCATGGGAGGCAAACCCAAATCAACGCTCATCAAGCGTTTGGATAGATAGGTCTAGAGAATATGGTACTCCTTCAGATCCTTGGTCGCAAGTGCATGGCACCGACGAAGGAATTCTCCAAGCTATGGTAGTTGAAGGAGCACCATGGAATGATTCCCACCATCGTTCTCTTCTTCCGAATAATGAAGAAGATACTCAAAATGACCTTTACCATCCTTCAGTAGTTGATTTTCTATCAAATACTGTAAATACGGTGGATTCCGAGCGAAACTTGTCCAACATAGAAGAGACTATAGCCATAAATATCTCGACTAAAACAGATGTTGTAGAGAATATTTATGTTGGCAAATGTTGTTCTTCTTCAGAACTGGAAATATATAATGCTTTTTTTCGCGAATTCAGAGATGTCTTTGCTTGGTCATACAATGAAATGCCAGGCATCGACTCGAGTATCGTTGAACACAAAATTAAGATGTATCCAGATGTCAAACCAGTACGGCAACGGCTAAGGCAGGTGCACCCCAAGAAAGCCGCGACCATTAAGGCAGAAGTTGAAAAACTCCTCCATGCTGGTTTCATCTACCCGGTTCCTCTAACCGATTGGGTATCGAATATTGTCCCTGTTATGAAGAAACAGGGGACAATTAGAGTGTGTGTCGATTATAGGGACGTAAATCAAGCTTGTCCAAAAGACAACTACCCTACACCCTTCATCGACCAGATAATTGATGAATGCGCCGGATGCGAAATCTTTTCATTTATGGATGGATTTTCCGGGTATAATCAAATAAATATCCGCCCACAGGACCAGTCAAAGACTGCATTCATTTGTCCGTGGGGCACATTCGCATATCGAAAATTACCCTTTGGCTTAAAGAACGCAGGGGAGACGTTTCAGAGGGAAATGAATTATGCCTTCCATGACATCAAAAACATCATTCAACCATATCTCGACGACCTTCCATCTCATTCGCGAATGCGGACTAATCATCCGCAGCATTTAAGAGCGATATTTCTACGTTGCCAACACTACAAGATACGACTCAATCCACACAAATGTGTATTTTGCGTCAGTTCTGGTCATTTACTTGGCTTTGTAGTCTCCAAGGATGGGATTCGTCTCGACCCGTGTAAGGTCCAGGCAATCATAAATTTGCCTCCACCTTCAAATTTGCTTCAGATTCAGAAACTCCAAGGGAAAGAAAACTTTCTAAGGAGGTTCATTCCAAATTACGCCAAACTTGCTAAAGGTTATACGCGTCTTTTGAAAAAGGGGGTACCCTTTGTCTAGGATCAGGTTGTGCAAGCTTCCTTTGATGCTTTAAAAAATTCCCTAATGAAAGCATCATTAATGTACGCCCCCGATTACCAAAGAGATTTTAACCTGTATCTGGCTGCAGCAAATATGACCATCGCAATGGTTTTAGTTCAAGAAGTCGATGGAATTGAACATCCTATATATTATTTAAGTAAGAACTTAAATGATACAGAAAGCAAATATTCTTATGTTGAAAAACTAGCGCTTGCAGCTGTTCAAGCGATACAAAGATTTCGACACTATGTCCTCTTTCGGAAAACTACCATTCTGTCAGATTGCAACCCCATGACTTATATATTGTCGCAACAGTTGCTGGGGGGCAAATATTCAAAATGGATAGCAATCCTTCAAGAGTTTGATCTGGAATTTGTGAAATCCAAGTCAAAGAAAGCTCTAGTTTTCGCAGAATTGTTATGCGATCTCCCATCGTCGTCCAACGATGAAACATCCGAAGAAACAATCGTGGATGAAAGTTTGTTTCTGATATCTACAAGAAATGAGTGGTATGGGGATATAACCATTTATCTCCAAACCCAGAAATTCAGGCCAAACACCTCTCACTCTGAACAAAAACGTATTCGATACCAAGCAAAAGACTACATGATCGTCGGTGATACACTTTACTGTCGTGGTATTGATACAGTTCTGAGAAGGTGCCTCACCCATGAGGAGGCCGAAAAAGTCCTGAATGAGTGTCATTCAGGCGCGTGTGGGGGGCATCAATCTGGATATGCTACAACACAAAAAATCTTACGAGCAGGATACTTCTGGCCAGCAATGTTCAAATATTGCATAATCGCAGTCAGAAGTTGCCATGCTTGTCAAATTTTTGATAGCAAAACCAGAAGACCACCCGCACCTCTACAACCAATAGTTGCTGCTAGGCCATTCACCAAATGGGGCATCGATTTCATGACATGTAACCCCACCTCGACCGGGGGGCATGGGTATATCATAGTCGCAGTTGACTATTTTACCAAATGGGCCGAGGCGATGCCTACATTAGATAATACTGGTGAAACAGCTGCCCTTTTCTTTTTCAATCATGTAGTCGCCAGATTCGGCGTACCACAGGCTATAGTCACAAATCACGGATCGCATTTTCATAATCACATGATGGTTGAATTAGCTGCCAAACTGGGGCTATCCCACGACAGCTCTACTCCATATTATCCGCAGGCCAACAGACAAGTTGAAGCAATCAATAAGGTCCTGAAGCGCATGCTGCAAAGGATGATCAGAGTTCACAAAATAAGATGGCACCTAATCCTGTACTAATATTTGTGGGCTTACCGAACATCGGTAAGGAATGCTACCGGGTTCACACCCTTCCAACTGGTATATGGCCTGGAAGCAGTCTAACCAGTCCAGTGTGAAATCTCGTCTCTCCTCGCAATTGATCTCCTCTACGGAACTTCAGAAGAAGAAGCTCGTTTCTTGGAATTAATCCAATTGGATGAAACCCATCGTGACGTCGCGTTGGCTAACGAAGCCCATAAGAAACGAGTCAAGGCACAGTTCGACAAGCATGTCAAACCCCATGTCTTCTCGGAAGGTGACTTGGTCCTGCTTTACGACCAAGAATCCGATAAGTTGGGAGCAGGTAAATTTAAGCCTTTATGGATGGGCCCCTATATTTTTAAACGAGTGTTAGCAAAATGAGCCTACGAGTTGATGGATTACGACGGAATTCCACTGGCGCAACCTCGTAATGGGTTGTACCTCAAGCATTACTACGCCTAGTAGTAACCAGTATGCTTTTGTTATATTTTTGTTTTCGCTAAAGTGTTTGTTTTGGTCAAGTAATCCACCTTTTTACATTTATTGTAGATGTCAAACCCATTGGAGCCATGTGCTGGATATGCCGACGGAGCGAGTCATAGTTCGCGGAACCTGTCCTCCGCAGCCTGGGCCATTTTTGATCCAAGCGGCGAGTTAGTAAGTTTTAGAGGTGTATGTATTGGTCGATCAACGAACAATATCGCTGAATATAGCATGTTGATAGAACTTCTCTCTGATGCCATCACTCATGGTATACGCCGACTAATCATCAGGCTAGACTCACAGCTCGTAATACTACAACTCAATGGTATATATTCCGTCCGAAACCCAGCTATTTATCGCATGTTCCTAAGGGTCAAGATTTTGGAAAGACAATTTGATCTTATTCAATACCAACATATTTCCAGAAACTTAAACACATTAACCGACTCATTAGCAAATTATGTGTTAGATAGACATTTGCAACATTTATAAAAAGAAACACATCATCAATGTTTTACATGTGGATCATATAACTTAACCAGAATAAAACTCCGAAAATCAAAAATATATATAGCTGTTTATGGTTTACATATAATGTTCTGTAACCAAGACAAAATCAGTTGCGCGACCCAAAAACTCAAAATTCTAGGGGCACCCTAGTCTAATGATGCTCGTGATAGCAAGTCACAGCCTGTGCGATCATGCGTAGGAGACGAGTCCATCATCTGGGCACACTAGTAGTATGCCGCTGTAACCGCAAAGGTAGCTCGTCAGTCCTCACATTTGGTATACCAAGAATGAGGCCCTCAACCTGCTCCTGCAAAGCTGTGAGAGTCTTGGCCACATCGAGGTCGCAAAGAATAGATCTTTCGGCGGCCTCTCCTGCTGGGGCAGCAGCTGGTACTCTCAGGCGAACTACTGGACGAACAGGACCAACATCTGCATGTACACATGAGTTTGATTAGAGTCTTGATAGAACAAAGCACAAGGACATTATAAACAAAAATAGTAAACAACAATATGGTCAGAGATCTTACCAATAGCACCCCACTGCTCGCCATCCGACAGTACTAAATCTGGATCACCCCGGAAGTCCATGCCAGCATATGGATACTCGGAATAAACCATCTCCTGACAATCAAACCACCTGAAGAAGGTATCAGAAAATGAAATATGAGACTGGCCAGCATGCCTAGACATATGGTCAACCCATCTCTGCATACGTGGTTCAGTAGGAGAAGGTAAATCGAGTGCAATGTACTGCGGCTGCATCAGTGGTATCTTCTCCAAGGCAAAGGCGGTCAAAATAGAACCGAACCCAAAGTTCTTCAACCTCCCGTTTTTTATCTTGGTCAACTCTTCTTTCATCAGAAGAAGTATTGCGTCGCACCAGTTGAACACCTTCGGTTGGAGGCATTCCAAGGCATGCTGCATATAGGATCTGTTGGCTACATGAAGAGACGCGCTACTGGCCATCCTACCAAAAGTAAATAGGATAGTCCTAAAGGACCTATCAGTGACATCACGGATGATGATCTTGCTGTCTTTACTCGACTGAGATCCTTCCCTGCAATACTGGCAGACATAATCTCTCACAGAATCGCCTCCTCGGGCCGAACCCGACAAAGAGATAGGGGCACCCCGCCTCGACAAGCCAGTCAAGAAATAGATGTCTACTGTAGTCAAGGGGATAGATTTGCCCCTAATCTGGAAAACCTGGTTTAGGATCCCAAGAGTCAAGAAAATACTTCAGTAAGTTAATCTGCTGTCTCATGCTAGAGATGCGGAAGAACTTCAGCAAGCCACAATTCCGCAGTGCGTTCACTGTAACAGGATCATGTAGGGCAATCATGTCCTCTTCTTCATGTTCTGGTTCTCGCCATGTAAGGGTCATTTTGCTCCAAGATCTCTGAAAAAACAAACAAGAGAGGAGTTAGATCCTGATTTTGATGAGAAACAGGCAAAAATCCCATCAAAAACTGTGCAACAAATTCCCTTTCTGCGCCCAACGCACCTGCAACAGTGTTCCAGGTGCATTGAATGTCAAACTGCCTTCATACAGGCCAGCATTCAACACAGGTTTCGATGTGCTGAGGGTGCGTTGATGGAAAAACGAATCCATCAAACCCCAGGGGCTTAGAAAAGCAGGAAATAAAGCACAGAATGCAAAAAGGAAACCATGAAATGAAAGAGCTCAGGTTTAGCTCCTACCTGGTCCAGACGCGCCGAGAATCGTCCACAGAATCTCCTGAAATCAACTGATGAAAATCGAGGGGGAAAACACCTCCAAAGCTCTAACAAACCAAGTTAAAATGAAATGGTAAAATGAGAGGTAAAAAACACTTTTTAATTACTTTTACGTAGTTCGAAGTAAGATATTAGCGTTTTAATCTTGTTTTCAAAGAAAATATTGTTCATTTCTAACTAGTTTGATGAAGCAGTTGAAAAATACAGTACTATCTTTGGAAGGACAAAGCTATCTATGGTAAAAATAAAAACAAGACCACCTAATTGAGCAGTTTTAGCGCATAGTTCAAGCTCGTTAAAAAATAAACATAAGATCGAGCAAATGATTCCACCCGCGTTTAAGCTCGTTAAAAAATGAACTATCTCCCGGTAAATAACCACCGTGAATGAAACATTTTCAGCCATTAAAGCATTGGTCGTGTTTGCACCGTCACCTCCACTTTTCCATTGGCCAATCATTCACTTCCATTTGATTGTTTACCCATTTTGAGGAACAGCTGCGAAGAGTGATTTCACTAGCCATCCTTGTGACATTGCCGTGATTGGAAAATTCCAAACCTTACCTGGAATCAGCTGCTACCGATTTTATCACTCGTTCCTCAAAAGAAGAGTCTTCTTTAAGCTCTTTTCAACTGACTCGTAAAATATGAAAAGATTTCCGAGTTTTGGCCTTCTAGCTCGTTAAAGCGACAGGAAGTGCTATCCCTCCTCTAGATTTTAATCTTTTTGGACCTGAGGGATTATTGCACAAAAAGATCGAGCGCTTGTTTTGTTCGGCTCGTTAAAACTATCAAAAATTCATCCCTTCTGTATTGTTTTATACTTTTTCGGACTTAAGGGATTAGATGACGAAAAAGGAACTTCGGAGTTACCTTTACATACCTTTTCAGACTCTCTAAAAATGAAAAGGACCGAGTTATATTTGTCGTTAGACTCGTTAAAAAGATTAATAGCGACAAACTTGTCTTTAGGCGAGAACGAGTTTCACTATCGCTAGGCTCGTTAAAACATAGCGATGGGTTTGCCCGAAGGGCAAATTATAAAAAATCATATGTTATCCTCCTCAAGCTTGACAAAAATAAAGAGGTACTGGTCAGCAATGATTGGGGAAAAATTGGGAAGAAAACTCAAAGAAACTTTATTGGTAGCAAGTCGCTCTTGAACATGACACTTCCACTCCGTGCCTGAGTCGGGTTGGGTTGTTTCATTCACCGGTCACATCACCATGGTCACGCCATACCATCCACATTTGGGGTAAATGCTACCAATCCATCACATAAGTGTCGCCGACATGTTCAAGAGAAGTCATCCATGTCCCATCCACTACCATACATTATACCTCATTCTTTCATGACCGCCACCCTGAACCATATATCATCAGATCGTTTTCACCTCCATCAAAATCATTTGCTCTGTTCCGTGTCATTGATGTGGGATTCATTAAGGCCCTCCTTTGACGGATCGCTTCTTGTCGACATCAGCTCATTATCTGAGAAGTTGATCTAGGAACAACCCCTTCAGTACTTTGAAGCTTGCATGCCTCAATGGCAAGTTTCTCACTTCCGGCGACAGGTATACATCAATGACCTTCGACAGAAAGATTTTGCGTGGTGTTCGACGCCAAGTCCTTTATTCACACCATGTGAATTGTACTGCAGTACCTTGAGGGTAATTATCATTATCAGTGATTCCTCTCGCGCTTGTTAACAGTTTACATCATTGACTGGTAATCAAGCGATGTCTTTCCATGTTCGACTTCAAAACATTTCTCACATGGATCGACTTGTACTTCGAGTGAATATCGGACGAGATTGAAGACCACCTCGTGGAATGACTCTACCACTTGTCATTTCCCGCTCAACGCACCCTGGTAGTGCATTCAAGTGTGTTGCAACGCACCTAGCCAGTGTATTTGGGTGCTTTGCAATGCAGCTAGCTAGTGGAGCAATTGAAATGATCCTGATTTGACTAGTTCTGAGCAGTTTCTGGTGGAGAATTTAGATCTGGGGCCTTCAATCTCGTCCGTTATTCACTCGAAGTACAAGTCGATCCATGTGAGAAATGTTTTGAAGTCGAACATGGAAAGACATCGCTTGATTACCAGTCAATGATGTGAACTGTTAACAAGCGCAAGAGGAATCACCGATAATGATAATGACCCTCAAGGTACTGCACTACAATCCACGTGGTGTGAATAAAATACTTGGTGTCGAACACCACGCAAAATCTTTCGGTCGAAGGTCATTGATGTATACCTATCGCCAGAAGTGAGAAACTTGCCATTGAGGCATGCAAGTTTCAAAGTACTGAATGGGGTGTTCCTAGATCAGCTTCTTGGATAATGAGCTGATGTCGACAAGAAGCGATCCCTCAAAGGAGGGCCTTAATGAATCCCACATCAATGACCCGGAACGGAGCAAATGATTTTGATGGAGGTGAAAATGATCTGGTGATATATGGTTCAGGGTGGCGGTCATGAAAGAATGAAGTATAATGTATGGTAGTGGATGGGACATGGGTGACTTCTCTGGATGACTTCTCTTGAACATGTCGGCGACACTTATGTGATGGATTGGTAGCATTTACCCCAAATGTGGATGGTATGGCGTGACCATGGTGATGTGACCGGTGAATGAAACAACCCAACCCGACTCAGGGACGGAGTGGAAGTGTCATGTTCAAGAGCGACTTGCTACCAATAAAGTTTCTTTGAGTTTTCTTCCCAATTTTTCCCCAGTCATTTCTGACCAATACCTCTTTATTTTTGTCAAGCTTGAGGAGGATAACATATGCTTGTTCTATAATTTGCCCTTCGGGCAAACCCATCACTATGTTTTAACGAGCCTAGCGATAGTGAAACTCGTTCTCGCCTAAAGACAAGTTTGTCGCTATTAATCTTTTTAACGAGTCTAATGAGAAAGATAACTCGGTCCTTTTCATTTTTAGAGAGTCTGAAAAGGTACGTAAAGGTAACTCCAAAATTCCTTTTTCGTCATCTAATCCCTTAAGTCCGAAAAAGTATAAAACAATACAGAAGGGATGAATTTTCGATCGCTTTAACGAGCCGAACAAAACAAGTGCTCGATCTTTTTGTGAAATAATCCCTTAGGTCCAAAAAGATTAAAATCTAGAGGAGGGATAACACTTCCCATCGCTTTAACGCGCTGGAAGGCCAGAACTCGGCAATCTTTTCATATTTTACGAGTCAGAAAAGAGCTTAAAGAAGACTCGTCTTTTGAGGAACGAGTGATAAAATGGGTAGCAGCTGATTCCAGGTAAGGTTTGGAATTTTCCAATCATGGTAGTGTCACAAGGATGGCTAGTGAAATCACTCTTCGCAGCTGTTCCTCAAAATGGGTAAACAATCAAATGGAGGTGAATGATCAGCCAATGGAAAAGTGGAGGTGACGGTGCAAACACGACCAAGGCTTTAATGGCTGAAAATGCTTCATTCATGGTGGTTATTTACCGGGGGATAGTTCATTTTTTAACGAGCTTAAACGCGGGTGGAAACATTTGCTCGGTCTTATGTTTATTTTTTAACGAGCTTGAACTATGTGCTAAAACTGTTGTTGGGCCATTCGCCAAATGGGGCAACAACGGAGTCGCCATTTTGTTAACGGGAAAAGTGTCTATTCATAACGACCCTATCCCACTGAGGTATGACAGTGACCTCAGAAACAAACAGGGAAAACTACTCTTGTATTCTCCTTTATGAACTATAAACGAAGAGGAATAGGATGAACCAACCTGTGTCTTGCACTAGTTCTTTGATCCAATCTCTCTCCTCTTTGACAGCTTCCAGCTACCTGCTCCCTTACTTGCCCAGCTTCACCAAGTTCCTGTAATATCACAGAAGAAATAAACTACACAAAGACATGGATTTATGTTCATAAATAGCTTAGGATCAGATTTAAGCTAAACATACAAATATAACAAACATCAATGATATACAAGCATGTAGGAGAAACTCAAATAGTTTTATTGATAAAACAAGAAGATCCAGGAGGAGTTACAACCGATGATTCCTGATCCAGCATCAACCTCCCAACATAGAATCCCCTCTTCACCTCCAACAAAGCATAAATCACCCAATACTCTGATATCTATCTCAAAACCAACAACAATTCTCTGCAATGTACAAAATTCCAGCCTCTGGATCTCTTGGTAAGGGGTCCATATATAGATGTATGCAAAGAGGATGAGTCAGCTCATGAATTGATTAGTGGCTTCTCTCTGTCAGTTCTTGCTTGCACTTGGAGACTGAGAGCCTCTTACTCATCACTGGTCGAATTCAGTGAGGCAAGTGTCATTGGAGAAGATTCTGGAAGCTTCCATTATCTCGCCACCTCATGGAATGACTTTGCCACTTGTCATTTCCCACTCGACGCACCCTAGTAGTGCATTCAAGTGCATTGCAATGCACCTAGCCAGTGTATTTGGGTGCTTTTCAACGCAGCTAGCTAGTGGAGCAGCTGAAATGATCCTAATTTGACTAGTTCTGAGCAGTTTCTGGTGGAGAACTTCTGGGAGAAGCTGTAATTTGTTGACCTTGTTTCTTTAGGAGCTAGAACAACACTTTTAGGGACTTAGGATCGCTTGGTTTATGGACATTTCATGCTTAGAGCTGTAAGGCACAAAAATGTCTATAACAGTTACCCCCTAAAGTATGAGGCCGTTTATCGGGTGAAATGCTTTATTAGGAGGATCTGAAGTTCTTTCAATGCTGGGAGGAGACCTGTAATAAGATGCAATACAATACATTATCTTCATACTATTTTCATGATCTAGCTGAGGCGGGCATTCCCATGCTCAACTTTATAAATTCATTTTCATGTACATAGGACAGACAATCATCTGATGGTAGACTGATGATTCTGATGGAGTCATCATCCTTTTGGTAGGATGATTATCTGTGCTGCAATGCTGTACATTTCAATGTCTTTATTTTTCCTGAATATATATCGCAGCCTGGATGGATGAAACTAGATCCTGGGTCTTCAATCTCGTCCGTTCTTCACTCGAAGTACAAGTCGATCCATGTGAGAAATGTTTTGAAGTCGAACATGGAAAGACATCGCTTGATTACCAGTCAATGATGTGAACTGTTAACAAGCGCGAGAGGAATCACCAATAATGATAATGACCCTCAAGGTACTGCAGTACAATTCACGTGGTGTGAATAAAAGACTTGGTGTCGAACACCACGCAAAATCTTTCGGTCGAAGGTCATTGATGTATACCTGTCGCCGGAAGTGAGAAACTTGCCATTGAGGCATGCAAGCTTCAAAGTACTGAATGGGGTGTTCCTAGATCAACTTCTTGGATAATGAGTTGATGTCGACAAGAAGCGATCCGTCAAAGGAGGGCCTTAATGAATCCCACATCAAAGACACGGAACTGAGCAAATGATTTTGATGGAGGTGAAAACGATCTGGTGATATATGGTTCAGGGTGGCGGTCATGAAAGAATGAAGTATAATGTATGGTAGTGGATGGGACACGGGTGACTTCTCTTGAACATGTCGGCGACACTTATGTGATGGATTGGTAGCATTTACCCCAAATGTGGATGGTATGGCGTGACCATGGTGATGTGACCGGTGAATGAAACAACCCAACCCGACTCAGGCACGGAGTGGAAGTGTCATGTTCAAGAGCGACTTGCTACTAATAAAGTTTCTTTGAGTTTTCTTCCCAATTTTTCCCCAGTCATTGCTGACCAGTACCTCTTTATTTTTGTCAAGCTTGAGGAGGATAACATATGCTTGTTCTATAATTCTCCCTTCGGGCAAACCCATTGCTATGTTTTAACGAGCCTAGCAATAGTGAAACTCGTTCTCGCCTAAAGACAAGTTTGTCGCTATTAATCTTTTTTTACGAGTCTAACGACAAAGATAACTCGGTCCTTTTCATTTTTAAAGAGTCTGAAAAGGTACGTAAAGGTAACTCCAAAATTCCTTTTTCTTCATCTAATCCCTTAAGTCCGAAAAAGTATAAAACTATACAGAAGGGATGAATTTTCGATCGCTTTAACGAGCCGAACAAAACAAGCGCTCGATCTTTTTGTGCAATAATTCCTCAGGTCCAAAAATATTAAAATCTAGAGTAGGGATAGCACTTCCCGTCGCTTTAATGAGCTGGAAGGACAGAACTCGGCAATCTTTTCATATTTTACGAGTCAGAAAAGAGCTTAAAGAAGACTCGTCTTTTGAGGAACGAGTGATAAAATGGGTAGCAGCTGATTCCAGGTAAGGTTTGGAATTTTCCAATCACGGCAGTGTCACAAGGATGGCTAGTGAAATCACTCTTCGCAGTTGTTCCTCAAAATGGGTAAACAATCAAATGGAGGTGAATGATCGGCCAATGGAAAAGTGGAGGTGATGGTGCAAACACGACCAAGGCTTTAATGGCTGAAAATGCTTCATTCACGGTGGTTATTTACCGGGGGATAGTTCATTTTTTGACGATCTTAAACGCAGGTGGAAACATTTGCTCGGTCTTATGTTTATTTTTTAACGAGCTTGAACTATGCGCTAAAACTGCTCGATCTTATGGTCTTGCTTTGATTTTTTACCATAAATAGCTTTGTCCTTCCAAAGATAGTACTGTATTTTCAACCGCTTCATCAAACTAGTTAGAAATGAACAATATTTGCTTTTGAAAACAAGATTAAAATGCTAATACTTTACTTCGAACTACGTAAAAGTAATTAAAAAGTGTTTTTTACCTCTCATTTTACCATTTCATTTGAACTTGGTTTGTTGGAACTTTGGAGGTGTTTTCCCCCTCGATATTCATCAGCAGATTTCGAGAGATTCTGTGGACGATTCTTGGCGTCGTCTGGACTAGGTAGGAGCTAGACTTGAGCTCTTTCATTTCATGGTTTCCTTTTTGCATTCTGTGCTTTATTCCTTGCTTTTCTGAGCCCCTGGGGTTTGATGGATTCGTTCTTCCATCAACGCACCCTCAGCACATCGAAACCTGCGTTGAATGTTGGCCTGTATGAAGGCAGTTTGACATTCAACGCACCTGGAACACTGCTGCAGGTGCGTTGGGTGCAGAAAGGGAATTTGTTGCACAGTTTTTGATGGAATTTTTGCCTGTTTCTCATCAAAATCAGGATCTAATCTCCTCTCTTGTTTGTTTTTTCAGAGATCTTGGAGCAAGATGACCCTTACATGGCGAGAACGAGAACATGAAGAAGAGGACATGATTGCCCTACATGATCCTGTTACAGTGAACGCGCTGCGGAATTGTGGCTTGCTGAAGTTCTTCCGCATCTCTAGCATGAGACAATAGATTAACTTACTGAAGTATTTGCTTGACTCCTAGGATCCTATCAACCAGGTTTTCCAGATTAGGGGCAAATCTATCCCCTTGACTGCAGTAGACATCTATTTCTTGATTGGCTTGTCGAGGCGGGGTGCCCCTATCTCTTTGTCAGGTTCGGCCCGAGGAGGCGATTCCGTGAGAGATTATGTCTGCCAGTATTGCAGGGAAGGATCTCAACCGAGTAAAGACGGCAAGATCATCATCCGTGATGTCACTAACAGGTCCCTTAGGACTATCCTATTTAATTTTGGTAGGATGGCCGGTAGTGCGTCTTTTCACATAGCCAACAGATCCTATATGCAGCATGCCTTGGAATGCCTCCAACCGAAGGTGTTCAACTGGTGCGACACAGTACTTCTTGTGATAAAAGAACAGTTGACCAAGATAAAGAACGGGAGGTTGAAGAACTTTGGGTTCGGTTCTATTTTGACTGCCTTTGCCTTGGAGAAGATACCATTGATGCAGCCGCAGTACATTGCACTCGATTTACCTTCTCCTACTGAACCACGTATGCAGAGATGGGTTGACCATATGTCTAGGCATGCTGGCCAGTCTTAGATTTCATTTTCTGATACCTTCTTCAGGTGGTTTGATCGTCAGGAGATGGTTTATTCCGAGTATCCATATGCTGGCATGGACTTCTGGGGTGATCCTGATTTGGTACTGTCGGATGGCGAGCAGTGGGGTGCTATTGGTAAAATCTCTGACCATATTGTTGTTTACTGTTTTTGTTTATAATGTTCTTGTGCTTTGTTCTATCAAGACTCTAATCAAACTCATGTGTACATACAGATGTTGGTCCTGTTCGTCCAGTAGTTCGCCTGAGAGTACCAGCTGTTGCCCTAGCAGGAGAGGCTGCTGGAAGGGTTATTCTTCGCAACCTCGATGTGGTTAAGACTCTCACAGCTGTGCAGGAGTAGGTTGAGAGCCTTACTCTCGGTATTCCATATGTGAGGATCGATGAGCTACCTTTGCAGTTACAGCGGCACACTACTGGTGTGCCCAGACGATGGACTCGTCTCTTACGCATGATCGCACAGGCTGTGACTTGCTATCACGAGCATCATTAGACTAGGGTGCCCCCTAGCATTTTGAGTTTTTGGGTCGTGTGACCGAGTTTGTCTTGGTTATAGAACATTATGTGTAAACCATAAACAACTATATATATATTTTTGATTTTCGGAGTTTTATTCTGGTTGAGTTATGTGATCCACATGTAAAACATTGATGATGTGTTTCTTTTTATAAATGTTGCAAATGTCTATCTAACACATAGTTTTTTAATGAGTCGGTTAATGTGTTTAAGTTTCTGGAAATATGTTGGTATTGAATAAAATCAAATTGTCTTTCCAAAATCTTAACCCTTAGGAACATGCGATAAATAGTTGGGTTTCGGACGGAATATATACCATTGAGTTGTAGTATTACGAGCTGTGAGTCTAGCCTGACGATTAGTCGGCGTATACCATGAGTGATGGCATCAGAGAGAAGTTCTAACAACGTGCTATATTCAGCGATATTGTTCGTTGATCGACCAATACATACACCTCTGAAACTTACTAACTCGCCGCTTGGATAAAAAATGGCCCAGGCTGCGGAGGACAGGTTCCGCGAACTACGACTCGCTCCGTCGGCATATACAACACATGGCTCCAATGGGTCTGACATCTGCAATAAATGTAAAAAGGTGGATTACTCGACCAAAACAAACACTCTAGCGAAAACAAAAATATAACAAAAGCATATTGGTTACTACTAGGCGTAGTAACACTTGAGGTACAACCCATTACGAGGTTGCGCCAGTGGAATTCCGTCGTAATCCATCAACTCATAGGCTCCTTTTGCTAACACTCGTTTAACAATATAGGGGCCCATCCATAAAGACTTAAATTTACCTGCTCCCAACTTATCGGATTCTTGGTCGTAAAGCAGGACCAAGTCACCTTCCGAGAAGACACGGGGTTTGACATGTTTGTCGAACTGCGCCTTGACTCTTTTCTTATGGGCTTCGTTAGCCAACGCGGCGTCACGACGGGTTTCATCCAATTGGATTAATTCCAAGAAACGAGCTTCTTCTTCTGAAGTTCCGGGGAGGAGATCAATTGCGAGTTTGAGAGACGAGATTTCACACTGGACTGGTAAGACTGCTTCCAGGCCATATACCAGTTGGAAGGGTGTGAACCCGGTAGCATTCCTTACCGATGTTCGGTAAGCCCACAAAGCTGAGTACAGGATTAGGTGCCGTCTTCTTTTGTGAACTCCGATCATCCTTTGCAGCATGCGCTTCAGGACCTTGTTGATCGCTTCAACTTGTCCGTTGGCCTGCGGATAATATGGAGTAGAGCTGTCATGGGATAGCCCTAGTTTGGCAGCTAATTCAACCATCATTTGATTGCGAAAATGCGATCCGTGATCTGTGACTATAGCCTGTGGTACACCGAATCTGGCGACTACATGATTGAAAAAGAAAAAGGCAGTTGTTTCACTAGTATCATCTAATGTAGGCATCGCCTCGGCCCATTTGGTAAAATAGTCAACTGCGACTATAATATACCCATGCCCCCCGGTCAAGGTGGGGTTACATGTCATGAAATCGATGCCCCATTTGGTGAATGGCCCAACAACAACTATTGGCTATAGTTCCAATGGATCCTCCTAAATCGAACAATGACTCTCATGCCGGCGATGGCGTGATTGGCACAACAGACACGAAATCGACAAAGGCTACATCCAAGAAGACCCGTAAGATTTCAGATCAAAATGCAAAAGATGAACTTCTTGCTTCGGAAGTAAATGCCGTATCGACAGATAAGGGCAAAGAAACCAAATGACCACGAAGCAAGAAGAAAGGAAAAGGGAAGAAGAAGAAACAGGATGAATCATCACCTGAAAAATCTTCTTCAAACCCTCCTAGAAATAGGAAACAAAAATATCCATGCATGATATGCGATGAGGATCATCGAACTTTAGATTGTCCACACAGAGCTGAGCTTAAAAAATTCTTTAAGAATTTGAAAACCTCAGCGGTGTTAACTAATCCGTTTCCGAATCCAGGAACGAATCTGGTTGAAAGTGAAAATGCTTCCCCGTCTCAAGTGCTAATGTTGTCAATTTCAAAACAGTAGAATGATGCTTTGATTTCGACAAGGAACAAAGATTACGAGAATCCGCAGCTGTCAAACAACAAGGATAAAGATCAACCAAGTAGTTCGACAACAACTTCGACAGAAGTTGTACCACCCACCATCCCTGAATTGACAATAAAACCGCCGAAGGGAGTAGTACACAAGTCGACATTTAATCCCTGCGCTAGAGCGGCGCAAAATTATAACATAGTGGAAGATTTGGCCCAATCGCCATCCGCTATGTCGACTCTTGAAGTACTACAAAATTGCCCATCCCAAAGGCAGGTGTTGTTATCAGCCATTGGTGGAATTGATCCAAAGGATTCCAATCTTGTATCCTTCGACCACAAAGGGTACGATCCTCAGTTACCAGCTCAACTAGCTTTCCTTGTTCAAGTGAAAGCCCTCAACAAAACTGTTCACCGAACGATTATTGATGAGGGAGCATCTACATGTATTATGTCGATGAGTTGCTGGAAAACTTTAGGATCTCCAACCTTGTCGCGATCTGCGACAACATTAAAAGCATTCGACGGAAGGACATATACCCCATACGGTATCCTAAATAACTTGAAAGTTGAACTAGGAGGGAAAACAGTAGAAATAGATGTTGAAGTCATCGATGGGAATCTTGATTACAACATCCTACTAGGACGACCATGGATATATGCCATGGCAGCTGTTGTGTCGACCTATTTTAGAAAGATTGCATTTCCCTTTCAGGGAGGGATTACAATCGTCGACCAAAAAAACTTCCTCCCCAATGGTTCTCAAGTTACAGGAAGCATTCCCATGATCCATGGAAGCCCCCATTCGCTTCAGAATATCGGAGTAAGCCTATTAAAAGATCCTATACTAATGGTAACTTTCGCTCTTCCACCTCCAATCAATCTGGCGGAAGTAGCATCAATAGGAACCTGCAACATGATATCTTCTACAAAGATCTCAGAAAACGATATCAACATGGATCATGCAATGGTTTTGCCCCCAAGCCCAATGGAAATATTATAGCAATCAATGTTTCTGGCATGGGAGGCAAACCCAAATCAACGCTCATCAAGCATTTGGATAGATAGGTCTAGAGAATATGGTACTCCTTCAGATCCTTGGTCGCAAGTGCATGGCACCGACGAAGGAATTCTCCAAGCTATGGTAGTTGAAGGAGCACCATGGAATGATTCCCACCATCGTTCTCTTCTTCCGAATTATGAAGAAGATACTCAAAATGACCTTTACCATCCTTCAGTAGTTGATTTTCTATCAAATACTGTAAATACGGTGGATTCCGAGCGAAACTTGTCCAACATTGAAGAGACTATAGCCATAAATATCTCGACCAAAACAGATGTTGTAGAGAATATTTATGTCGGCAAATGTTGTTCTCCGTCAGAACTGGAGATACATAACGCTCTTTTTTCGTGAATTCAGAGATGTCTTTGCTTGGTCATACAGTGAAATGCCAGGCATCGACTCGAGTATTGTTGAACACGAAATTAAGATGTATCCAGATGTTAAACCGGTATGGCAACGGCTAAGGCAGGTGCACCCCAAGAAAGCCGCTGCCATTAAGGCAGAAGTTGAAAAACTTCTCCATGCTGGTTTCATCTGCCCGGTTCCTCTAACCGATTGGGTATCGAATATTGTCCCTGTTATGAAAAAACAAGGGACAATTAGAGTGTGCGTCGATTATAGGGATGTAAATCAAGCTTGTCTAAAAGACAACTACCCTACACCCTTCATTGACTAGATAATTGATGAATGCGAAATATTTTCATTCATGGATGGATTCTCCGGGTATAATCAAATAAATATCCGCCCACAGGACCAGTCAAAGACTCCATTCATTTGTCCGTGGGGCATATTCGCATATCGAAAATTACCCTTTGGTTTAAAGAACGCAGGGGCGACGTTTCAGAGGGCAATGAATTATGCCTTCCATGACATCAAAAACATCGTTCAACCATATCTTGATGACCTTCCGGCTCATTCGCGAAAGCGGACTGATCATCCACAGCATTTAAGAGCGATATTTCTACGTTGCCGACACTACAAGATACGACTCAATCCGCACAAATGTGTATTTTGTGTCAGTTCTGGTCGTTTACTTGGCTTTGTAGTCTCCAAGGATGGGATTTGTCTCGACCCTTGTAAGGTCCAGGCAATCATAAACTTGCCTCCACCTTCGAATTTGCTTCAGATTCAGAAACTCCAAGGGAAAGCAAACTTTCTGAGGAGGTTCATTCCAAATTACGCTGAACTTGCTAAAGGTTATACTCGTCTCTTGAAAAAGGAGGTACCCTTTGTCTGGGATCAGGTCGCGCAAGCTTCCTTTGATGCTTTAAAAGATTCCCTAATGAAAGCATCATTAATGTACGCCCCCGATTATCAAAGAGACTTTAACCTGTATCTGGCTGCAGCAGATACAACCATAGCAATGGTTTTAGTTCAAGAAGTCGATGGAATTGAACATCCTATATATTATTTAAGTAAGAACTTAAACGATACAGAAAGCAAATATTCTTATGTTGAAAAACTAGCGCTTGCAGCTGTTCAAGCGATACAAAGATTTCGAAACTATGTCCTCTTTCGGAAGACTACCATTCTATCAGATTGCAACCCCATGACTTATATATTGTCGTGACAGTTACTGGGGGTCAAATATTCAAAATGGATAGCAATCCTTCAAGAGTTTAATCTGGAATTTGTGAAATCCAAGTCAAAGAAAGCTCTAGTTTTCGCAGAATTATTATGCGATCTCCCATCGTCGTCCAACGATGAAACATCCGAAGAACCAATCGTGGATAAAAGTTTGTTTCTGATATCTACAAGCAATGAGTGGTATGGGGATATAATCATTTACCTCCAAACCCAAAAATTTAGGCCAAACACCACCCACTCTGAACAAAAACGTATTTGATACCAAGCAAAAGACTACATGATCGTCGGTGATACACTTTACCGTCGTGGTATAGATACGGTTCTGAGGAGGTGCCTCACCCATGAGGAAGCCGAAAAAGCCCTGAATGAGTGTCATTCAGGCGTGTGTGGGGGGCATCAATCTGGATATGCTACAGCACAAAAAATCTTACGAGCAGGATACTTCTGGCCAACAATGTTCAAAGATTTCATAACCGCAGTCAGAAGTTGCCATGCTTGTCAAATTTTTTGATAGCAAAACCAGAAGACCACCCGCACCTCTACAGCCAATAGTTGCTGTTGGGCCATTCGCCAAATGGGGCATCGATTTCATGACATGTAACCCCACCTCGACCGGGGGGCATGGGTATATTATAGTCGCAGTTGACTATTTTACCAAATGGGCCGAGGCGATGCCTACATTAGATAATACTGGTGAAACATCTGCCCTTTTCTTTTTCAATCATGTAGTCTCCAAATTTGGCGTACCACAGGCTATAGTCACAGATCACAGATTGCATTTTCGCAGTCACATGATGGTTGAATTAGCTGCCAAACTAGGGCTATCCCATGACAGCTCTACTCCATATTATCCGCAGGCCAATGGACAAGTTGAAGCAATCAACAAGGTCCTGAAGCGCATGCTGCAAAGGATGATCGGAGTTCACAAAAGAAGATGGCACCTAATCCTGTACTTAGCTTTGTGGGCTTACCGAACATCGGTAAGGAATGCAACCGGGTTCACACCCTTCCAACTGGTATATGGCCTGGAAGCAGTCTTACCAGTCCAGTGTGAAATCTCGTCTCTCAAACTCGCAATTGATCTCCTCCCCGGAACTTCAGAAGAAGAAGCTCGTTTCTTAGAATTAATCCAATTCGATGAAACCCATCGTGACGCTGCGTTGGCCAACGAAGCCCATAAGAAACGAGTCAAGGCACAGTTCGACAAAAATGTCAAACCCCGTGTCTTCTCGGAAGGTGACTTGGTCCTGCTTTACGACCAAGAATCTGATAAATTGGGAGCAGGTAAATTTATGTCTTTATGGATGGGCCCCTATATTGTTAAACGAGTGTTAGCGAAAGGAGCCTACGAGTTGATGGATTACGACGGGATCCCACTGGTGCAACCTCGTAATGGGTTGTACCTCAAGCGTTACTACGCCTAGTAGTAACCAATATGCTTTTTTTATATTTTTGTTTTCAATAGATTGTTTGTTTTGGTCGAGTAATCCACCTTTTTACATTTATTTCAGATGTCATACCCATTGGAGCCATGTGTTGGATATGCCGACGGAGCGAGTCGTAGTTCGCGGAATCTGTCCTCCGCAGCCTGGGCCATTTTTGATCCAAGCGGCGAGTTAGTAAGTTTTAGAGGTGTATGTATTGGTCGATCAACGAACAATATCGTTGAATATAGCGCGTTGATATAACTTCTCTCTGATGCCATTACTCATGGTATACGCCGACTAATCGTCAGGCTAGACTCACAGCTCGTAATACTACAACTCAATGGTATATATTCCGTCCGAAACCCAACTATTTATCGCATGTTCCTAAGGGTTAAGATTTTGGAAAGACAATTTGATCTTATTCAATACCAACATATTTCCAGAAACTTAAACACATTAAACGACTCATTAGCAAACTATGTGTTAGATAGACATTTGCAACATTTATAAAAAGAAACACATCATCAATGTTTTACATGTGGATCACATAACTCAACCAGAATAAAACTTCGAAAATCAAAAATATATATATAGCTGTTTATGGTTTACACATAATGTTCTATAACCAAGACAAAATCGGTCACATGACCCAAAAACTCGAAATTCTCGGGGGCACCCTAGTCTAATGATGCTCGTGATAGCAAGTCACAGCCTGTGCGATCATGCGTAAGAGACGAGTCCATTGTCTGGGCACACCAGTAGTGTGCCGCTGTAACTGCAAAGGTAGCTCGTCGATCCTCACATCTGGAATACCGAGAGTAAGGCTCTCAACCTGCTCCTGCACAGCTGTGAGAGTCTCGGCCACATCGAGGTCGCGAAGAATAACCCTTCCGGCAGCCTCTCCTGCTGGGGCAACAACTGGTACTCTCAGGCGAACTACTGGACGAACAGGACCAACATCTGCATGTACACATGAGTTTGATTAGAGTCTTGATAGAACAAAGCACAAGAACATTATAAACAAAAACAGTAAACAACAATATGGTCAGAGATTTTACCAATAGCACCCCACTGCTCGCCATCCGGCAGTACCAAATCAGGATCACCCCGGAAGTCCATGCCAGCATATGGATACTCGGAATAAACCATCTCCTGATGATCAAACCACCTGAAGAAGGTATCAGAAAATGAAATCTGAGACTGGCCAGCATGCCTAGACATATGGTCAACCCATCTCTGCATACGTGGTTCAGTAGGAGAAGGTAAATCGAGTGCAATGTACTGCGGCTGCATCAATGGTATCTTCTCCAAGGCAAAGGCAGTCAAAATAGAACCAAACCCAAAGTTCTTCAACCTCCCGTTCTTTATCTTGGTCAACTGTTCTTTCATCACAAGAAGTACTGCGTCGCACCAGTTGAACACCTTCGGTTGGAGGCATTCCAAGGCATTCTACATATAGGATCTGTTGGCTACGTGAAAAGACACACTACCAGCCATCCTACCAAAATTAAATAGGATAGTCCTAAGGGACCTGTTAGTGACATCACGGATGATGATCTTGCCGTCTTTACTCGGTTGAGATCCTTCCCTGCAATATTGGCAGACATAATCTCTCACGGAATCGCCTCCTTGGGCCGAACCTGACAAAGAGATAGGGGCACCCCGCCTTGACAAGCCAATCAAGAAATAGATGTCTACTGCAGTCAAGGGGATAGATTTGCCCCTAATCTGGAAAACCTAGTTGATAGGATCCTAGGAGTCAAGCAAATACTTCAGTAAGTTAATCTGTTGTCTCATGCTAGAGATGCGGAAGAACTTCAGCAAGCCACAATTCCGCAGCGCGTTCACTGTAACAGGATCATGTAGGGAAATCATGTCCTCTTCTTCATGTTCTCGTTCTCGCCATGTAAGGGTCATCTTGCTCCAAGATCTCTGGAAAAACAAACAAGAGAGGAGATTAGATCCTGATTTTGATGAGAAACAGGCAAAAACTCCATCAAAAACTGTGCAATAAATTCCCTTTCTGCGCCCAACGCACCTGCAGCAGTGTTCCAGGTGCATTGAATGTCAAACTGCCTTCATACAGGCCAGCATTCAACGCAGGTTTCGATGTGCTGAGGGTGCGTTGATGGCAGAACGAATCCATCAAACCCCAGGGGCTCAGAAAAGCAGGGAATAAAGCACAGAATGCAAAAAGGAAACCATGAAATGAAAGAGCTCAAGTCTAGCTCCTACCTAGTCCAGACGGCGCCAAGAATCGTCCACAGAATCTCCCGAAATCTGCTGATGAAAATCGGGGGGGAAAACACCTCCAAAGTTCCAACAAACCAAGTTCAAATGAAATGGTAAAATGAGAGGTAAAAAACACTTTTTAATTACTTTTACGTAGTTCGAAGTAAAGTATTAGCGTTTTAATCTCGTTTTCAAAAGCAAATATTGTTCATTTCTAACTAGTTTGATGAAGCAGTTGAAAATACAGTACTATCTTTGGAAGGACAAAGCTATTTATGGTAAAAAATCAAAGCAAGACCATAAGATCGAGCAGTTTTAGCGCATAGTTCAAGCTCGTTAAAAAATAAACATAAGACCGAGCAAATGTTTCCACCCGCGTTTAAGCTCGTTAAAAAATGAACTATCCCCCGGTAAATAACCACCGTGAATGAAGCATTTTCAGCCATTAAAGCCTTGGTCGTGTTTGCACCGTCACCTCCACTTTTCCATTGGCCGATCATTCACCTCCATTTGATTGTTTACCCATTTTGAGGAACAGCTGCGAAGAGTGATTTCACTAGCCATCCTTGTGACACTGCCGTGATTGGAAAATTCCAAACCTTACCTGGAATCAGCTGCTACCCATTTTATCACTCGTTCCTCAAAATACGAGTATTCTTTAAGCTCTTTTCTGACTCGTAAAATATGAAAAGATTGCCGAGTTCTGGCCTTCCAGCTCGTTAAAGCGACGGGAAGTGCTATCCCTCCTCTAGATTTTAATCTTTTTGGACCTGAGGGATTATTGCACAAAAAGATCGAGCGCTTGTTTTGTTCGGCTCGTTAAAGCGATCGAAAATTCATCCCTTCTGTATTGTTTTATACTTTTTCGGACTTAAGGGATTAGATTACGAAAAATGAATTTTGGAGTTACCTTTACGTACCTTTTCAGACTCTCTAAAAATGAAAAGGACCGAGTTATCTTTGTCATTAGACTCGTTAAAAAGATTAATAGCGACAAACTTGTCTTTAGGCGAGAACGAGTTTCACTATCGCTAGGCTCGTTAAAACATAGTGATGGGTTTGCCCAAAGGGAAAATTATAGAACAAGCATATGTTATCCTCCTCAAGCTTGAAAAAAATAAAGAGGTACTGGTCAGCAATGACTGGGGAAAAATTGGGAAGAAAACTCAAAGAAACTTTATTGGTAGCAAGTCGCTCTTGAACATGACACTTCCACTCCGTGCCTGAGTCGGGTTGGGTTGTTTCATTCACCGGTCACATCACCATGGTCATGCCATACCATCCACATTTGGGGTAAATTCTACCAATCCATCACATAAGTGTCGCCGACATGTTCAAGAGAAGTCATCCAGAGAAGTCACCCGTGTCCCATCCACTACCATACATTATACTTCATTCTTTCATGACCGCCACCCTGAACCATATATCACCAGATCGTTTTCACTTCCATCAAAATCATTTGCTCCATTCCGTGTCATTGATGTGGGATTCATTAAGGCCCTCCTTTGACGGATCGCTTCTTGTCGACATCAGCTCATTATCCGAGAAGTTGATCTAGGAACACCCCATTCAGTACTTTGAAGCTTGCATGCCTCAATGGCAAGTTTCTCACTTCCGGCGACAGGTATACATCAATGACCTTCGACCAAAAGATTTTTCGTGGTGTTCGACGCCAAGTCTTTTATTCACACCACGTGGATTGTACTGCAGTACCTTGAGGGTCATTATCATTATCGGTGATTCCTCTCGCGCTTGTTAACAGTTCACATCATTGACTGGTAATCAAGCGATGTCTTTCCATGTTCGACTTCAAAACATTTCTCACATGGATCGACTTGTACTTCGAGTGAAGATCGGACGAGATTGAAGACCCCGGATCTAGTTTCATCCATTCGGGCTGCGATATATGTTTAGGAAAAATAAAGACATTGAAATGTACAGCATTGCAGCACAGATAATCATCCTACCAAAAGGATGATGACTCCATCAGAATCATCAGTCTACCATCAGACGATTGTCTGTCCTATGTACATGAAAATGAATTTATAAAGCTGAGCATGGGAATGCCTGCCTCAGCTAGATCATGAAAACAGTATGAAGATAATGTATTGTATTGTATCTTATTACAGGTCTCCTCCCAGCATTGAAAGAACTTCGGATCCTCCTAATAAAGCATTTCACCCGATAAACGACCTCATACTTTAGGGGGCAACTGTTATAGACATTTTTGTGCCTTACAGCTCTAAGCATTAAATGTCCATAAACCAAGGGATCCTAAGTCCCTAAAAGTGTTGTTCCAGCTCCTAAAGAAACAAGGTCAACAAATTACAACTTCTCCCAGAAATTCTCCACCAGAAACTACTCAGAACTAGTCAAATCAGGATCATTTCAGTTGCTCCACTAGCTAGTTGCGTTGCAAAGCACCCAAATACACTGGCTAGGTGCATTGAAACACACTTGAATGCACTACCAGGGTGCGTTGAGCAGGAAATGACAAGTGGTAGAGTCATTCCACGAGGTGGAGAGACAATGGAAGCTTCCAGAATCTTCTCCAATGACACTTGCCTCACTGAATTCGACCAGTGATGAGTATGAGGCTCTCAGTCTCCAAGTGGAAGCAAGAACTAACAGAGAGAAGCCACTAATCAATTCATGAGCCGACTCATCCTCTTTGCATACATCTATATATGAATCCCTCACCAAGAGATCCAGGGGCTGGAATTTTGTACATTGCAGAGAATTGTTGTTGGTTTTGAGATAGATATCAGAGTATTGGGTGATTTATGCTTTGTTGGAGGTGAAGAGGGGATTCTATGCTGGGAGGTTGATTCTGTATCAGGAATCATCGGTTGTAACTCCCCCTGGATCTCCTTGTTTTATCAATAAAACTATTTGAGTTTCTCCTACATGCTTGTGTATCATTGATGTTTGTTACATTTGTATGTTTAGCTTAAATCTGATCCTAAGCTATTTATGAATATAAATCCATGTCTTTGTGTAGTTTCCTTCTTCTGTGATCTTGCAGGAACTTGGTGACGCTGGGCAAGTAAGGAAGCAGATAGCTGGAAGCTGTCAAAGAGGAGATAGATTGGACCAAAGGACTAGCGCAAGACACAGGTTGGTTCATCCTATTCCTCTTCATTTATAGTTCATAAAGAAGAATACGAAAGTAGTTTTCCCTGTTTGTTTCTGAGGTCACTGTCACACCTCAGTGGGATAGGGTCGTTCTGAATAGACACTTTTCCCGTTAACAACAAGGCAATCGAACTCTGTTTCTTGCTGAACCAAGATACTAATCTGGAACCCATAAAAAATGCACCACCACTTGTGCTCTTCCTGTCATCCACGCTTCCGGCCCAATCTGCATCAGTATAAGCATGAAGTGTGAGATCTGTATCTCTAGGATACCATAAGCCATAATTTTGAGTCCCTTGAAGATATTTGAAGATTCTCTTTACTGCTTGAAGATGAGTTTCCTTTGGATTTGCCTGAAATCTTCCAACTATTCCCACTGCATGCATGATGTCTGGTCGGGTACCTGTCAAATAAAGTAGACTTCCAATCATAGATCTGTAAGTTGGTTGATGCACTACTGCTGATTCATCATTTGCACTGAGGTTACATCTTGTGACCATGGGTGTACATACTGGTTTTTCTTCTTCCATACCATATTTCTTCAAAATATGCTTGAGATACTTGGTTTGAGACAAGAAGATCCCTCCTTCATTTTGTTGGATTTGCAAACCAAGAAAATATGTCAATTCTCCAAGCAAGGACATTTCGAATTCTTTCTGCATCACCAAGGCAAAGCTTTGACTCATAGATTCTTCATTGCTGCCAAAGATAATGTCATCTACATACACAACAAGTATTAGAAATTTGTCATTTTCAATTTTTATATAAAGATTGCTATCTTCTGATCCTTTTGAAAAACCTTGTTGATGAAGATATTTGTCCAAACGATATTACCAAGCCCTTGGAGCTTGTTTAAGACCATAGAGAGCCTTTTTCAATTTGCATACAAGATTTGGATCATTTCCAAGAATGAAACCATCTGGCTGCTCAATGTATACTTCTTCTTCTAAGTCTCCATTCAGAAAGGCTGATTTCACGTCCATTTGAAATACTTTGAACTTTTGAACGCTTGACAGAGCAAGGAACATTCGGATGGCCTCAAGTCTTGCAACAGGAGCAAAAATTTCTTCAAAATCTATTCCTTCTTGTTGCGCATACCCTTTACAAACAAGTCTAGCTTTGTTTCTAATTACTTCCCCATTTTCATTCAACTTATTTTTGAAGACCCATTTTGTCCCTATAACATTCTTATCCTTTGGTCTAGGAACCAACTCCCAAGTGTTGTTCTTTTCGATCTTCTCAAGTTCTTCATCCATTGCTTTGACCCAACATTCATCTTTGCATGCCTCTTTTACATTTTGTGGTTCAGTGGATGAGAGTAATGCCAAATAGCTTGAAGCTTCTGCAATTGTTCTTCTTTTTTGTACACCTGCTTCTTTTTGCCCCAAAATCTGAGATTCTGGATGATTCTTCTGAACGTACCTAGATGGAGTCTTCTCTTCTACCCTTATCTGTTCCTCTGGTGCTTCTTGAGGTTCTTCTTCTTCATCATTCTGTCTTTGAGGGTAGTCTTCATCTTCTTCGATATTTTCATGATTTACTTGCCTAGGAATGTATCCTTTTTCATCAACCACTACACCAATGCTATCAACAATTCTTCCAAGTCTTCTATTGTAGCACTGTTACACTAAAAAATGTCACCATGACCACTTACAGTTAGTATGGCTCAAATCAACAGTCATGCTACCCTCTTAGGCAAGTCTTATGCCTCTGCTATCCATCTCAAACTCAAAGATGAGAGAAAGTCTTGTAAAAATGTGTTTATCTCTGGGGTCGCAGGTTCTCTCAAGCCTTACCTGCGGGGACGCTCACAATGTTCACAAAAACTGCGTCTTTGGACGCTCTGTATGTCAAGGGACAGGTGCGTCCTTCTGTAAAAGGCAAAATGCGCAAGTTTCATCTTAAAAAAGTTACTTGTGGTTACTTCTAGAACTTTCTAGAGGTCGGTTTGATGAAATGGATGCGCCTCCAGCTGGTTCATGTACCCCTATTAAGGAGGAACTTATCCCATCAATAAGGGAGCTATCCCACCCAAAGAGGGGGATTATCCCATTGATAGAGGACCTGAATAACCTCTTTACAACACTATAAATAAAGACCTTGGGCCAGAAGGAGGGGAGGTTGGAGCTATACATTTTCTTTGGGTAAATGCTGCAGAATTTAGGACTCCCATTTAGAACCTTGTGAGGAGAGATTGTCTTTGCTTGATTCTACTTGGAAGTGGGTGAGCTTTGTCAAAGTAGAGGAAAACCCTTGATGGACCCTGGGAGGAACTTGCACAACACCAAGGCCAGGTTGTAAGAGTTTCTTTGTTTCGTTATTAATACAAACTGGTTTATTTTTCTCAATAGCTTGTGTTAATGAGTTATTTCATGTGTTCCTTGGTCTGCATGTTGGATATATGTTTTATTATATGAAATGCAAGTGCTTGGTAATTGTTTGATTGTTTGTGGTTGCAGGAATTGATGTGAAGGAGGAGCTCATCCGGATCGGCAAGAACGGACTACAACAACAGCGTTTGGAATAAGGTAAGCCTAAACACTTGTAGCTTTCATGTTTTAAAAGGTGTATTTAGAGAAAGATCACTCCATTTTGTCTTGTTTGTCGCTAGAGAGTTTAGACTCCTAGGGAGGTCAGTTGTGTCCGCACAAACGACTTTTTCCGCCACGACAAATTGGCGACTCCACTGGGGATAGATTCCATTGATGAGAAAAGTCTTTTCCTTTATGTGAACTTTGCTTTGAGAAAATTGGTTTATTTTTCTGGTTTTGGCTCTGTGATTCTGTCTCTGGGTGGGTTAGCTTAGGATTAGTTTTATTTTGGTTTTTCTTGAGTTTTTCAGACGGACGCATCCTCTGAGTGCTGCACAGTGCGTCCCTGGACGCACTTTTGCTGCGTGCACAGAGCGGGCCCGCACCTGTGCTAACGGGTTTCCTGCGTCCCCTGCCAAAATTTGAGAAAATTCCATTTTTTGCCTTTTTTGCTCTTAGATTTTGTTTTTTCTTAGTTTTTTCTGCCCAGATTCATTAGTCCCTTGTCCAGAATCTTCACCTAAGCTTGTTCCTGCTCTTAGCTTTCATCAATTGGGTGTTTTGAGTCTCTTTCTTGAGAAATTCTTGATTTGATTTCCTTTGATCATTACTTGGAGGTTTGTCTCAGTCTTTTCACAATTTTGCATCTTTTTTCTTTTGTTTTTGCAAAAAAATTTCCCCCTCATTCGCCGGGGGGGGCTCAATTGTGTATGAGTGTTAATCGCCTTTGAGTGTTTTTATGTTTTGATCTTTGGAACTCTCACCCAATTTTGCTCAATTTGCACTTGATTGGTTCTTAGATCACATTAGAATCGTCTTGTGTTTGAGAATTCTTTTGCATAGATCACATTTGCACAATTAGAATTCTCGTTTTCAGAATATTATTGAAAAATGTGCATAGATTACATTTGCATACTTTTCGAGTGAATTGTGCTTAGATTACAATTGCATAGTTTACATTCTGAAAAATCAATCGTAGATTTAGATCAGCTTTCTTTGATTTGAATTTACACAAAAATAAAAATAATAAAAATGGTTTGGAATTGATTTGCATTAGTTTTTCTTGATGAAATTAGTGCATTCGAGAATTTGTTATATTTTCTCTTAGTGATCAATTTTTTGCATTATTGGAAGTGAATGGAAACTCTCTCCTTACTTTAGTTAGGATTCATCGAATTGAAAAGATTACATTATCATATTCGATTGCATTCAGTTGAGTTGGGTCATAACACCATTGGTTTCATTTCCATTTACCCCTTTGAGTAATAACAGCCTTAATAACACAGCACTTAATTAAAATTCATCTAGTAATTTTTACATTTCTAGGGCTCTGAAGCACCAACATAGCTTAGGCTAGTGTCTTGGAGTAGGTGAGTACTTAACTCTCCAAGACAGTAAAACCAAACAAGTAGCTGATCTTGTGATAGAATCAAATCCAATTGTTACATTTACACTATGGGAAAGCTCCTCTTAAAGGAGAAGCACGAGCTCGTGTCCGAACCAGTGAGGGGATCCATCCTCCCTCATTGGGAACGACGCCAGACAGTACGTATTACAAACGGTAAACCTCGGATTAACCATTGTCGAGGAGCCAGGGGTCACTTATCGGTAAACCTTGGATTACTGTCAAGGAGCCGGTAAGGGGATTGAGCTTGCTACTCTGCCCTTGCGTGCTGTCGGAGTTTAGATTGTTCCCCCAGGTGTACTTGTGGCCGTTGGTAACCTTAGTGACCATAATCTTTAGGATTCTACCCAAGGTGATGGTGGAGGGAAGATCCCACTGTGCCTGGAGCAGACGTCGGTTATACTCACTTGGATTTTCCGGGGGGTTCACTTCACTCGAGACGGTTAAAGTGGAGGAACTTGGTCCGGTCTATTCATTAAGCAGGTTGCCGGGGTAACTGTTCCACCCACCACTTCTGTACTGAATTCGGCGATGTTGGGCTTCATCACCAACTAGTGTTTTCGGTCCGGAAGGCTACTGTTTGTGTGTGGTTTGACTCCTAGATTTGATAGCGCGTGTTAATTTGTTTGTTTTTACTTTTAGAGACCATAGGTGTGAATTGTGAATTTTAATTGTTAGGTGTGAATTGTGAATTGTTAATTTTAGTTTTAAATTGTTAATAAAATTCACTGAAGTTGAATATAATGGAAAATGTTCCGGAATTTATCAACCTAGGAACCCCTCCTAATGAGAATCCTAGTACTTTTCCTTACTTTGGAAATGTTGGTCCTCCTTATATGGCTACTTTGTCATTACCTGGATTTACAATAGGTTTACCAATATGGTTATTTTCAACTTCGTTGGCCCAAAGTACTTCAATTGTTCCACCTCAACCGGATGCTTCACCTCAACAGAGTTCACCATCTCAACATCACCAACCTTCTGTTGACCCTTTACCTTCTTCGCCTAATTTTTCTTCCTCCATTCCTTCCTCTTCGCCTGGTAAAAGCCTTGATGCTAGTAACCAGGAGGCTAAGAAGAAGAAGAAAGGGAAGAAGAAGAAGAAGAAGAAGAAGCAAGATAAGAAAGAAGTCAACCAACCAACCATGGCTGTAAGTGTTAGTTGTGTTGAGGAAAATTCCGACATGCACCGTAAACCCAAGTATCCTTGCAGGCTTTGTAAGGGTGACCACTTCCTTGTCAATTGTCCTGGAATTCCAAAGGTATTGGAAGTATGGTCAGAAAAATCTCATCAACTTTCCATTGATCCATCAACCAGTGATAGTCAGGTTCCTGGGAAAAAGGGTAAAGTTAGGTTTCCTTGTAAGTTATGCAAAGGGAGTCATCAAACTCACATTTGCCCTCACATGGATGAAGCCTCAACATTGTTGGAAAAACTTATTGTTCCACAGCAAGAATTTCCAACTGGTTACCGTAAACTTTCTCCCAACCTACCGTCAACTGACGGAGTGATTGATCTAAATTCAAGTACAGTCGATCACACTCTCCCATTGGAGAGTGAAACTCATGTCACTCAGGTTGATGATCCATTAGTTGATCAAGTGGTCGATTCAATTTCACATTCGGTCGATCACACTCTCCTTTTCGAGAGTAAATTTCATACCGTTGATGTTCTTCTTGTTACATCGGATTCTTCTATGCGGGGGGCATTTCACCTGTTTCTACAGAACCCCCTCCAAGTACTGAGGTCTTTTCCTTTGATTGGAATAGACTGACAGAACCTCGTCTTCCTTCCTCCATCCCTTTCCAAATCATTGTCAAGGCTGGTGGTAGGGACATACATCGTACTCAGGTAGATGAAGGTGCTTCTGTTAGTATTTTATCCTCAGCTGTTTGGAAAGCTTTGGGTTCCCCTCAGCTTGCGCCTATTACGCAGAATCTGAAAGCTTTTAACAGAACAATTAGTGAACCTTTAGGGATCCTTCCTAAGTTTTCTATTACCTTGGAAGGTAAAACTGTTTGTGTTGATCTTATGGTAGTTCGAGGTCCCTTGGATTTCAATTTACTCCTTGGGCGAGACTATGTTTATGCAATGAAAGCTGTCGTATCGACACTCTTTCGCGTGATGTCTTTCCCTCACAATGGCAGTATTGTGACTGTAGACCAGCTTTCATTCCCTAGTCTTTTTTCAACTACCAATAATATGACACCCCTAAATGTTCCTGATTCTAAAGTGGTATCTACCCTACCACGGGTTAATTATGTGGCAACTGGTCCCATGTTTTCAGTTACCGATGTAAGTGAGCCTCTCACTGTTGATTTAGATCCGGTAATTGACATGGAAAACTCTATGGGATTACTTGAACACGATGTTCTTATCCCCTTTGAGTACCTTGACATGTGTTCCTTCCAGAGAACTATTCTTCCTTCTGATGAAGACCTCTTGGAAGCCATGATCAAGGTGTGTCCATTGACATGTCTTTCTTCCAGTTGGAAGCCATGATCAGTGGTCACGAGGATAGTTTGTTCCTCTCTCAACCTCGTTAAAAAATGAAATTGGAAGGTATGAGGAAAGTTCCTGTTACTGAGTCAACCTCATTAAAAAATGAATCAGGTAGATAGTAGGTTATATAGGAAAGTAGGATTATGAGGACAGTTCCTATTACTGAGTCAACCTCGTTAAAAAATGAATCAGGGTTATGAGGATAGTTCCTGTTACTGAGTCAACCTCATTAAAAAATGAATCAGGTATGAGGATAGTTTTTTCCTGTATCAACCTCGTTAAAAAATGAAACAGGCTAGCACGAGGATAGTTTGTTCCTCTCTCAACCTCGTTAAAAAATGAAATTGGATGGTGAGGAAAGTTCCTTTTACTGTGTCAACCTCGTTAAAAAATGAATCAGTGAGTACGAGGAAGGTTCCTTTTACTGTGTCAACCTCGTTAAAAAATGAATCAGTATGTGTGAGGAAAGTTCCTTTTACTGTGTCAACCTCGTTAAAAAATGAATCAGTGAGTACGAGGATAGTTTTTTCCTGTATCAACCTCGTTAAGAAATGAAACAGGCTAGTATGAGGATAGTTCTTTTACTGAGTCAACCTCATTAAAAAATGAATCAGGTAGATTTTAGGATAAATAGGTAGATTGTAGAAAGTAGGGTTTTGAGGAGAGTTTCTGTTACTGAGTCAACGTCGTTAAAAAATGAATCAGGTATGAGGATAGTTCTTTTCTTGTGTCAACCTCCTTAAAAATGAAACAACTCCCTTTTCAAGTTAAATATTGAAAGTAAACCTTCATTCCATCCAGCCGGTTGAATGCAATGAAGCCTGGGGGGCATGTACCTCGTTTTGCATCATTATGCTGGGGGCATGCGAACTTTTTGAGCATAGTTCCTTGTCTTGTGTCAAGCTCTTTAAAAAATGAAACAAGGGTAGGTTAAGTAGGTAGATTGTAGAGCGTAGTCATGAGCATAGTTCCTTGTCTTGTGTTAAGCTCATTAAAAAATGAATCAAGGATTTTAGAGCATAGTTCATTGTCTTGTGTCAAGCTCGTTAAAAAATGAATCAAGGTTTTTAGAGTAAAGTTTTTGTTAGGTAGATTGTAGAGAGTAGCTAAGAGCATAGTTCCTTATCTTGTGTCAAGCTCGTTTAAAAAATGAAACAAGGGTTTTGAGGATAGTTCTTTTCCTATGTCAACCTCACTAAAAAATGAAACAACTCCCACAAATCTTTCCAAGCTGTTGAAAGTAAAGCTTCATTCCATCCACCTCATTGAATGCAATGAAGCTTGGGGGGCATGTACCTTGATTTGCATCATTATGCCAGGGGCATGTGAACTTGTAACAATCATAGTTTTTCGTTTCAAGCTTGTGTAAACATGAAACCGAATCCGAGCATAGTTCTTTTCCTGTGTCAAGCTCGTTAAAAAATGAAACAAATCCTCCTCTAATTGAGTCGAGAGTTTGACTAGACCTCATAGATGTTAGGTTGTACGTTTAGGTTAGTTATTTCAGTTTTTGCATAATTTTCTTACAGTTTTAGGTCGAGTCTTTCAAATGATCTCGTTCTTGAACCTTCATTTCATCCACCTTAGTTGAATGAAATGAAGCTGGGGGGCATGCGCTCTAACAGTTATGCTTAGGGGGCATCAAGCACAGTTTTATCTCTGTTTCAAGCTTGTGTAAAAATGAAACTAATTTGAAGCATAGTTTTTATCTGTTTCAAGCTTTTGTAAAAATGAAACCTATCTCGAGTCAATTTCAGTTATTTTCAAGACTCGTTAAACTCATGAAAATCCCGAGATTATTTTGCTATTTTTCATTCTCGTAAAACAAATGAAAATGCCGAGTTCTTTCCGTCTTTTCCTGCTCGTAAATTAAATTGAAAGTCGGTCATATGAGTACATTTTTATCCCTTTTTCGAACTCATTAAAACTTACGAAAAAGTGAAAACCATGAGTACATTTTTATCCCTTTTTCGAACTCGTTAAAACTTACGAAAAAGTGAAACCTTGGAGTTCTCTTTTAAGCCCTTTTCAGACTCTTAAAACATGAAAAGATTGCCGAGCGTTTCTTTTACACTCGTTAAAACGGAATTAAAAGACGGTCCCCTTTTAGCTCTTTTCTGACCGCAAAATCAGGAAAAGATTGCCGGGTTTTTGTCGTTTCAAACTCGATAAGGAAATAAAACGACGTGTCCTTGATTGCTTTTTACTTTTCAGGTCAACGACACTATTATGAAAGTACTCCTTGGTCGCAAGATCAAGCGGTTCCCCCAGGTATTATTTTATACTTTTTCGGGCTTGAGGGACACAAATGTATGAAAAAGTTCAACGTGGAGTCTCCTTTAGTTTTTTCAGACTCTCTAAAATTGAAAAACGCCGAGTTTCTCCTATACTGGGCTCGTTAAACATTTACAGTAGAGGACCTGTTCAATTACAAACAGGAACGAACCACTCCTTCCTAGGGTTCGAATCAAAACTAGGTTGGACTCATCCGAAGGATGAGCTTATAATCAAGCATATGTTATCCTCCTCAAGCTTGTTAAAAATAAAGAGGTACTTGCCAGAAATGGTGGGGGAAAAGAGAGAAGAATGAGTCTATTTGTTACCTTTTGTCTCAGAAGAAACTTTATTACCACTCTTGGACACGACACTTTTTCATTCACCTGGGTTGGGAAATCCTTTACCTCACAATTGATCAAACCACTTTGAAAGTCTTTATCCGGGTTCCGGGGATTAACTTTGAGTTATTTGTCACCAAGCCATCTGTCGTGTCGTTATGTGTTCAAGAGGTCTGCAAGCAAAACTTTCATCTGCAAAATACTTTGTCATCCATTTGACCATCCCTGAGTCAGTCCTTACAGCAACATTTCTTCAACTTGAACAATGATTTCGTGTTGCAGGCTTGCCTGCAACGGGTCGCTTTCTATCGACATCGACACATTATCTAGAAAGATGACTTAGGAATCGACAGTACCTTGAAGTCTGCATGCATCAATGGCAGGTTTCTCGCCTTTGACGTCAGTTTACATCATTGACTTTCGATCAAAGGATTCCGTGAAGTGTTCGACATCAAAACATCTATTCACATTTCACGGGTTGTACTTGGTACTTTGAGAACCATTGACATTACTGGTGGTCTCTCTCACGCTTGTTAACGGTTTACATCATTGACTGGTAATCAAGTGGTTTCTACCATGTTCGACATCAAATCATTTAATCACATGGCTAGAATCGTACCAATTCGGGAAGTAGAAGTGAAGACCCTGGATCGAGTTTCTACCATCCAGGCTGCGAGGAGTTTTGTATTCATTATCTATGTAGACTAATCATAAACAGATGGCTGCGTCCATACTGTGTCTACAAAAGTCTATAAAAATGATGTATTATAAGATCATTCCTGTATCAGAGTAGTTAGTCCATTAGTTAAAGTTTGAATCTGAGTATGGGAATGCCTACCTCAGTGATGATATAATCTTATACATGTATTTTGTGTTGAAAATTGCAGGTTCCAACCAGGTCATCCACAAGACAATCCTTGAAATGATAAAGCGCTTCACCCTTCCTAGAATTACAAACCATAATCTATTCCAGGCTTTGCACTTTAGGGGGCAATCTGTTACACTAAAAAATGTCACCATGACCACTTACAGTTAGTATGGCTCAAATCGACAGTCATGCTACCCTCTTAGGCAAGTCTTATGCCTCTGCTATCCATCTCAAACTCAAAGATGAGAGAAAGTCTTGTAAAAATGTGTTTATCTCTGGGGTCGCAGGTTCTCTCAAGCCTTACCTGCGGGGACGCTCACAATGTTCACAAAAACTGCGTCTTTGGACGCTCTGTATGTCAAGGGACAGGTGCGTCCTTCTGTAAAAGGCAAAATGCGCAAGTTTCATCTTAAAAAAGTTACTTGTGGTTACTTCTAGAACTTTCTAGAGGTCGGTTTGATGAAATGGATGCGCCTCCAGCTGGTTCATGTACCCCTATTAAGGAGGAACTTATCCCATCAATAAGGGAGCTATCCCACCCAAAGAGGGGGATTATCCCATTGATAGAGGACCTGAATAACCTCTTTACAGCACTATAAATAAAGACCTTGGGCCAGAAGGAGGGGAGGTTGGAGCTATACATTTTCTTTGGGTAAATGCTGCAGAATTTAGGACTCCCATTTAGAACCTTGTGAGGAGAGATTGTCTTTGCTTGATTCTACTTGGAAGTGGGTGAGCTTTGTCAAAGTAGAGGAAAACCCTTGATGGACCCTGGGAGGAACTTGCACAACACCAAGGCCAGGTTGTAAGAGTTTCTTTGTTTCGTTATTAATACAAACTGGTTTATTTTTCTCAATAGCTTGTGTTAATGAGTTATTTCATGTGTTCCTTGGTCTGCATGTTGGATATATGTTTTATTATATGAAATGCAAGTGCTTGGTAATTGTTTGATTGTTTGTGGTTGCAGGAATTGATGTGAAGGAGGAGCTCATCCGGATCGGCAAGAACGGACTACAACAACAACGTTTGGAATAAGGTAAGCCTAAACACTTGTAGCTTTCATGTTTTAAAAGGTGTATTTAGAGAAAGATCACTCCATTTTGTCTTGTTTGTCGCTAGAGAGTTTAGACTCCTAGGGAGGTCAGTTGTGTCCGCACAAACGACTTTTTTCCGCCACGACAAGCACTTATATGCTTTGCTGTGTGGAGAATAACCAAGAAGAATGCCTTCATCTACTCTAGGTTCAAGTTTGCCAATTTGCTCATCAGTATTCTTAATATAGCATTTGCTCCCAAAGATTTTGAAGTGTTTTACCGAAGGAGTGTCACCATACCAGAGTTCATGAGGAGTTTGAGTGCTGTTCACTTGGACATTTGTTTTATTGAGAATAACAACCGCAACATATGCAGTTTCACCCCAGAAAGTTGCAGGAGTTCCGGACTCATCAAGCATAGCACGGGCCATTTGTTGGACTGTTCTGTTCATCCTTTCCACCACTCCATTTTGCTGAGGAGTTCTAGCTATAGAGAATTCCCTTCTTATCCCATATTCTTTACAGAAATCGAAAAATTCATTTGAGGTATACTCCCCACCTCTGTCGGACCTGAGGCACTTAATTTTGTAACCTGATTCATTTTCAACCAAGGCTTTGAAGGATTTGAATTTTTCGAATGCTTCGTCTTTGTGCTTCAAAATTCCTAACCAAACAAACCTGGAGAAATCGTCAATGAATAATATCAAGTATTCTTCTCCTCGAGGTGACCTCGTCCTGAAAGGACCACATACATCTGTATGGACTAGTTCAAGAGGCCTGCTGGCTGATCCTTCCTTCTCCGGGAAGTTGGTTCTGGTTTGCTTACCAAACTGACATGATTTGCATATAGTGTTGTCTGGAATTTTGGTATCTGGAAGACCACGAACTGCCTGATATTTGCATGCCTTCCTTATTTGTGAAAAGCTTAGATGCCCCAACCTCCGGTGCCATAACCAATGTTCATCATCCTTGCTCAAATAGCATTGTTGTTGTCCTTCTTCAAATATGTATAGATTATTTGGAGTTCTTCTACCTTTGATCACTGTTTTCCTTGTATCAAGATCACGAACGCTACATCCATTTGATCGAAATATTACCTCGGTTCCTTGATCGCACATCTGACTAACACTCAGAAGGTTATGCTTCAAGCCATCAATATACAAAACATTTCCAGCTTGACCTTTTCTTTTAACTGAGCTGTGCCTTTTCCTTTTATAGCTGCTGGAGTATCATTTCCAAAAGAAACTTTCTTTCCCTTTTCTAAAGCAGAATATGATTCAAGTTTTTCTTTATCACATGTCATATGCTTCGAACATCCATTGTCGATGTACCATAGATTTTCCTGTCCCTCTGCATAAAAGGCTATCCCACATCTTTCTGATTGTGGTTCCTTTATTCTCCATGTTCTGGTGCTTGAGGCTTGTTCCTTTGTCTGCTGAAATCTGCTCCTACATTCAGAATCTTCATGACCGAAGTTATTACAAATAGAACATTCAATTTCATTTTCAAGAGCCGAAAAGTTGTTATAGGTCCTTTTTGTAATCCCAGTCATACTTCTTTGTTTTTGAGCTTCTCTAGTCATGATTGTTTTATATGCAACACATTGAACTGCTTTGTGACCAAAGTTATGGCAAGAGAAACATTGGCCATTGAAGAAACTTCTGCGGTTATCAAATATACCACCCAAATGATTGTAATTCTTATTGTCATCCATTCTTGAAGCAAATTGAGGAGATTTTACCTGTGGCTGGTTGTAGCTTTTGTTCACCCTTAAGACAGATTGCCCCTGGTTTACCTGGTAGTCTTTGTTAGTTCTTAATGTAATTCGTCCCTGCTTTACCTGGTGATCTCCATTGTGCTTTTGCTCATTCCTTGCTGCATCAAGATAACTCTTTGAGGTGGATGCTTGAGATGTTTCTCCATTATACCCCAGACCTGTCTTGTTTAGCGGAGAACGTTGTACATTGATGATCTCATCCAGAGTTTCAGATCCTTTGACAAACTTAAGATTAATAGTCTTTGTTTTCTCAATTTCTTTTCTAAGGCCAACAATTTCACATTCTAACTTTTCAAGAAATTTTTCTTTTTCATCAATTTGAAATTGTAGAGTATCAATGATCACATTCTTTTCTTCTATACATGTCTTGAGTCTAGAAATCTCTTCATAAAAACTATCCACATCTATAGCATCCATGTAATCACCATCTTCAAAGGCCATTAAAAGTTTATAGTCATTACCTCGTTCATCTTCATCACTATTTGATAGATCATCACTGTCTTCATGAGTGTAGTAGCTTTTCTTATTTGCATTCTGTTTCTTGTTCCATCTAATAGGTTCCTTTCCCTTGTCGATCTTATCCTTATGAGGACATTTGGCAGCATAGTGACCTACTCTTCCACAAGCAAAGCATTTTAAGGGTAACTTACCTCTGAACCGTCCAGCACCCCGTTGAAGATTTCTGACAAAATTTGATTCTTCTTCTTCTTTTGACCCATGTCCTGATTCATAGTACTCTCCTTTACCTGAAGCCTTGAAGGCAACTTCTTTCCTGTCAGATGGACCTCCTTTTCTCATTTCATAAGCAGTTATAATTCCATGTAGTTGTGACATTTTAAGATGTTGTAGATTCTCCTTTTCTTCTATAGCAGAAACTTTAGATTCAAACCTAGGTGACAAAGATCTTAGAACTTTTTCAACCACAATAGCCTCTTTTATTTCTTCACCCAAATTTTTCATACAATTAACAATCTCATCCACACGAAGAAAATAGTTAGCCACACTTTCATCATTATACATCTTGAGATTTTCATATTGAATCCTGAGGGTTTGAAGTTTTGCCCGTTTTACCTGATCATCTCCTTCATAGCTCAGAACAATCTTGTCCCATATTTCTTTTGCGGTTTTATACTGCATAACTTTCACAAATTCTGATTGAGATAGACATCCTAGAAGAGTATTGACTGCTTTTGCATTTGTTTCATATTTCTTCTTCTCAGCTGGATCTGTAGGAGCAGCTGATGGAAAAGTATACCCTGTTTCTACGATGTCCCAGACTTCTGTACCAAAAGATTGAAGATAGGAAGTAACTCTTACCTTCCAATACACGAAGTTTGTCCCATCAAAAATCGGTGGCCTGATTGATGCTTCCCTCTCGTAGTTGCTCATGATGATAGATCTTCCTTCAAGCGATCAAGCTCCTTCAGAAGGACCTACTCTGATACCAATTGTTGGAAATAATACTGAGAGTGGGGGTGAATCAGTATTATCTAATTCTTTTTCAATATATTTATACTTTGAATTATTGTATGTCAGTACCATAAAATAATGAGCATGAACAAGAAAAACAGATAGTCACACCAAAGAACACCAGATATAAGGTGGAAACCCAATGTGGGTGAAAACCACCTGCTACAATATGTCTCTATCTTCTTTCAATTAGAAACTCCTTTTACAATGATTTTGTACTGGTGCAGTCCTTTACCAGTACGCAGGCTGCAACCTACAGAGAGCTACAACTCTCTCTCCTGGAAGGGAGTTACAACCCCCTACTTCTTTTCTTTCAAGGACCACTTTTCATAAATTTTCAAATTGGAGCCATGAACATCAATCAATCATCAAGTATATCTGCATCAAACAATATCCTTTTCCCAATTAGCACTGAATCAAGTAAACAATTCTCTGACAGCTGTACCCAGAACATAGTAACAGTAACCACACACCAAATTCTGAACCCAGAATACTACAGCAATAGAAAGAAGCAGCTAGATCATAATTTAAATATATACGCTACTTCAACAACCTGAAACCTGCGTGTAGATCTATAAAGAATAATTCCTTCTTTCAAATATTCAGACACTAATTAACCCAGATTGTCAGATTTATAGATCAAGCATGCACCTCATATAACAGATCAAAATCATACAAAGATACTATTATTCAAGCATAAGGATTATGACCCATCAATAGAACTTATCATTCTTTATGCGCTAATGTTCCTCCTTCATTCAGATCCAGATCTGCACCATAACCCAATCACAAATATTTCAGATCTAGCACTTATTAGATATTCAATTCATTCGATGATGCTTTGCCAAATGATCTTCTTCCTCTTATATAGTCTTAGGCCTTCCATAATACCACGGTCCAAAACCATAGGATCAAAAAACTGTTGGACTAATACCATGAACCAACCATGAAAGTGCGTGAGATCAACACTTTTGGATGCAATACCACGAACCAAAACCATAGGATCAAAAACTATCGGACTAATACCATGAACCAACCATGGAAGTGTGTGAGATCAACAATTTTGGATGCAATACCACGGACCAAAACCATAGCATCAAAAACTGTCGGACTAATACCATGAGCCAACCATGAAAGTGCGTGAACTTTTCTCTTCATGAAAGGAACTTTTCTCTGCATGAAAGTGCGTGAACTTTTCTCTACATGAAATAAACTTTTCTCTGCATAAAAGTGCGTGAACTTTTCTCTAAACTTTTCTCTGCATAAAAGTGCGTGAACTTTTCTCTACATGAAATAAACTTTTCTCTGCATAAAAGTGCGTGAACTTTTCTCTACATGAAAGAAACTTTTATCTTCATGAAAGAAACTTTTATCTTCATGAAAGTGCATGAACTTTGCTGCACTATAATTTATCATCTGAGATGAGTGGGTTGCCATCAAGTACAACATATGTATCATAATGCCAACAAATGGGACTGCTATACTTATAACAATTGATGAGGCACATACTCCTTTTATTGTGAATGGACATCACATCAGATTATATGACCATCCAGCTTCAAGAGACTCCTTTATTAGATATCTCTCCGATAAATCTGGTTTTGAAGTAATTAGTGTAGGGAGTTCCTCCTTTTCATAACTGATCTAAAAAAAAATGAACTAAATGGCACAAAAAATTCATTAAGAAAAAGGTGTTTCAAAGAGGAGATTGGGCATTAATATATGATTCTCGGTTCAAGTATTTTAAGGGAAAAATTTGCTCCAGGTGGATGGGACTATATGAAGTTGACATGGTGTTCGATAATGGGACTGTTAGACTTATAACAATTGATGAGGCACATACTCCTTTGATCGTGAAATATATATATCATAATAAAATGTCGTTACTAATCTATTAATATTTTTCTTGCAGGTACCTCACTAGTGCTGCTACTCCAGTGTTGTTACTCTGATGATGGAAATTTTTTCTAAGTACTTCACTGTTGTTGTTACTCTGATGATGGAAATTTTTTCCAAGTACTTAACTAGTGCTATTACTCCTCCAGTGTTGTTACTCCCTCCGATGTTTTTACTCCTCCACCACTGTTACTCTGTCAAGGTAAGTCGCCAGGTACATCCCAAATCAACTTTGTGGATTTGATTAATAATTCATGTGACATGACTTGATATGACTATGGAAGGCCATCCCTCTATTGGGGGGAGGTACTATAATAAATGAAAAATATGCCATAATGACTTGTTATTATTATTATTATTAAACCTTGTTTGAAGAGCATACACTCCACGATTTTCCACCATACTTCGCATGATACCCATATGCATCAGGACTTGAAGTTAGTACTATTGTATTAATGAACAATCCTTTCCAATTCTTCGAACTAATTACCATAATTACCATTATCCGTCATGATTTTTCCATATTTCATCATTATCCTCCTGGTTTTCACTCTCACTACACCCCATCTCTATCACATCACTGCAAATCTACCTGTCGGCACTCCTCCTCGATGGCCTGCTATTACTTCGAAGTGTTGTTACAGAGCCGTTGTAGAATGAATGGGCAGGTTATGAGACAGAACCAGAGAGCATAGAACAGGTTCGATACAATGAGAATGTTTGGAAAGTCTTCTTGGATGTAGGGTGGTATGTGTATTTTGAGAGGCTACAAGGATTTGATGAAACCATCACAGTTGAATTTGTATTAAACCTAGAAGGAAATTATTTTGGAGTCTGTGGGCTAGATATTTCTGTCACAGAGGAAACTGTCTTGATTTCCAGTGGGTTACAATGAGGAGGTCAAAAATGGTTCTCTAGAGAAGTCTCCTCTGCTAGAGTTTCTAGAATTGTTTTTGCAGGTTGGGGAGACAATGGTCCACAAAGGAAGAGGGTATGATCGTAAATATTTGCCATACCCATGGGCTAAGGTGGCGTATTTTGTTATGAGGTATGTTACCTGCGAAGGTTGTGTTGGGTATGGAGCCTGATTATATTTTTTATTCAGAGGTATTGCCGCATTGGACCCCATTTCGTAATGTGGTGAAAATGCCTCTTGTAAATGTGCGCCGCTAGGGGGGTCCAGGGGGGGAGAAGTTCATTAGGAAGAAATATAATGGTAGAAGTTATGTTTAATTTAGGGTTTTTTTTCCCTAGAAGGCAACCCCTCACTATATATGAGGGAATTGTATTGTGTCTATGTAGATGTGTATTCCGAGTGAGAAAGAGAGAGGAGATTGTTTGAGAGCGAAGAGGGAATTACAGTGGATCTGCTGTAGGTTGTATCTCTTCATTTTGCTGGATAATATAAAAGGAAGGAATAGCTATATCTTCATGGACATAGCCCAAATTGGGTGAACCACGTATATCTATGTCTCTCTTGTTTTATGGGCTTTCGTTGTTTATATTTTTGTAATATATTTTGTGTTCCTTTGCTCTGTAATATATAATTTTCTAACATGTAATTTCTCTACATTGTTTAAATATCATTTCAAACTTCTTGCATTCCTTCGGTTTTGGAATGCATAGGTTCATGCTTTAGACCTTCCATACTTTCTATGGACCAGCCTTCACGTAATGGCACAATCTGCCCGCCGGTCTCGACAACCATTAATGGTTCTCACGAATCATGGGTTGGTTAGATTATTGGTGGTGCATGCTCTGTCTCGAACCTCTGTGGCTTGGCCATAATTCACCAAGATAGTGGAGGAAGAACTTGCAGGTATGATTCCTACAAGGGAGGAGGAAGAAGACGTAGTAGCAAAAGAAGAGGCCACAGACAATGTTGTTCCAACGTCACCTATTGGCCCAACAGAAATAGACACAGTGGAGATAGAAGAGAGTGTAGTCGATGTTTCTCCACAAGAACTAGCGTCAAATGCCAATTTAAGAGGAGAATCACCACCTTTGGATGTAGTTACAGGTAGTGCTGACACACAAGATCCAGTATCACCTGTCTAAGAAATTGAAGAACTTTTGGTCGAAAATGTAGGTGGTGCTGACACATAAGAACCATCACCACCTATTCAAGCAGTTGAAGAACCTATTAATGGAAATGTAGTTGGTGCTGTCACACAAGAACCAACACCACTTGTTCAAATGAATGTGGAACCTTTGGAGAAAACAGGGGCCGCAGTTGACACCACTCCACAAGAGCTAGTTTCGGGTGATGGGCAGAAGGACAATTTGGAAGAAGCACAGGAAAAAAGAGAAAAATGGAGCATAGAACAACTGGTGAACATAAATTAAGCGGTATGGTCTACGTCAACAGGCATTGAGAGAATGAAAATTGATGAAATTATTGCTCGGTCTCCTTTTATTGCATATTTTCCAAAAGAGGCAAGGAAATCTCATTCCTCCAGATGCACGAAGAAAGAATAAGCTTCTCCCCTGATCCTAAAATCTATTGGGATAATTAAGGGAACCATTATCAACACTAGTAATAAAAAACCAATGTCTATTGGTGAAATAATTGAGAAAATTGAAGAGTTGGTGGTCGGCACTGCCACACAAAAACCAGTGCCGACCGAAGGGCAAAATGAAAAAGCTATGAATGATACTACTTCTACAGAGACCATTCCTGAGTAGATGGAAGAGGATGCTACTGATCAGACTAACTCGCAAGGGATAGAGACCATTCTTGAGCAAATGGAAGAGGATGTTGCTGATCAAACTAACCCGCAAGGGCTAGAAACCATTCCCGAGCAGACGCAAGAGGGTGTTGTTGATAAGACTAACTCGTAAGGGTTAGAAACCATCCTTGAGAAAATGGAAGAGGAATTTGCTAACAAAACTAACCCATAAGGGCTAGGAGCCATTCGTGTGCAGATGGAAGGGGATGGGTGGGCAACGGAGCAACTACAAGAAGAAGATTTCAAAGAAACTACCCGAAAAGACCCTGTAGTGAATCCAAAGCCGTAGAGGGAAGATGTAGAGGTCCTGAGACTTGAAGAAGGAGATGAAAGGGTTGTTCCTAGAGTCGAGGGAAAAACGAAAGAAATCAGAGTAAAACAAGAACCGGTTGACAACTTTTTCAACGTCAACCCGTTAGGCCCTAGTGTTTTGGAGAATTTAGCATATACAGATAAATAATAATTCCCTAGATAAGTAGTTTCATCTAGAACAACAATTTAAAGTGTTTTATACTTTTCCTATAAGCAATAGATAATATGAGAAGATAGGAGGTCTACCTGTAGTTCTGCTTTCCTCTCATCTCCCATGTATCGATTCCATCGATCCTTTCCGTACTTAATCCACTTGAGAAGTACCCTATAAACACAACAGAAGACAAAGAACCAATCAAAGCATACAATATATTGAATATAAGTGAAAGGAATCATATACAATTCACACACATAAGCATTATGAAACAATACAAACATATGGGAAAAAGGTTCAAACACTTTATTAGATAGAAGAAGTAATTACAACCATTGGTGTCTGATTGAAAGCCATTCCTCTAGCTAGGATCCCATCCACATCACATCAAAAGAATGACAAACTTGTAGCATCACAATACTTGCTTAAAATCCAAATCTCATAGCAAAATTATCTCCTTACAATTCAACATAGTCCAGCCCCTGATCACTTAGATGAGTGGTCAATTTATAGGAAGATGAATGAGGTTTTGTCATTAATGATGGCATTGAATGGAATTCCATACTTATAATTAGTTCCATGGAGGAAGGGATGAGAGGATAGGATGACCAAATAGATTTGTAATAGTTGTCCCCTAAAGCATGAAGTCGGAAAAATGCCAATGTCGAATGAAATGCTTTACGATGTGATGAGGAGGTATCAAAGTGGAAGGTGACCTGCATCAATTACAATACATATATCATGATATTTGATTTTACATGAATTTCTAAGGGAAGGCATACCCATGCTCAACCTATAAACTTTCATTACATGTACATAAACAGTCGTCTATAGATATAGACCCATGATTGGAATGACCATCAATGTAAAGCCATTGTACATATGATTTAGTACTCCTAAAATCGCAGACCGAATGGATGAAACTAGATCTAGGGTCTTCAATCTCATTCAACTATTTGCTCAAGTACGAGTCTTAACCATGTGAACATGTGATCTGAATTCGAACATGGAAAGACACCATCTGATTACCAGCCAATGATGTAAGCTGTTAACAGATGCGAGAGAAATCACTGATAATGATAATGATCCTCAAGGTACTACAATACATTCTGCATGGTGTGAATGGATGATTTGATGTCGAACACCATACAAAGTCTTTCAGTCGAAGGCCATTGATGTATGCCTATCGCTGGAAGCGAGAAACCTGCCATTGATGCATGCAAGATTCAAGGTAATGAATCAGTGTTTGTAAGTCAACTTCTTGGATAATGTGTTGATGTCGACAAGAAGTGACTCATCACAGGAGGACCTTGATGTATCCCACATCAATGACACGAAACGAGTGTAGTGAGTTTAGAGATGGAATTTGACTAATGACACAAGGTTTAGAAATGGCAGTCATGAAAATGAAGGCTTATGTTATTGCAAAAGCTGAATTTTGACTAGATGAATTCTCTTGAACATGTCGGCGACATTAAAGTGAATTGGTATCATTGACCCAAAACAAAGTGATGGATGGTATGACTGACCAATGGTGTGATAATCATCAAGCTAATAACCCAAGCCAAATAGTCATGGTGATGGAGTGAAAGTGTCATGTTCAAGAGCGACTTGTTACCATAAAGTGGTTATCCCCTTTTTCCCATTTTCCCCAGTCATTGCTGATCAATACCTCTTTATTTTTATCAAGCTTGAGGAGGATAACATACGATTATTGTATAATTTCACCCTTTGGGTGAATCCATCACTATTTGATGTTTTAACGAGTCTAGCGAAGGTGAAACTTAGTCTTGTCTAGATGGACAAGTTTGTCGCTATTTGATGTTTCAACGAGTTTAACGAAAAAGATAACTCGGTCCTTTTCATGTTTAGAGAGTTTGAAAAGGAACAAAAAGAAAACTCCACAAGTTCTTTTTCGTAAATTAAAATATCAAGTCCAAAAAAGCGTAAAATAATACAAGAGAGATATCAATTCCAATCCGTTAACGAGATGGAAAGGACAAGCGCTCAACAATCTTTTCATATTTAGAGAGTCTGAAAAGAGCTTAAAGAGAACTCCAAGGGGGTTCCTTTTTTGTTTTTAAAAGAGCTCGAAAAATAGATAAATGTGTGCTCTGTGGTCAAAGGTACAACTTACAATCAAGCACTTTGAATTTTGTAAATCAATTGAAAAACCTGCTCAAGGCATCACCAAATGGATTAAAAATATCTGTTTCATAGGCAAAAATAGGCAAGTACTAATGTTTAATCGATTAATTAACATGAAATAAACATAAAACAAGTTTTCACCATTTGGAACTTACCATTCAGTTTTATGCTCTGAGCTTAGTTTTTACCTCGATCTTCACTAGCTAATTGCGAAAGATTCTGCGGACCATTTCCTGAGCCGTCTGGACCAGGTAGGAGCTAAATCTCTCTACTTTCTTTTCAAGTCATTCTTTTGTCATTTCATGCAAGTTTTAGGGTTTTTTGGGGCCCCCAGGGTTTCATTTTTTTGATCTGGGATCAGCGCAGGCTTTCACATTGAAAATTGTGCTGAAGAGCACCCAGATAGAAGGTTGCATGCTCTGCAGTGCATTGTCTCTATGTTTAGGCTGCGTTGGGTGCATTTCCCAAGTTTGTTTTCACTGTTTGCTCCAAAATTTGCCCTGCTTTTTGCATGGAAAGGATCCTAATTTAGCTTATGATTGTGTTTCAGGCTTTCATCAGATTAGAATGTCGATTACATGGTGAGAAAGAGAGCATGAAGAACAAGATATGGTTTCCCTAAACAATCCAGGTACAGTTGAGGCCCTTAGAAATTATGGGTTACTTAAATACTTTAAGTTGTCCAGAATGAGGCAAGAAATAGAACTATTGTAGTTCCTTGTTCATGCATGAGATCCGACAGATCAAAATTTTCACATTAGGGACAATATGGTCCCTATTACCATTGAGGATATTTACTTTCTTACCGGACTGTCGAGGCGAGGTGCCCCCATCTCACTTTCTAGATTTTCCCGTGGAGGTGAATCAGTGAGAGATTATATCAGACAGTTTTGTCATCTAGGTACACAACCCAACAAGGATGGGAAAATAAATATCAGGGATGTAGGTGATTTTCCTTTAAGAATGATCCTCTTCAAAATCGCAAAATTGGCTGACAATGTGACACTCCATTTGGCGAACAGATCTTATATGCAGTATGCATTGGAGTGTTTAGAAACAAAAGTTTTTAACTGGTGCGAGGTTGTGCTTTCTTTGTTGAAAGAACAACTGACTAAGGTAAAAAGCGGTAAGATGAATAATTTCTGCTATGGTTTGATCATAATTGCTTTTTCCTTAGAGAAAATCCCATTAATGCAACCACATCATGTATCACTAGGTGTGGCTGGTCCTAGAGATCCACGTATGTAGAGGTGGGTTGAATTGATGGCTCGACATGCGGGTCAGTGAACAATCATTTTCTCCCCTGCATTTTTCAATTGGCTTGAGTGACAACATGTTGTTATCGAGAAGCATCCATACTCACAGATGGATTATCGTGGAGATCCAGATTTGATTCTACTAGTTGGAGCATAATGGGGTGCTATGGGTAAGTTGTTTGACCAAAGTGTTCTTTGATTTTTCAAGTTCGTACATGTTTTTTGTGTTCTTCGATGTTTCCAAGACTAAACTAAAATTACTCTTATGCATGGAGATGTGGGTACTGTTCGATCTGTGGGACACCAATAGGTTGCAGGTGGGATAACGCAAAGAAACATCGGGAGAGCAGTTCTTCAGGACTTGGATTTGGCCGAAACCTTAGTAGAGTTGCAGGATCACATAGAGGGATTAACCCTTGGTATTCTGGATATTCGGATCGAGGAGTTACATATGAGGTTGCAGTGCCACACTATTGGTGTTCCTAACCATTGGGCTAGGCTTTTGTGCATGATAGCATAGACTGTGACCTATTACCATGAGCACCAATAGATCTACTTAGGATGTTTCATATGCATTTTTGAGTTTTTGGGTCAGATGACCAAATGTGTCTTGGGAAAAAATTTTGTAAAAACTTTTAAAACACCTATCTATTTTACTTTCAAAGTTTTTTTATGGTTATATGCAATTATATTCAATTGATGATGTGAATTGAAAATACTACTTTTACATGTGTCATAAATTTCTATTTAACACATAATTTGCTAGAGAGTTAGTTAATGTGTTAAGATTTCTGGAAATATGTTGATATTGAATGTGTTCAAAACGTCTTTCCAAAATACGAACTCTAAGGAACATACGAAAAATTGTTGGATTTTAGACAGTAGAAATGTCTGTTAGTTGTAGTACAATGAGTTGCGAGTCCAACCTAATGATGATTCGGTGAATGCCAAGTGAAATGGCATTAGAGAGTAGTTCAATCCACGCACTATACTCATCGATATTGTTTGTCGACTGACCAATACAAATCCCTTGGAAACTCACTAACTCACCACTTGGAGCGAAAATAGCCCATGCTGTAGAAGATAAATTCTGTGTACTATGACTAGCATCATCAACATAACCAACAAAAGGTTCCGAAGATTCCGATATCTACAACAAACACAAAGCAGATTACTAACCAGATAAAACTAAAAGAAACACACACACATGCAATGAAAGCATATATATAGTGAGCTTTACTACACTTAATCAAGAATAATAGCGTTTGAGGTACAACCCGTTTCGGGGCTGTGACAATGGAATCCCATCATAATCTACTAACTCATAGGCCCCTATTGCCAGAACACGCTTGACAACGTAAGGGCCCATCCACGTTGGTTCAAATTTCCCTGCTCCAAGTTTATCAGCTTCTTGATCATAAAGCAAGACCAGGTCTCCTTCTGAGAAGATACGAGGCTTAACATTTATATCATATTGTGCCTTAACACGTTTCTTATGTGCTTTGTTAGCCAATGCGGCATCACGATGGGTTTCATCTAGATGGATTAATTCCAAGAAACACGATTCTTCTTCAGAAGTGTCGAGTAACAGGTCAATTGCGAGTTTGAGCGATGAAATTTCACATTGTATTGGTAAGATTGCTTCCAGACCATACACCAACTGAAAGGGTGTAAATCAGTTGCATTTCTCACCAAGGTTCGATATGACCACAAAGCAGAGAACAAGATTAAGTGCCAGTCTCTTTTATGAACCCATATCATTCTTTGCAACATCTACTTCAGCACTTTGTTGATGGCCTCAACTTGTCCATTCGCTTGCGGGTAATACAGGGTAGAACTATCATGTGACAGTCCTAACTTCGCAGTCAATTCAGCCATCATGTGATTGCGAAAATGCGACCCATGATCTGTAACTATGGCTTGTGGCACACCAAACTGGGCAACCACATGGTTAAAGAAAAGAGTAGTTGTTTCATCACTGTTGTTCAATGTTGGCATCGCGTTGGCCCATTTTATAAAATAGTCAATAACAAATATAATATACCCATGCCCTCGGCCGAGGTGGGGTTACATGTCATAAAGTCAATGCCCCGTTTGGTGAATGGGCCAACAACAATGACTGGATGCAGTGGTGTAAGTGGTAATCTAGTTTTTCAGTCATATATCTGGCATGCATGACAACTTCTGACAACAATAATACAATATTTAAATATATTTGGCCAAAAGTAACCAGCATGAAGAATTATCTGTGTGGTTGCATATCCAGATAAGTGTCCACCACAGGCACTAGAATGGCAATCACTCAATGCTTTCTCGGCTTCCTCATGTGTGAGGCACCTTCATAAAACTGTATCGATACCATGATGGTAAAGTGTGTCACTAATGATCAGATAATCTTTGGCTTGGTAACGAATACATCGTTGTTGCGAGCGAGAGGTATCTTGTCAAAAAGTTTGGGTTTGGAGATAGATCAGTATATATCCATACCATACATCAGATGAAAAAATTAGAAATAGAGACTCATCCAATATTGATGGTTCAAATGTTGAATCAATGGACGTAGAGGGAAAGTCACATAGTAACTCAGCGAAAACTAGTGATCTATTTGATTTGGACTTGATGAATTCCAAATAAAACTCCTATAAAATAACTATCCATTTAGAGTATTTTCCCCCCAGCAATTGACGTGAAAAAATGTATGTCATAGGGTTGCAATCTGAAATGACAGTTGTTTTCCGTAACAGGATATAGTGGCGAAATATTTGAACATCTTGGACAACTGCCAAAGCTAGTTTTTCGACATAAGAGTACTTACTTTCTATGTCATTGAGATTACGGCTCAAGTAATTAATCATATGTTCAATCCCATTTTCTTCCTGGACTAAAACCATGCCAATGGTTGTATCTGCAGTGGAGAGATATAGGTAATAGTCATTTTGGTAATTTGGATAATGCATTAATGAAGCTCTAATCAAGGTATCTTTGAGAGTGTCAAAGGAAGCTTGCACAACCTGATTCCAATGAAAGGGTATCTCCTTTTTCAAAAGATGTGTAAAACCTTTAGCCATCTCAGGATAATTAGAAATGAACCTCCTTAGAAAGTTTTCTTTCCCTTGGAGTCTCTGTAACTGTAAAAGATTTGAAGGTGGAGGAAAATCCAAAATTGCTTGAACCTTTAATGGATTGAGTTGAATCCACTCTATAGACACTACAAATCTAAGCAATCGACCAGATCCAATGCAAAACACACATTTTTGTGGATTGATTCATATCTTGTAGTGTCGGCACCGTAAAAATATTGCTCTCAAATGTTGCGGGTGATCATTCTGCTTTCGTGAATGAGCAGGTAAATCATCAAGGTAAGGTTGAACAATGTGCTTGATGTAATGGAAGGCATAATTCATTGCCCTCTGAAAAGTTTCCCCATCATTCTTAAAACCAAAGGGGAGTTTCCTATAGGTGAATGTGCCCCATGGACAAATAAAGGCTGTTTTCGATTGGTCCTGTGGGTGTATCTTGATCTTATTGTAGCCAGAAAAACCATCCATAAATGAAAATGTTTCGCATTTGACGCATTCGTCAATAATTTGGTCTATAAAGGGAGTAGGATAATTGTCTTTTGGACATGCTTGATTTACATCCCTATAATCAACACACACTCGTATTGTTCCTTGTTTCTTCATGACAAGAACAATATTGGAAACCCAGTTAGTAAGAGGAACAAGGTAAATGAAACCAGCCTACAAAAGTTTTTCAACTTCTGCTTTAATTGTAGTGGCTTTCTTTGGATGAATAGGTTGAAGCCGTTATCAAACTGGCTTGACATTAGGGTACATTTTGATTTTGTGTTCAACAATACTTGAGTCAATTCCTGACATCTCCTCGTAAGACCATGCAAATATATCTCTAAATTCACAAAAGAGAGTATGATAATTATCGAGTTCTGATGGAGAAAAAGATTTGCCGACATGAATATTCTCTACAATATTAGGCTTGGTTGAAATATTAATAGAAATTTTTTCTTCAATGTTTGACAGGTTTCGCTGAGATTCTATTGTATCTATGAAAACTGAATTCGATAGGAAATCAACGATTGATGGGTGGTTTAGTTCATTTGAATAATCTTTGATGTCATCTAGAAGATGGGAACGATGATGATAATCTTCACATGGTTCTTATCCTATCATCATTGATTGGACGATTACTTCATTCATAGAATGTATACGTGAAAAAGGATCTGAAGAAGTACCATATTCTTACGAACGGTCTGCCCATACAATTGTTGAGTGCGGAATTGGGTTTGCCGCACAAGCCTGAAAATTTGATTGCTTGATGATTTAAGGGGGCTTAACGGCATCACCTCAAAATTACTATCAACTTCAACCTTGTTGGTAATCCTCCTTAAATCAGATGAGGTGGAGGAAATCATATTACAAGTCTCTACTCTTTCCACTTTCGCCAAATCAGATGGTGATGGTAGGGTAAAAGTACCCATTAGGGAAGGTTCTTTAAAGAGACCTACTCCAATACTTTGAAGTGACAATGAGGGTCTGTGTACCAACAAAATGCTTCCCGTAGCTGTGAACTATTAGCAAAGAAGGCTAGCTGATCAATTACTGTGATTCCACCCTTAAAAGGGAATGCAATAGTATGGAAGTACGTGGAAACCACAACAACCATAGCATATACCCACGACCTTCCCAGTAAAATGTTGTAATCGAGGGGTCCATCAACTACCTCAACTTCAACAGTAACTATTTTTCCCCCTAGTTTGATTTGCAAGTTACTCAAAATCCCACAAGGAGTATATGGTCTTCCATCAAAAAATTTCAACGTGGTTGGTGATTGTGACAATGGCAGTGAACCAAGTGTTTTCCAACAACTTATTGACATAATGCAAGTAGATGCTCCCTCATCAATAATAGTTCAGTGAACATTCTTATTGAGAGCTTTTACTTGAATTAGGAAAGCTAACTGCGCTGGTAACTACGGTGTATATCCCGCATTGTTAAAAACCACAAGATTAGAATCCGTAGGATCTATCCCGCCTATTTCTAATAGTAAAGCTTGCTTCTGGGGGGGAAAATTTTGTAACTCCTCAACCGTCAACATAGCAGAAGGTGATTGAGAAAGATTTTCCACTATGTTATAATTCTGAGCTGCTCGAGCTCGAGGGTTAAATGTCAATTTATGCACAACTCCCTTTGGTGGTTTTATTGTCAATTCTAGTAAAATAGGTAAAACATTTTCAGATGAATTCGAAGTCAAAGGATGGGGTTGATTAGTTACCCGATTATTGGACGATGATGGTGGACTTCCATAATCACTGTTTCTCATTGACACCAAAACTTCATTTTGTGGCTTTGTGATGGATAACATGAGTACTTGGGATGTGGAAGCATGGAATATTGCAACCAAATGAGTCTCCAGGTTTGGAAACGGATCAGTCAACACTGCTGATGTGTTTGAAGTCTTTAAAAGTTTAGAGACCTCGGAGCAGTGTGGGCAATCTCTTGTAAAATGCTCATCATTACAGATTAGACATGGATAACGAGGTTTCCTTGCCGATGTAGAGGAATGAGATGATTTCTTTGGAGGGGAATTATCTTGCTTCTTCTTGTTTTTCCCCTTTTTCTTGCTTCTTGGTTGCTTTGGATTTTTTCCTTGGTTAGATGACACGACATTAATTTTAGAAGCAAGATTATTTTATGATGTATTGGTAGTTTGATTATTAATGGCAAGGGTTTGACCAGATGGTCTTCCTACAGTTTGCGTGCTCGAAGAATGAATCACGCCATCACCAGCATGAGAGTACTTACTCGATTGTGGAGGAGGAATAGTGAAATATGGTCGGGGTGCATTAGGAATTTTATCATAAAGCATGCCAGATTGTGTGTAAATCAAATCCAAGTATTGGGCACGATAAATTACTTGCTCTTTTGTGACAACTCCACCTTTTGCCAGACCCTCGGTGATTGATGGCAACAAGGGTTTTATGAACCACTTAGCTAATAGCTGATCGGGAACAAATGTCTTAACCATTCAACGACGACGCCAATATGATCTGATATATGGGTAGCAGTCGTCTATTTAAAGCTGGTTAGGAGTTCCGTTCTAGTATCATATATGATGGGTAACTGGAAGTGGGTCAAAAATGTAGTGGCTAAAGTGGTGAAATTGTCGAAAGTAGCTCTTAGTAACTCAATGTAACATTTAGCAGCTAGACCAGTAAGTGTTATTTGGAAGATACGAAGTCTAACTAAATCATCATTTAAAGAGTTTGATGAACACCACAAATGAAAGGTAATTACATGATTTGATGGGTCTTCTCTAGGATTTCCGTTAAATTTCAGAATGTCAGATGGTAACTTATGCAGAATTATCAGCCACCAAGGTGCATATAAGATTATATCATTAGTGAGCCGATTTAAATATGGTAATTCTAAAGTTGCTACAAATGGAAACTGTCGATTCAAGTCAGGTTGATCATACCCAAGATATGATGGAATTTCCTGAGCAATAGGTCTTTGCATACCAACATAGGGCATCTGCATTTGGTAATCTTGGTATGGTTATTGTTGAACAAAACTTGCAAAAGGTGGTTGTTGATAACTAGGTTGAATGTATGGTTGTCCATAACCTGCAAAGCCTTGTTGACCAGGACCTTGGTAAGATTGATATTGACCAAACCCAGGTTGAGCTTGCTGAGCAATTCCAAACTGGGGTTGGATTTGCTGGAATTGGGCTTGTTGAAATTGAGGCGGCCATGGTTTTTGAATCAATGATTGTTGTTGTTGATACAACTGTTGTTGATTTAATGGTTGTTGTTGCCCAAAAATGAAAGGCTAGCCAAGTTGTGAATAAAATATACCAGTGTAAGCTTGGGTTAGTCCATATAAGGATATACTAGCATGAGGTTGCTACTAAACCTCGAAAAAAAGTGGTTGTTGTATGACAACTTGAGGATTTGAACTTCTTGCCCTGAAACTTGTGGTTGCAAGGTAGAAGGATCAGTTTGTACTGGTTGAGATACAACAATTTGAACTTGTGATTGTGGTACCGTAGTAACAACAGGTGTAGTAGGAATAGTTGACATAGTTTGCATTGGTTGTGTTGGATATACAAGCTTGGGTTGAACTAGCATTGTTGGTTGCCAATGAAAAATTATAATTCCATAATTACTTGTATACTATGGGATATTGCCATATGATGGTCCTCCAGAATAAGGAGGATAAAATGAATAAGCATATTTCTCTCCATATGGTGGCAATCCAGTATTTAATGGATAGATAGGTCTTTCTTGACCAGATTGCCCAGCTTGATATTGATATGCAAGATCAAACTGTTGAGTTCCTGTTAGAGAAGAACTAGGTAAAATTCCAGTTAAGGACATGGGAGATGACCATTGTGTAGAAGAAGCCCCTGAGTGGGTTCTAAATAAAGATTGGTTACCAAATGGGACGGATGGTTCACCATACAGGTGTGACTCAGGTGTGATAGAAAACATCGAGGAGGTTTCAATAGAAGATTCTATTGCAACTGCATCAGATGATATAGTCTGAGATGTTGACGGTTGTTCAACCATAGTTAACTGACCCAAAATTTGTCCTAAACATTTGACGGGTACTTGAAAATAAGCAGGATCAAACGGAGCAGTAAAGTGAGGAGTATAAGGGTAAAGATAAAGCCCAGCTCCAAAATGGAAAGGGGTTCCTGGTGTAGAATCTTCTTCCAATTCTTCCTCTATAGCAATTAGACCTGGTGGAAGAACTTCACCATCAGGTCTGTAAAATATTTTTGGTGTTGACAAAGTTCAAGCTTCAGTAGTTACTGATGTCTGAGGGGTAACTAGCTGATCCTCCTCTGGTAAAGTAACAACTTCTTAATGTTCAATTTCTAAGTCCAAATGTTCAGGTAAATGAACAATAGTTTCAGTAAGAGGTTCTTGAACAACTTCAGGTTCAGATGTAACTTTCGTTTGAACTAGGACAGGTTTTGGATTAACTTCTGGTTGAATTGATTCAAGTTCAGAAGTACTTTCTAGTTGAGCAACTTCAAATTAAGGATCAACTTGTTGTTGAGCAACCTCGGTGACTGTTTTACTAGGATCAATGCTAATGTCCTTAGGTAATTGTGAAACTTCTTCTTCAGGAAGAGATGTACCAGAAATAGTTGGAGTAACTGGAGTCTCAGTACTTACCGAAATAGATGATTCAGGTAATTCATATGAAGAACTAGGAGTTCTTGATGTACTAGACTTAGATAAGCAAGACTGCTTTGTCCGAATAGGTGTCGCTTCGGGTGGAAAAGGAGGTTTGCTCGCTGTTCTCCGCGAACGACAGGGTAAGGGTTGATGTTCCTCCATGATTGCTAATTAATTTTATTATAAAAAATAAATAAAAGAAGGGGTATACTAGGAAAAAGGTTTACCAAGCAATTGTGAACTACAGAATACCTCTTGGCGAACCAAGAAGTACAGGCAGGAAATCTCCCCGAATGTTGTGTTCGGTGTATCACAGTTTACAAGGCGGCTAACTCGGTTACTTAAGTATGGATAGGAGAGTTGTCCTCCCATATATACCCAAAGGCACATGGAGGCCCAGTCCATATAAGCGTTGTCTAATGCAAAACCACATAGTGAGAGCATTCCCATATACTTTACATACTGTAACACTGCCCTGTATACCGAAGGTACGTGGAATGAGGTATCACACTTGGGATGTATTGCAGACAATTTAGTGATAGTTGCTTTGTTTTACGACGTCAGAACATGTCTCTAGCCTAGAACCACTAAATGTTCTCGTTAATGATAATGCTCCATTAGGTAAATTGATGTTAATTTTAGGTTGATCTTGCTTAGGAATTTGCCTTTCAAGTTCACCACGTGATGTATTCTAAAATTCCTAGGAATGAAACTATCATGATAAGCATTCTTTCCATTCAATTTAATAATGAAAATCCTAACTACTTAAAGATAGAGCATTCAAATTTATTTTGATCAAAGAGCAAAGAGCACAATCTAAATGAAATTTCCTTACACTATTCCTATGAGCACACACAAACTTTTTCAATGCATCATGTATGTATTTCTTTTCGATTTCCTTAATGTGAATATGAAAAAAAGGAAATATGCATATACAATCAATCAATCTTTCATAAGAACAAAGACTTTTACGACAGTTCTAATTCGAAGGAAGAGAAGACTTTACGACACTTTCTTTTGAATGAAGATTAATCAATTATATCCTAACTTTGACTATTGATCGATAATGACAAAGAAAACATGAAGAAACATTAATCAATCCAATCAAAGTTGGGCTAGACCAAGAGATAACAACTCATTTTTGCAACATGGCATTCATTGATCAATAAAAAAACAATCACACAGAGAAAATTTGGCAAAAAACATTTCCAAAGGTGAGAAACTGATCCTAGGAGGATCAGCGGAGCCCAGAGTGGGAGATAGTGCACCTCAGACCACTGTCCCTAAGCCAGGGGTACTATGCAGCGCATTGTGTCCCTCACAAGCCTATGCTAGTGACATTAAGCCATTTCAAGAGGCAACTTGACACAATTTTGACCAATATTTCAATGTAAATAGCTGAATTATAATCTATGAACACAAATGAGGTTTACAAGGATGTCTTAGGAGGTGGATAAGCTATTTGGAAAGAGGATTCTTCCCCAATGGAGTCGTCAATTTGTTTTGGAAAATTTAGCATCTACAGATAAATAAAAATTCCCTAGACAAGGAAAATTTTAAGGATGGAATTTGTTTTTGAAGTTTAAAAACATTGGCGAATCTCACTAATCCCTAATATGCAAACTATAAAATGTGTATTGATATATTTGTAGAATTATTCAAATCTATAATGATTTTATATATAGTCTCTATATAATGTTGGCGATTTTTGAGGTAAAATAATTTTATATTCTAAAATTTGGGCGAATCGCCGTTTATAAAAATTGGTAATTGGCGAATCTTTTTTTGGAAAAATCAAGGAAAATTAGCCCACTGGGCGAACATTAGCCCCTAAAATTTTCCATGTCCCTAGATAAGTAATTGTATCTAGAAAAACAATTTAAAGTGTTTTAGACTTTTCCTATAAGCAATAGATAAGATGAGAAGATAGAAGGCCTACTTGTAGTTCCGCTTTCCTCTTGTCTCCCTTGTATCGTTTCCTTCACTCGTTCCCATACTTAATCTGCTTGATAAGTACCCTGTAAACACAACAAAAGACAAATAAACAATCAAAGCATACAATCTATTGAATATAAGTGAAAGGAATAAGATAAAATTCACACACATAAGCATTATGAAACAATACAAACATATGGGAAAAAGGTTCAAATACTTTATTAGATAGAAGAAGGAATTACAACCATTGGTGTCTGATTCAAAGCCATTCCTCTAGCTTGGATCCCATCCACATCACATCAAAAGCATGACAAACTTGTAGCATCACAATACTTGCTTCAAATCCAAATTTCATAGCAACATTATCTCCTTGCAATTCAACATAGTCCAACCCCTAATCACTTAGATGAGTGGTCAATTTATAGGAAGATGAAGGAGGTTTTGTCATTAATGGTGGCATTGAATGGCCTTCCATACTTAGAATTAGTTCCATGGAGGAAGGGATGAGAGGATAAGATGCACCTTAACTCATTCCTCATCCATTTTCGAGCTCATATGAGTTGATAAGTGAGGGAAAATTCTAGATGACTCCAAAAGATAAGAATATTCCCCAAACCCTATGTGAATTTCGCTCATTCTTGCCAAGAGTAGGTGAAAGGAAGCCTAAGTGATTTGCAGAGCACCCTAGCAGTAGACTTAACTGCTCTACAATGCACCTTCATAAGGGCTTACCGCCGCTGGTCCCTCTAGAGGTTATTTCTGGATGTCTTCAAGTCATGAAACTAGCTAGGAAGGAGGCATTCAAAAGGGTGACTCGTTTAGGGCATGAAGCAACTGAAATTAGGGTTTGATGAGCCCTAAAATACTGATCTGAATGTTGGGATTTGATGTTCCCAAATAGATCTGTAACACCTGGACCAACTGTGAGACCTGTGGAAGAAGTTTCTGTGAAAAAAGAGTTCATTGAGCAACATGATAAAAGGAGACCCCCTCTTAAGGAAAGATATCAGGAACAATTAAGAGAACACATGAATTTGAAATTGGAAATCATTAAATTGTGAAAGCAAGTACAACGCTTATGAAGGAGAGTGAGGAAGCACAAGAAAAATGATGCAAAACCCTAATCTGAAACTGTTTCAGTGGCAGCACAGACTGAAGATATGCTAATGACTTCAGTGGCTACACAGATAGATTCATTTTTACATATGATCGAGGCGCGAGAATTTTTCATGTATGCATAAATTCAGAAGTGGTAAGCTACAACTACTCGCTTTCAATGAGGGACCATTCCTTTTGAAGCACACCAGGAAGGAATAAAGAAAACTCATGAGAAAGCTGCGAAAATAATCTCTGGCTACATAGAACAAATAGAGAAGGAAAACTAGAAGCATGAGAGACTGTAGAAGCGAATTGAGGGACTAGAAGAATAGGTGAAGCTATTAAAGGTCAATAAGGAAGAGATTTTTACTTTAGCACAATAGGCAATGGCTTGCCGCCCCTTGTTCATAGCTACGCCTTGTTCCTCCATGAAGAATATATATTATTTTGTTTAGAAAGTGTTCGCTAGGAGCTCAGTCATGAGATGGAAGATTCAATGTAGTTTCTGCACATCTTGATATGCCAAAATATTCTGGATAAACATTTGATGTACGATTTGTACATGCATGACTACTTTCTGGGAAATGATCAATCATTTAACCCAATTCCATATGTAGGAGACATTCAATTGAAAGCCTTTACCTCCTACATAGTCAATCAGGTTAAATGGAAGAAGGCCTTCAACACGTTCGAAGAAAATCAGGCAAATAGGCCAGTTGTCATTCAGATGGAGAATTGTCAGTCTGTGAATGTTTATAACAAGAATGAAACCCACATGGGGATCAAGGGACGGAAAGATGTTGGAAAATTAGCAATGGTGCATTGATATATGCAAAAGACAGATCTTTACTTGTCAAGAGGAAGCCCGGGATAGCTACCAGAAACAGTGGATGCTCTCATCATCAGTTGTCAAGATATGTGAGCCTTTTGTGGCCCCTAATTTTGCTCAAGCTCTAAACAAGGTACCTCGGTATATTGCATGCATACATCTTCATTTGGTTTGATGGATGGGTTTGAGGTTTTAATTCCCCATCATTTGGTTGCTAGTCGATCAATACACTCCAACTTACAAGGTAGGTGAGGATTAGTGGAAGTCATCTAGACATATGGATATAAGCCTCTAGGAATAGAGATGTTTGCAAAATATGATCTTGCATAGCTTCACACTAACCATCACAGATCTAACCTAGATTTGTGTAGGCGATGAACTACATGAGGAAATGCAGTAAGGCCAGATGGGAGGAGATGTTGGTGGCTAGATTTGCATACTTTTACTCACCCTTTTACCCTGTTCTTTTTATCCATTTCATGCCAATAGTGGTTAATCGATATCCTAAAATGCACAGGTATACCTCTTGTCATGTCTTTATGGATTATTAGTCAATGAAGCATATTTGTAGGGGATTATTACCTAAGTTTTTTTTTAATTCATTTATTTCTGCAGATTTGAGGGGAGAATGACCAGGATCATGATTCACTGGATGATATCGTCAAATCTGGCAGCGCTATCCTTGGATATTGGCTATAATGGTGAATTATTCTTTCAATTGACACAATACTATCTTTTACATTTTGTTTTGTTCTGAAAACCATGATGTAATCAAAGGTAGACAAGGTCATAATTTTAGGAGCTGTATTATTGACAAATTGTATAAAATAGAGTTGCAGGCTGTGAAAGCTATCATTGTTAAGAGTCATTAAGGTTACAGGAGAAATACTATAGTGAGTCCTAATTGTTGTTACTCTTATTACTGTTACATTTATTACTTGTTGTTGCTCTTATTTGGTGTTACAATATTGCTTGTTGTTGCACATTGATGAATTTATAATTAATGTTCAATGCTGGTTAGGGAAATTGTGGCCTACACATACATAGCACGATAGCCTTGAAAAAACTTGTAGAACCCCGGGTTGACAATTAAATGTGGATTGGGTGAATTGCATGATTCATACTATAGACACCAATAATACCCCATTCACTACCCCTTAGGGCTGCCCCCACAACTCCACTTCTAGGAGTCCACATGGTCCTCACCAGGGTAATCATCATCATTAGGGAACCCCTATACATATCATTGTTCAAAATCGTTTCGTGATGGTGGACTACTCGGAAGCCCCATTTTTAGCTTCCTAAAACCTTTATAATTTAAGCAAGCTAACCAATGGCCCTATTGCGCATGACCATAATTGGCCACCCATGCCCACCAATCTCCCTTTAGAAATTCCAAAATTTGAATGGAAGCATAGAGAAGACCCAGGAAATCATGTCATGACCTTTCACCTTTGTTGTTCATCCAACAATATCACACATGATACTATTTGATTACGACTGTTTCAACACACCCTTACAAGGCCTGCAACAAAATGGTATTTTTACCACCCTTTTTGCGTCACATGGGAGATTTAGTTCCCTAGCTACAACATTCCTAACATTCTTCCATCACCCGTTCTTCTTGGACTTAGGCATGGAATTCCTTACCCATTTCAAACAAACACCTCCTATACACATAATAGATCACATCCATGAATGGTGGAAACACCTTGGCTTGTGCAAAGCACATTTGGAAGACAAATTCATCCTCACCTATTTTTGAGATCTCTCACATCAAAAATATCAAAAGATGTGGCGTATTCATCCCCAAAAAGTGAGGAAGGGGCCATTAGAAAATCTCAACAATTAGATCTTATATACACACAACCTCGATATCTCTACCATGTTCTTCGAGACATCCCATGCCTACAAACTTTTAAACAAGAGACACCAGGTGCATCCAATGTTGTTGATGGATTGATTAAGACCATAGCCCAAAACCAACCTGGAAACACCTTCCAATACCTTGGATACAATTACAGTTGCCAACCGTTTGGTGCCATAACAACACCACACCGCTTAGGATATTACGCTAGTCAACCTATGCCTATAGAAAATCCTTCTATGCAAGCCAATCAATATCATCCCACGTAGGGTGGTCAATACCCTCCCATGAAAGGTGGCCCATATCCCCTTAGGAATGTGGAAGCAATTCCTCCTTCCCAAAACTCATATTCCAATAAGGGAAAAGGGAAACAATATTTCTCTTTCCCTGCACCTCAATAAAATAACCGACCATCATAGGTGTTGCGGGTGAGAACACCCTAGGGTCTTTAGTTGAGAACCCCAATAGAGCGAAGGGAAAATCACAACAAGAAATGCTCAGGAAATCAACCTAAATATTGAACTATATAAGAGTTTCCTTACCCGGAAGTCCTGCGTTTGAGTAGATCCTGCAAAGTGCAAACCCTCAGCTTCTCTTTATGTCTTCGAAACCTAAAAATTATTCAAATGAAACATATACAGTAGTAGAAACATAAAGCATGTTCATGATATTAACTTAGAATCATATAAATGAATGAAAAATTATGCATCAATGTAAGATTCATAAACGAATTACAATATAAATAGATGCATAAACACATTTAATATCGGAAACAAAACATCATTCCTTTATTGAAGTTAGCTACAAGTAAAGTGGAGAAATACGACTTGAGTCCTTCTCTGGCTCCAAGCGGAACCGTCCTCTGGATCTGTCCTTTCCCGGCCTCAACAATCTTCCTCCATCACCAATACAAGGATATCTCAAGAAAGATGAAGGATATCTCCAACAAGGAAACAAGGGTTTCCTGAAGCTTTGGGGAGTGCAGGAGGCACATGGATTTCATCAAAATCAATCAGGGATAATCTCACTATAGTATCAATATCTCATATCTTCTCCCTTAAGGCCTTCCCATGGAGGTTTATTTATACTTCTCCAAATTAGTTTTTTTAGTTGGGAAATAGTTGGGCCATGGGCAATAGGAGGTGAGTAACGAGTAAAACCCATGAACTCCACTCGAAATTATGGAAATTTAATTTTCTTAAGTGTTTTAACATATGTATCAGGTTGGGTATATGCTGACCCACGAGTACACACTTTTATCATAGGGAAAAGTAATGTATAATGAATAAAACACTATTTTTTAAATTTTGGACCAAGTCTGGAAGGAAGGGTTTCCCTAGGCCATAATCAGAGCATCAAATCTTCCAGGAGTGGTAAATGGTGCTATAACAGATGCCCCCTAATATATGAGGTTAGAAGGGGTACATGATGGCCAAAATGTATTAAGTGTATAGAAGGAATCATGTCGAGACCAAGGAGGAGTTCACTAGAATTCAGCCTGCCAAGCCAACAAAAGAGATCAGAAAGAAATTTTTGTTTGAGGTGGGCATACCAATGCTCAAAAATAGAAAAGCATGTCCACATGTCAAGAACAAAAGTAGATCCAATATGAATACAAGTATAAAGGAATTGGAAATAAATAATGGATAATTTGATCATAATCAAGAAAGTACATGTTTTAATATCACACATAAAGAGCTGATCAATCACACTGAAGCATGAAGTTGATCACTAAAGTCAAGAAATTGATCCAAATAGTACCAAGTGAACATGATGGAATAAATGGTACTACACTACAACTCGGGTGCCAACATATAAGATTTCATTGTAATGAATTGCAATATATAAGGTGGACGATGTCAACTAGCAGAAACAGGAGCAACTAACAAGTGAACCAAGACATGTTGATGCAAACCCTAGGTCTTCACTGATCCCTATGGTACATTTCTACACAATGGGAATAAATGATCTGAAGTCAACCATGTGAGAAATCATTTGATTACCGGTCATTGATGTATACTATTAAAAAATGCGAGGCTACTCTCTGATAATGATGATGAGAGTCAAGGTACCTAGTTTACTCAATTGCGACTACATGCAACATATGATAACTTTGTATAAGTTTGTCATGCAGGAGGCATAAGAAAACTCTCCATATGATTGGAAGAGGTAACCAATCAAAGGAGTACTGACTCAAAAACGAGGTTAAAGCTCTCCTAAGTCAAACTAAATCCCATCCCAATGGAGGAAAAGACTTACTTTTGAGTGCTTTGTTCAAGGGTGACACAACTAACTCTAGCTGCCATCAAATATGGAAATAATGTCCCATTCCTGCTCTTTTTGAAATATATAATTTTTTTGTCTTTTTATTTTATATGAAGCTTGAAAAAGAATAAAAGAATGCTATAGTACAATGGAAGGAACGAGTATCGAAAAAATAGATGCTCTAGTTCCTAGGAGGGGAACTTTCCTATGCTCAATGCAAGGTGGAAAAATTGGTCAAGGAAACTCAAAGGAATGTTCTTTCCACAAGTAAAAGGGTGCATCAAGTTGCAAAGGCTAAGTGATTGCAAGGTTGATTTTGCAGAAGACATGGTTGAAAAGTGGCTTAAACACGAGTCCAAGTGAAGCCAGCTCAAGGCAAAAAGGTGCAAATAGTCAATATGCAATGCAGCAGTACAACTCAACACAAAGAAGCCTCTAGGGTATAAGGCTAGAAAACAACGCAGAAGAACAAGAATGAGTCTTCAATGCACAAGTCATGGCGGGACTAAAGAGGAATCCCAAGTCTACTCAATATAGCAGCATGGGCAATGAATGTCAGCGAAGATCTAACTAATATGCCCATGTAAATGTTGGCTCTACCATCACGTCATGATTTTAAAGTTGGCGAGTGAAAATGGTTTGTGAAACAAGACATGATAGGGTCGACCCCTATGGAAAACATATCGTAGTATGGAGGCTAGTATGAAAAATGAAGTGGAAATTGGTATTCCCTAACCTATATGCCAGTAAGAAAATGATACCTGCCATGACAGGTCTGCGGTCATGGGATAAAAACACTTTCTCGAAGAAGTCTCCAAAATTTCATGTAAAGACAACCCATTCTCGACACTCCAAGCCAAAAGGTAAAAAAGTCCATCAAATAAAAATCAACTTATGAAAAAATAATTTTCATTTTGCAACCTATATAAGGACTTTTGGACTCACATTTTTTTCATTTGTGTTTTGAGCAAGGAGCTATGGAGACAAACTCAAACAAACTTCCTCTGTCTAATCCAACCATTCAAATTGCTCCAAAAATTCTAGGTAACCATTTTATCATGATTTTAATCATTTGTGATATTTTTAGATGTTTTTGTTTTCATATTTTGACTTTAGGAAAATATGTTAAAAATTTCAACTCTATGTACACACGAGTTGAATATAGGTAACCCACTTACACGAGGGCCCTACATGCGGCTGTGTAAAAACGGAACTCAGGTGTGCGTGAGTTAAAAATTTAAAACATAAATCTAATGATTTGAAACATCTTTTTTTGGCGGGATGACAATCACCTAGTGAGAAAGGTAGCATAATTCCATTGATAACCAAGTGATGGAGGATCAAAATGCCTTAGATTCTTTGAGAGGTTGTGGCTTGCTAAAATTCCTTAAAATTCCAAACATGAAGGAAAATACATGATTGCCTGAGTAGCTAATTCATTACAGGAGTGCAAAGGATGATGCATTCATGATTGATCAGTGCCCCTAAGGATTGAGATAGAAGATATTTACTTCTTACGGTCTTTCTCGAAGGGGAGAGATAGTGCATTCTACTAGCAAGACGAGATGTAGTCTCAGTGTAGAAGACTACATCCACATATACTGTCCTAGTCATCCTGAAAATATTGGAATTCAGATTCCAATCATGCACATTGAGAGTTTATCCTTGAATATCCTACTATTTACCATCACCAGGGTAAACGATTCTGTTGCTTTACATCAAGCCTCACGTGTATCCATGAGCCTAGCAGTGGAATGCCTCACTACTGTGTTTGATTGGTGTACACCTCTACTGACCAACATGAAGAACCAACTCACTTCCATTCAGAAGGGTCAGAGAAAGAATTTTGGATATGAAACAATATTATGCTCTTTCTTCTTTGAGAAAGTACCTGGGCTTCAACCCAAGGTATTATCGACCATCAGCAGTCCGAGGGATCCGCGAATGGGTAGAAGGGTTGACTTGATGAAACACATAGGGAGTGGTGATGTCCCCAGGATGACTTTTGATGATGAGTTTTTTCACATGGTGGGATCAACAGGTTATCGTAGTCGATGACTACCCCTATGCCAGAATGGATTTCTGAGGAGATCTAGATTTAGTATTACCACAAGATGCAGCATGGGGCGCCAAAGGTAACAATTTTTTTATTTTTTTGAATTTATTAAGATTTTTTTTAATTTTTAATATAAATGAACTTAAAAATCTTTTTATGAGACAAGACACTTACAAAATATATGATCATGTTTCAGATGTGGGGTCAGTGAGACTTGACAAATTTCCCCGACATAAGTGTCATGGAAGAGATATCAAAGGGACTGTAGCTAAGACGAAGAGAGTTCTCCATGCAGTTCAGAGTAACTTGGTGAGACTGACTCACCAAGTACCCATGATAGCCATAGAGGACCTATCCGAGGAGATCCAACGTCATGTGGTAGGAGTACCACAAGACTGGGTGCGGCTATTTTGGTGTGTGGTCAATGCCATTGTTTATTTTCTAGCTTCTCATCCTGAGCCAACTAGATAGATGATCATATCTATGATTAGACATGATGATGGGCATAAGCCCAAATTTTGTAGGGCATTTTGTCGTGATTTTTGTATATTATTTTGGACACAAACACTCTATCTATATACATGTGATTTTATGATGATCATATATACAGATGATACTTTGATTATTTTTTATATTTGATGAATGATTTATATGCCAGTCCAATGCTTGATTAGAAATAGAATCAGCAAAGGAATTTTTTGATCGTGGAATGTGAACATATGTGATATAAATAAATGATCATTGCAACAATTGTACTCTCAGAAATTGGCGATACAAATAGGGTGTTAGAGTCCTATAGCGACAGGATTCATAATTTTGAATTGTCTGAGAGTAACTCTTGTAATATTGTACATACCTTTGCTTTCTGAAAACGTTTTCCATATTTAGATTAAAAATGTAGAGAGGGTATGTCCTAAAAGAAATATCAATGGACAAGAAAAATAATAAAAGGTAAAAAATAAACAAAATTGAAAAGTATATATGAACCCCAAAATAAAAATAGATCATGAAAGTGTGCAAGTCTAAATGCCACTACTATTTTACTGTTTTACTATCTTAAATAATGGTTGTGTGTAGCTTGTCATACATGCCACAACCCATGGTTGTCAAACTGCTTAATCTTGATTATTTCCTGCTTTGAGTTTTATGTTTATAGTTAGAGAATAGAATCTAACCAAACAGCTTAATCTTGGCAGATAATTAGATAGGTAGAGAAAATAAAGGGGGCTCATCAGCTTAATTTGAGCCCTTGGGAGATATAAGGTTAGAATTATATAGTTTAATTTTCAAAAGGAAAAATAATGATAAGGGTTTTCTAGCCTAAATGCACCCAAATAAGTGAAGAAAAAAAATCTTAGGGTAAGTAATGGGTAAGTAGAAGAAAGGTTGTTGAAGTATAAAGTTGATTGGATAAAATCACATTTACCATGCTTAATCATATGTTTCAATGTGCATGGGCAATTAAGAAAGCAAAAATAGAGGTTCACAAGTTGATCTAATTGACTCCCCCTCATTCATTTCATCCCTATACTTACTAATTTCCCCATCCACAAGTATGTTCTAGTACTAAAAATCCTTCATGTCATAAAGGCTCAGAGCATTTCTCTGACTTTTGGTGGGATCGGACCCTCGACTTAATGACTTATGGACATCAAGTGTTAGAATTCCCTTCATAAAATTCATTTCCCTTCATTACCGTAATAAAACCCCTTTTCCTAAGGTTAAACTCCATTTGCCTATGAAAAGTAAAAAACCCCATGTTAAATTTTGTTAAACACACACTTAGCAGTGACAAAACAGGAAAGATAAACATGAGAGATTACATTTATTATTGAAAATGATATACATTTATAGTACATTCATGTGACCTTTGGGTTCCACATCCCAAGGTCTCTTGGACTCTCATGGCTATTCACATTCTACACCAACCTATAGAGGATTAGGTGTCCAACATTCCCTCCCCTTAATCTGAAGGGTTATGTATGAGTCTAGGAAGAGATCTATAATACCAAATGTGAAAAAATGCATGGCAGCACTAGTTTGAATGTGCTCTCTGAAATGTTGGTATAAAGGGTAGTGGTTTAAGGATGACCACCAACACTGGAACCCTTAGTGCAATTCCCAAAACTCTTCCAAGTCTGGGATGAAGCTCAGGTCTTCTGCTAGAGGAAGTGCTCCTAATGTTTTGAAGAGGGAAACCTTCAACCAATAAAGTGAGGTCTCACCCTGCATAAAAGGGAGAACCTCAACCTAAAAAGGGAGGTCTTAACCTGTGATGGTTTAAGGATGACCAACAACTCTGGAATGCTTAATGCAATTCCTTGGTACTCTTCCGAAATTGGCAAGAAGCCGAAGTCTTTTGCTAGAGGAAGTGTCCCTAATTCTTTGAAGAGGTATCACTGACTTAAGGCATGCTCAAGGGCATTTTTGTCTCTCGCTACAACTCTGAATTTGGTATGGCAGGTTGTGGCTTAGGCTCACTTGATGTGGCTTTGAAGCTTGTAGATGACCATCATTTCCCCCCTGTCAGATATAAGGCGAGAAGATGAAGAGATCTCAACTGCAATACTTTTCAATATTTGAGAACAAATCCTATTGTATGTGCGAAATATCTTCTTGGCTGTTGAACCCCATTGCTAAGAAGCAATCCATCCAAGATGAATCATTGATCTTGTAGGATGTTTGTTTTTGAAGCATTTGTTTGAAGAATGACTGGTTTTATGAAAATGATTACATGGATGAAGATCAAAACAATGATCTTTCACATGGCCAACTCAGTCACAGTGTTGGCATTTCACAATCTGTTGTTGTTGCTGTGGAAAAGGTGCAAAATCTGGAAAAGATGAAGGTGAACTGTCATGAAGTAATCTAGCACTTTGAAACTAGATGGGATTTGAGTAATCTAGAATATGAAAGGACACATTCTTCTCATACTAGATCTGAATCAACTTGCTGCTTATGGGAGTCTGTTTCATTGTTCTGAAAATAAACAGGTTCAGTATGATGACTCCTCTGTTTTAATTCTTCTTGCTGAAGCTGAGATTCAAGCTCCAAAAATTCTACCTTTTCTTGTGTATACTGCAGATAGGTTTTAATATCATAGAGAGTGTTCTTGTTGATTTTCACTGTATCATGATCAGTGGAATGCATCAAAGTTTTCAAGAATTTTAATACTTCAATAATTTGAACCATATTCTCCATTATCAAAATTACACCTTTTAAAAAATGATCACAACTATGACCCAATGCGGAAAAGTAACACCCATTCACAGTACAAAGACACAACAATATCCTCTATAAATGTGCACCAAATGACCAATGTGCAACCAAAGACACCAATTACTGTAATGCATTCATAATCCATTACATAAGAATAAGAGTTCACTCATGACCAGCATATAGAATGCAATGTTCTGACAATATAAACGGCTAATCTTTCCTCCAAAAAAGACTACTTTTAATTGCCAAAACAATCATTTCCTTCATACAACCCACCGAACTCTTATGCAGCAGTTGAAGTAACAAGGCATCAATGCATATATATGTAAATTGTGTCATTTAACAAGAAAAAAATGTTTGTATCCCTTCGACCTCCAAATCTACACGTTGCTTGTATTTCACATGACACACAAGCGCCACAAAATTATGTTAATTGAAAAATACCACAAGTATACAAACTTTAAGCCTTCTCGAAATGCCCCTCCAGATTTGACCGCGCATTGACTGTTTCAACTTCAACATAGCACGACCTTTCAAGAGCCTTCCAATCATGCACAATTTTCAAAATTACAACGTATAGCCATTGCAGAAGAACTATTTAACGTTGTATTCACACCATTCACCGCAACCACAAACAGTGGTAATGAACCAGTCATTCAATGCATTGAGCTATTAACACCAACACATGAATCAATACACAATACAAAGGGTCTGACTGCTTTGACTCAACACATATATGACTAGCATACAACTATCAAAAGTAACTCAACGCACAACATATAGTTTCAGAGAATGCCCAGGTTTGGAAACAGACACATAAAGAATAAGCATGAGACAATGCAGCATACGCTCAAATAGGGTTGGTGTGGAACATTATATGCCTGGAGGAAACTGGGGTGTGATGAGGTATTGGTGGTATTGATAGTTGGTATGGCGTAGGTGTAACTTATGTAACGTATGAAAGCATGGAGGAAATGTAGGCAGTGGTTTCAGGTCTGCGTAGATGGTAGTGTAGGTGGTATGGCAACAATTTTTAGAGTGGTATGGCAGCGTACAAACTGGTTGCATGGAATGTTGTTGAGTCGGGAACCAATGCACATATACACCAGCACACGACTTCCAAATAGAGCAGCCCTTCAAAACTATTCAACGCACAAGGTTTTTCAAAAAAAATATTCAACGTTCTGACCAATGTATACCATTTACTCACCATTTACAGGCTCCTTCAACAATATATCGACTCTATATTGAAAATAAAAATCACCTTCCTTTCCCTTCAAGCTACCTTGGAGTGGTGCACATGCCTTAATCTCAATCAATGCTCATGAAAATTCGACCAATGCTCTGGATTGATGTCTGGCCTTCTAGAAGGAAGATATTGGATGGGATGGTCCAAAGCTATATAATTCATGGTCACCTTGTTGAGGAGGTGCCACAACGATTGTGGGTATTTGTTGTCTGGCTTCACAGGAGGAGCCACTCTAGGAATTCATGGTCACCTTGTTGAGGAGGTGCCACAACGATTGTGGGTATTCGTATTCTGGCTTCACATGAGGAGCCACTCCATCTTTTAGGACTTTAGCATAAATTTGAGGGATGCAAATTACAAGTGTGCCCACAATAGAGGGGAAAGAGGACCTGTGTCTTCATCTAATACGCATAATCTACACCCTATAATGAATGATGTTGCAGAATGTGAAATCTGATTGGAATATCTGCAAATAGGTGAACACATTGGACTAGGTTCTTATGGAGAAGTTTATCATGCAGACTAGAATGGCACGGAAGTTGCAGTTAAGAAGTTTCTTGAGCAATATTTTTCAGGAGATGCATTAGAGGAATTTCGTAGTGAAGTGCAAAGATTGCATAACCCAAATATTGTTCTTTTTATGGGAGCTCTCACTCGACCTCTAAATCTCTCTATTTTGACTGAGTTTCTTCCAAGAGGAAGCTTGTATAAGCTAATCCACCGCCCTAATATTCAGATAGATGAGAAGCAGCATTTACTAATGAATTATTTTCATAGTAGCAATCTTGTAATAGTTCATCAAGAAGTAATGCTCCTTTCAATGCAGAGGAAGCAATTAACACTCCTTTCAACACACACCATAGGAGTTACACTTAGTAGCGCAAAGAAGTAGTAGAACAACAAACCTAATATGAATCTAGCTGAGAGGTCAGTGGGACAACGTGCAACAAGAATAATAATGGTAGTTCTGACACACAGGAAGGTGGCAAGAAGGCAGAACTGACATTTAGAGAGTCCACAAAGCAAGTGGCTCAAATGAGAGCAGGCTAGAATTCTTATGCAGCTCTGATACCATGTTAAACACACACTTGGTAGAGACAAAATAGGAAAGATAAACATGAGAGATTACATTTATTATTGACAATGATATACATTTATAGTACATTCGTGTGACCTTTGGGTTCCACATCCCAAGGTCTCTTGGACTCTCATGGCTGTTCACATTCTACACCAACCCATAGAGGATTAGGTGTCCAACAAATTACATTTCACTCAAAATACCTGTTAGCCTTATCGGGATGTGGCCCAAAGTGCATCCAAAACACTCCACGAAGTCTTCAAAATTGCTTAAGAATCATTCAAAGAGCAAAACAGTCGCATGCCAAGAGCCCTTGGAAGGGCAGAAAAACACTATCAGGAGGCTATAACAAAGAAAAAACAATGAAAAACCATGAATTGCAGGCTTAGAAAATGCAATGCACAGCAGTGTTAGATCTGGCCGATCAATGGCCTAGATCTAAGCGGAAAATATCAAATCAGCGAGAAGAGAGGACAACTTAAGACTGGGTGCAAGACACCCCTGATCAACGATCTCTGATGATTGGATCGGTGAGTCACAATCGGCTAGGACATACGCCATGTTATATAAAGACCACTGGCTTGGGCAATATGCGATTGCCAGATCTTTGCATCGCAATATCCCATCGGAACATTGCAAAGGAGTGGGGCCTTGATACAGGCATATGTGCGATGCGATGATGCAAACCCGACGGAGTGCTGAATAATATTTTATAATATTTGAGGTCTGCGGAAATCCAATTTTCAATGCATTTGTCGCGTATTTCGTTATTTAACGAAATAAAAAGGGAAGCTTGGATTTGTGATATGCGATAAACCTGAAAGGGTTTGGGAAGTGAAATAAATAATATTTTGGATCCGCATAAAGCCATTTTTCAATTTTTTCGCAATTTTTTTTATGTATTTACAAAATACAAAGGGAACACAGGGTCAGGCCATTTGCGATTTACGATAGCGACCCCAAGGGTGGACCCAATGGATGAATAAACCATATTTGAGGACTACTGAAGTTTGAAAGAAACAAAAATGGGTGGGTTTTTATAGTATTGCATCATTTCTCTGTTTATAACAGAAAGTGGTCATTGCTTTCATTTTAAAGCAAAAACAGAAGCTCGAATAGCCATTCCAACACAAAAAAGGGACCAGAAAGGTTAAAAAAAGGGCCCAACATGATGCAGCCACAACAAAAAAACATCATGGAACATCTCTGGCACGAGATAGCTCCCTGCCAGTGCAGCAAAAATATCATAATGTGGTTATTCTTTTGTCAGAAGAAGAAACCCCCGAACCCATGCATTCCTAGTCATGGCATCAGGTTGTTGAAGAGACAGAGGGATAGATTAAGACCTCTCGAGCCTTAGAAGGCTCGAGAGCATTGTAAAAATCTATAAATATCTGAAAGCTAAATGTAACAAGGGTTCAACCTCTGGAGATTGTTGAGACTCTGTTCCTTCAAGCTTCTCATCTTCATTCTAGTGAATACAAGCTTCTTTTGTTGTTATATGTTCAATGTCCATTTTCTCTTTTGTTCTAAGGTTGAATTTGAACAATTTGTTCATGTTTTCTTTTATGTCTAAGGCCAGATAATTGTCATCTTATCTTTGCTTTGATAAATTAGATTTGCAAGCTTCTTTTACTTCCTGCAGTTGACCATTCATATGTGTTCATATTTGCATCTGTTGGTATAGGCGGTATTCTCAATCTATTCATTGAATTTACAAACTATTGAGCATTAGTGGTCTAAAGCCTTGTAAAGCTGAGGATGTTCATGCATGTCTTGAGTTAAAAATAGAGTTGAAATGGTTATCTGGCTTGATCCAAACCATCATTCATTCCAATAGTTCAAAGAACAATATTGAAGATTATATGTTACTAGGCATATCCGATCTGCAACCTAGGAGATCTTCTTGGAGTGATAACATGATTGACACCATTGTCAGGGAGAGGAAATTGAAGCTCAACTTCCTTGGGAGACAACACAGATCCAGCTTTGATGATAGAAAAATTCCAGGCACTTTTTTGGTTGTAATCATCTATCTGGTGACTCTACTGAAGGACGAACCTGTTGGCGACTCCACTTCATAGTTCTGGCTCAGTTTTTGAGGCATACTCGAAGAAATCCTCAGAAGCTACAAGTTGATCCAGTACGTGATCCTGAAAAATCATTAGAGAAAGAAAGGTATTGCGGAAAGGAGCATCAGGTTCAGGTAAACCTAACCAATCTTCTATATCTCTTCAAGAAAATATTGCAATATAACAAATACATGTTGAGAGTATAGCATCTAATACTAGCAGTGAAGAAAAACTCTCAGAGATTTATAAAGCTCCTTATTCTTTAGGTTCTCCTTTTGTTGTAAGCCCAAAGGAAACCTCACCTCCTATCCATCATACTCCTTTAGTCTTGTCAGTCACTCCCCAGCCCTCTATCATTCAGACTGCCAGTACTCTTGTAGCCACCACAGCTATGGCAGGACCACAAGCACCCACCAAAATGGAAAGAATCATAGTTGCTAGGTATGGACCTCTAATATTGCCCACTCCTTTGCATGCCATGTCTACTAGAGAATATCAAAAATATAGGCCTAAGTTCACTAGGACTGAAGGTGTTACAACTGAAGAACATCTTGAGTCATTCTATAGCTATGTTGATAACCTGGACATTAGTGAAGATGATGTGTGGATGAGAGTCTTTGTCCAAAGCCTAGATGGAGAGGCTAGAAAATGGTTTAGAGAACTAACCCCAAGATCTATGGCAGATATTGAGGCTTTAGATGATGCATTTCTAAAGCATTGGGGTGACAAGAAGGATCTCCTCTACTACCACACTAAGTTTGGGAACTTAAAGAGGGAAAATGGTGAGTTGATGTCTGATTTTAATAAGAGGTTTAACCATATGTACAACAAGATACCAGCTGAAGTAAAACCCACTACTACCTTTGCTAAACTTGCCTATGCTAGTGCTTTTGATTCTGACTTCTGCCTATTGTTGAGGGAGAGGCGATGTTCTACTTTGATTGACATGCAGGATGCAGCCTTGGAAGTGGAATCAAACATTATGGCTGCAAAGAAGCTCAAGGGAAATGTTGATAGAAGAAGATAGAGGGGCGAGTCTTCATCATCTTCAAATCCAAAGATAAATAAAGTGACCAAAATGATAGATTCATTAGCCTCTGAAATCTCCAAATTAAAAGTTGAGCAGCACCCTAGGAAAGGGAGAGTTCCTAATACCTTTGCTCCTAGAAATCCAAATCCAAATCCATATAGAAGAACTAATGAGTAGTTGCAAATTTTGCAAAGAAGCAAAGATGCCAATGAAGACCAAAGGGTGAAGACCCCTTTCCAAAATGCAGTCATGGAATAAGAGCAGTTTGAAGAAGATGATGAGATCCATTGTCTGGAAGACAAAGGAAATGCCTCCTTTTTGACCTCAGCTGCCTATGAAAAGTCATTATTCAATGACCAGATTAACCAAGAATGGGATGGTGAAGTTGTTCTACAAGCTGTAGATCAGCAAAGATATAATCTGAGGTCAAAGATAAATAATGCCAAGGAAACTCCTGTTCAAAGAGTTGTTTTCCCTGCAGTACAACAAGCTAATAAGAAGAATCAACCAATAGTTGATCCTATCATCCTCAAGGCTCCAGCTCAAGAGGTAAGAGGTCTTGACAAGTCTTCTTCTCCTTTTAGTTTTCAATCAGAAATTCAGAAACTAAGAATACCTATGCCTTTGATTGAACTAGTGAAAAATGAGTCCTTCAAAAGGTCCATCCTCGAGGTCCTTGAGCCTAAAGCCATCCAAGCCTCCATTGACTATGTAAATCTGCAAGATGACAAGACAGTTGTTATTCTTAGCCCAATGATTGAAAATTGTGAAGATAGCTCCCCATAATTCTATGTCTCTCTCACTATTCGTGATAAAATCCTTCACAACTGCCTTCTGGACAATGGAGCCAGCCATAATCTATTTCCCAAGGTTGTCATGGATGAGCTGCTTCTTGACATTACCAAGCCTTATCATGACCTATTTTCTTTTGACTCTAGAAAAGTGAAATGCCTGGGATTAATCAAGGACCTAGCCATCACTTTGTCTCAGATACCCATGAAGAGCATGATGATGGGTATTGTGGTAGCAAATGTACCCCCTAGGTTTGGCATGTTACTTTCCAGAGGTTGGATCAAGAGATTAGGTGGATCATTACAAAATGATCTGTCCTACGCCACTGTCCCAGTTTTTGGAGGTGAGAGCAGGAGATTATACAGAGAAGCTCAGTTGGCTTATATCATCAACGATGAAAGGAATCCCACTAATCATCCCATCTATGCTATTGACACTGATTTTGGAGCATGTATTCTTCATATTGAAGAATCCCAGTTGGCCTCCACGCAGCTTAAAAAACCAGTTTGCTAGATCGCTGAGGAAGAAGGCCCACATATTTGGGATATGTTCTTTGATGGGGCTTTCTCTAAGGAAGCTATAGGGGCAGGTGTAGTCCTTGTGTCCCCCACACAGGAATACATTCATTTATCTTTCAAATTAACCTTTCAGGTCACAAATAACATAGCATAGTACGAAGCTTTGATTTTGGGCTTAAGTACTGCTAAAGAAACGGGCATAAAAGGCCTGAAAGTGTTTGGAGATGCAAACCTCATTATTCAGAAGGTCAATAAAACTTTCCAAGCAAAGCATCCAAGGCTGAAAGCATACAGAAACGAGGTATGGAGGCTCAAGGATTCTTTTAATAATTTTGGCATTTCTTACATTCCAAGAATGAAGAACTATCTTGCCGACTCCCTTGTTGTGTCTGCTAGCATGTTTATTCCTCCTTTTCCTCCTAAATTGACGTATGAAGTTCAGGTTAAATATAGACCATCTCTTCCTGACAATGTCAAATACTGGAAAGTTTTTGAAGATGATGATGAAATTAATAGATTTTTACAAGTCGTTGAGGAATTTTCTAAAGCACACATCGACCAAGAAAATGAAACCATGGAAGAATGCAGCCAGTCCAAGCTAAAAAATGAGATTGGCCGAGGAAGCATTGTCCAGCTGCCTAGTAACCATATACCAAAGGGATTGGTGCCTCTAGAGAAGTTGTTTGATCATAACAATGTGCCTTATAAACCTGCCAAAACAGAAAATGAGTCTGCTATTCGTAAACACAATATAGGGAGCCCAGCCCATCCGAAATACATAAATATGTCCACTCATTTGTCTTTTGCCCAAAATTCTGAGTATTGTACCCTCATGAAGAAATTCGCTAATATTTTTGCCTGGGAATATAGTGATCTTAAAACTTATGACACAAACATCATTCAACATAAAATTCCACTCGAAAATAACACCATCCCTTTTAAGCAGAAATTAAGACCTATCAGCCCTCTCTTATTGATTTTGATTGAGAAAGAAATCAAGAAGTTGTTGGATGCCAAAATCATAGTTCCCCTAAGGTATTCAAAGTGGATAGCTAACCTTGTGGTAGTAAGAAAGGAAAATGGAGAAATCAAGCTTTGTGTTGACTTCAGAAATATGAACAAGTGCTCTAAAAAAGATAACTACCCCCTGCCTAAGATGGAACACTTGCTGCAAAGAGTTTAAGGGGCTAGAGTCATGTCTTTCTTAGATGGATTTTTAGGTTACAATCAGGTTGCCGTACATCTAGAAGATTAGGAAAATATTGCCTTCACTATTCCTTGGGGCACTTTCATGTACTCTAAGATGCGTTCCGAACTGATGAATGTTGGGGCTACTTTTCAGAGGTCCATGGACATAGCCTTTGTGGGAGAGAAGAAAAATTTTGTCCTTATTTATCTTTACGACATAACAGTCTTCTCCAACAGTCACAAAGACCATTTACAGCATTTGAAGAAGGTCTTCCTAAAGTGCATATAGTTTGGAATTTCGGTGAAGCCAAAGAAGTTACAGTTTTCTCTAGAAGAAGGCAAACTTCTGGGACATATTGCTTTTGCTGAAGGTGTGAAGATTGATCCAGCGAGGGTTCAAGAAATTCAGACATTGTCCATCCCAAGGTCAAAAAGGGACATTCAATCCTTCCTGGGTAAGGTTAAATTTGTAAGGAGGTTCATTCCAAACTTTGCAAAGCTAGTAAAGCACATCACTTCCATGCTGAAGAAAGGATCAGAAATAAAATGGACAGATGCTTCAAGAAGCTCTTTTGAAGCCATCAAGAAATATATCATGGAAGCTTCCACTCTAATCAGCCTAGATTACACTAATGAGTTTGATATCTTCTCTTTTGCCTCTTATGATACACTTGCAGTAGTTCTATTGCAAAAAAATGATGAAGGCATAGAGCACCCTGTGGCCTTTTTCAGCAATACTCTAAGGGATGCTGAACTAAGGTATGAACTTATTGAAAAAATCTTATGCTCTTATAAAATCTTTAAAGGCATTCATAATTTATATTCTGCATTCCAAATTGGTTGCATATGTACCTTCACCCTCAGTAAAAGATGTCTTAACTCAGCCAGATATTGATGGAAAGAGAGCTAAATGGATTGCCAAATTCATAGATTTTAATATAGAGGTGAAGCCCACTAAGCTTGTCAAAGGCTAGGGCCTGGCTAAACTTATGGCTGAAGAAAATTGCAGCTTGTTAGACATAAATTGCATGGGTCTAAATTCAGATGATGAGCAGACATAGGGAGCAACAAAAGCACAAAAGCAGAATCATCCTTTGGCTGAAAATCTAGCCATCTGTGAATGGTATTCTAGCATAGTTCATTTTTTGCAAAAGCTATAAGTCCCTCCAGGGCTTAGCTCAAGTCAATCCTGGGCCATTAAACTCAGATCAGCCAAATTCTGCATTAATAAAAATATGCTTTATTGGAAAGACCCATCAGGAATCCTCTTGAGATGTCTAGATAAAGGACAATTTATGGAAGTCATACACCAGTTCCATTCTAGCATCTGTGGAGGGCATCATTATTGGAAAACCACAGCCCACAAAATCCTGAGGGCTGGGTATTATTGGCCTACTCTGTTCTCTGATGTGTTTTCTTTTGTGAAATCTTGTGACAAGTGTCAGAGGTTTGCAGGAAGACAACAACTAAAATATCTGCCCTTGAAGCCAGTACATGTCAATGGTCCCTTCCAGTAGTGGGGCTTAGACTTTATAGGTGAGATCAACCCACATTCCATTGGCCAACACAAATGGATCTTAGTAGCCACTAATTATTTCACCAAGTGGATTGAGGCTATACCCACTAAGAATGCCAATCATCAAGTTGTCATAAAGTTCTTGAATGAGAATATTTTCACTATATTTGGTTGCCCAACCAAACTAGTCACTGATAATGTAGAAGCTTTTAAGGCAAAATAATTGGTGGATATGACTGAATCATGGGCATTCAAGTGGTTCATTCTACCTCATATTATCCTCAAGGCAATGGCTTGGAAGAATCATCTAACAAGAGTCTAGTAAGGGTAATTAAAAAACTATTAGAGGGCAACAAAAAGAGCTAGGATTCCAAGTTGAAGTTTGCACTATGGGTTGACAAAGTTACCATCAAAAAGCCCATGGGGAATTCTCAATTTAAGCTGGTTTATGGCGTTGATGCATTTTTACCTATCCAGCTGATTCTCCTTGTGGCTAAATTCTTGCAAGAAGAACACGATGAAGAGAATGACATGGTAAGAAGAATGAATAACCTGGTTGAACTACAACAGATCAGAGAGCAGCTGGTTGAGAAGTCTAAAGCTCATCAGAAGAAAATCAAAGAAACCTTTGACAGGAAGGAAAAAGTGGACAATTTCCAAGTTGGTGACTGGGTTCTTAAACGAGATTCATTTAAGGAAAAGAAAGGTAATCATGGTAAGTTTGACTCCTTATGGACAAGTCTGTTTGTCATCGCTCAAATTCAACAGAACAATACCTTTATTCTGCATAGTATGGAAGGAGGAGATGTTTTTGGTAGCCCAATAAATGGGCAGTTTTTGAAACTTTATTTGATTTAAGGCTTTAAAGCCTTGTTATTGTAAATATGTTTTTCCATTTTTTATTTTCATTTGAAAAATAGACTCCATGCCCAATGGAACACTAGGAAGAAGATTTGATTTTTTTGTTACAAGAAAGGCATCGGTCTAAGATTCTTGAAACCTCACAGGGATGATTTCATCCCTAGAAGAAGCCAGTGTTAGCCTTATCGGGATGTGGCCCAAAGTGCATCCAAAACACTCCACGAAGCCTTCAAAATTGCTTAAGGATCATTCAAAGAGAAAAACAGTTGCATGCCATGAGCCCTTGGAAGGGTAGAAAAGCACTATCGGGAGGCTAAAACACAAAAAAACAGTGAAAAACCGTGAATTGCAGGCTTAGACAGTGCAATACACAACATCCATTAGATCTGGCCAATCAATGGCCTAGATCTAAGTAGAAAATCGCAAATCAGCGAGTAGAGAGGACGACTTAAGACTGGGCACAAGACACCCTTGATCAATGATCTTCGATGATCGGATCGGTTGGTCGCAATTTGCGGGGATATATGCCATGTTATATAAAGACCGTTGGCTTGGGTGATATGCGATTGCAACATCATCACATTGCAATATTGCATTGGAACATTATGAAGGAGCGGGGCCTTGATACAAGCATATGCGCGATGCGATGATGTGGACCTAACGGAGTGCTGAATAATATTTTATAATATTTAAGGTCTGCGGAAAGCCAATTTTCAATGCATTTGTTGCGTATTTCGTTATTTGACAAAATACAAAGGGAATATTGGATTTGCAATATGCGATAAGACTCGGACCCGAAAGGGTCTAGGAAGTGAAATAAATAATATTTGAGATCTGCAAAAAGCCATTTTTCAATGTTTTTCACAATTTTTTTATGTATTTACAAAATACAAAGGGAACACAGGGTCAAGCCACTTGTGATTTGCGATAGCAACCCCAAGGGCAGACCCGATGGATGAATAAACCATATTTGAGGACTGTTGAAGTCTGAAAGAAACAGAAATGGGCAGGTTTTTACAGTATTGCATCATTTCTTTGTTTATAACATAAATAAGTCATTGTTTTCATTTTAAAGGGAAAACAAAAGCCCAAATAGCCATTCCAACACAAAACAAGGACCAAAAAGGTAAAAAAAGGGCTCAGCATGATGCAGCCACAACAAACAAACATCATGGAACATCTCTGGCATGAGATAGCTCCTTGCATGCACAACCAAAATATCAAAATGCAGTTATTCTTCTGTCAGAAGAAGAAACCCCCAAGCCCATGCGTGCCTAGTCATGGCATCAGGTTGTTGAAGAGACAAAGGGATAGATTAAGACCTCTCGAGCCTTAGAAGGCTCGAGATCATTGTAAAAAGCTATAATATCTAAGAGCTAAATGTAACAAGGGTTCAAATTCTGGAGATTATTGAGACTCTGTTCCTTCAAGCTTCTCATCTTCATTCTAGTGAATACAAGCTTCTTTTGTTGTTATATGTTCAATGTCCATTTTCTCTTCTATTCTAAGCTTGCACTTGAATAGTTTGTTCATGTTTTCTTTTGTGTCTAAGGCCAGATAACTTTCATCTTATCTCTGCTTTGATAAATTAGATTTGCAAGTTTCTTTTATTTCCTGTAGCTGGCCATTCGTATGTGTTCATATATGCATCTGTTGGTATAGGCGGTATTCTCCATCTATTCATTGAATTTACAAACTATTGAGCATTAGTGGTCTAAAGCCTTGTAAAGCTGAGGATGTTCATGCATGTATTAAGTTAAAAACAAAGTTGAAATGGCTATCTAGCTTGATCCAAACCATCATTCATTCCAATAGTTTAGAGAAAAATAGTGAAGATTATATGTTACCAGGCATTTTCGATCTACAACCTAGGAGAGTTTTCTGGAGTGATAACAATACCCACAAAAATATTTTATCCTAAGTATAAGTGTATGTAAAGGAAAAGCACAAATATTACATTATACTTAGTATTATTTTCGTTCTGCTCATTTCAGTTCATATTAATTTCTAACTTAATAATATAGCTCCCGATATACCCTTTTTCCTCCTATATAAATAAATCCCCGTATATATTACCCTTACCCTTAGTTTAACTATAAACTATATTTTTACCCTACCCCCCACCCGACAAAACCCTCTTAACTCACCAATTCTCCGTAAAGTTAAGATAATTCCTCCATTAACCCTGTTTGATCATTTAATCTCGTGTTTAACTCCAGAATAATCACAAACCACCATTAATTAAAGCCTCGCCCCCCCCAAAACCTTTGCTCATTTCATCCACGCTAGTTTATTACCTGACTGTCGTCCGATCATCAGCACCCGAATCAAACAATTCATAGCCCTATCGGGTTCACCCGATATTCGACCTTTACCCGCCCGACAAAGTGGTATTTCTCGGGCCCCCATCTGCTACATGTCAAGCATTAAGGTAGATCAGGTGACCTCCCCAAAATATCACCTCCTCGATAATGCAGTGTGATTGCTTCGCAAACCACCTCCTTGCCCAACCCGAAAAACCGCCCACAATTCATTCATAATTTATTCGCCAAAAAATTACCATTGTTCAATAAAAAGGCCGAGAATCCCTATTCATCATTTTTCGATCAATTTCTTTGTAAAACCTCTGTAAGCCATTGCGACACCTTCAAACCCTGAAATTACTAGTTGACCTCAATTTCATTCCTTAAGAAGTTGCAGAGACCCAATCGAGCTCTCATTCCATACCAGAGCCCTTTCAACCTTTTGCAGTTGCTGAGAACACCAATTTGAAGTTATTTCACCCAAATTTCAAGTATTTTGAGAAAAAAGTAGAATGACCCTCTCATTTGAAGATGTATAGTAAAACTTAAAAGGTTGTAGTGAAAGTAAAGAAAGAACAGTAAAAGGAAAAAGATAAATCGGCTAGATGAAAGAGTATCAGTAAAAGTGTATCAGATTGAAAAATCAAAGAGAATAAAGACAGCCAGCGGGAAGACCAACAACATGGAAGAAACTTACAAATCATACAGATAAAATAAATTCATGTCAAAGTGAAGATAGATGAGAAAACAAAGATATCAAGGTAAACAATAAAAGTAAACATGGAGGCAGCAAGGGTTAAATAGAGATGAAGACAATTTCACCAACAACAATGAAGTTTATCCAAAGTAAAGGTAAAAACAGTTAAAAGAAAATTAAGGTTAAAAGATGAAATTAGAGCAAGAATGGTACATTTTCCAGAAATTTCATGTTTAAGCCATCATTTTCAGAAACTATTGTGGCCAAAAAAAGATGCATTTTGAGAAACGGGAGGCGGTTTGTGTTCCTAAAATGCCAATCCACAAAAACCTATCTCACCTTTTACACAGGTATTACAAAAAGGGAGATAAATGCATATCTTCACAACCTATATTTCGAACTGTGCAAAGTCCTGTTTTTGACATCTTTTTGCAGAAAATATTGTGAACAACTGGAGTTGAATTTTTGGAAACTGAAAGACGTTTATCTCAATAACATACTTATATACAATAAGCTCTTTCATTTTTTACATATCTATATCATATTGAGATATACAAAGGTATCACTAGACCCTAAGTTTGCAGAATTTCTGGGGCAGAATGCACAAAGGAAGGAGGTATTTAGTGACTTGGAAGCCTCATCGTCAATTAAGAGTTGCTATCAAATTCGAATTTCTCTGCTTTTTCACCATCAATCCATAAATATAGTGCCAAATAGATTCATTAGTTTTGAGTGTCCTTTATTTAAGTTCTATTGATTGTAAAACAATTTGAGATATTTGTAAAACCAATCTTCTTATTTTTTCAAGTTATTTTAATTTAGAATTTGTATAAATACTTCTTCATTTGAAGTATTTTGGGTGGATTCTATTAGACATTTCTATAGAATTTTTTATCAGAAGACCCAGAAGGTTATTGTATCATTTGCTAAGCCAGCAAGCTGGATTGATAAATAAAGATCAGATATTTCCAAGGATTCATGTGTTGAGCGAATTTCAAACAAGTATTTTCATGTGTTATTGTTATTTTTCTCAAAGTTATTCATAATATTTAATGTGTTTCTCAATATAAATGTTATAACTGGAATAATAGTTTAGAACTTGTCTAATTACACTCTCTCCTAATAGTTATACGTTTAAATATTTTCTGTTGATATTTGAATTAAAGAATTCTTAATTGTTCTTTGGTTTAGATTGATTTCTTGAATATCCAGGTTAAGGGATACTTAATTTCCCTTTGATCTTGATTACCCCTTCATTCCTCATTCATTATCTGGGTCTGAGAACCCTTAACTACTCTCTCACCCTGAGTGAAACCCTTTCACCCTTTTGTCTCAAAGATTTGAAAAAACACCCTACTATCTTGCCCTTGGAACATTCCCTTTAGTGACTTAATCCAATTTTGCTTCCTTATTGTTTGACTTCATAGCCCAATGGTCTAAAAGACATCATTATATCCATCTATCTAAGCAGATCCCACCACCCAATCTCAAATACAAATAAAAAACCCCTTAAACAATCATAACTAGCCTAAAAACATCTTAAATAAAACAAAGTTAAATTTTAAGGAGAAAGTCCTCTCTGAGCACAAAAAAGGCTAGGCCTTGATATCCAAAAGCGGTTTGTGGTTACCTTTGGTTTTTCTTTCTTTTTACTTCAAAAGAATTATTAGAGTGATAACATAGGGATTTCGTACCTGATAAACGTTATTCAGCTGAGATACCACCAGTTGTGAGTCTAAATAAACCACCAACGAATCAATATCAAGAGATATCGCTTCGGATAGAAAATTAATAATGGTAGTATACTCTACAATATTATTCGAAGTAGGACCGATACATACCCTCTCAAAACCATCAACTGGCCAGATGGATAATGAATCACCCAAGCCACAAAAGCAAGGTTCTAGGTATGCCTACTCGCACCATCGACGAATCCTAAATATATTGAATTGTCCATTAATACCTGCCAAAGAAGATAAAAAAAATTGACATCACTAAAACTGGTAGATAGATATGTACAAACTTACAATATATACAAAAAAGTAAGTGCTTGATCGAAGCCTAAGAAAAGTACTTCTTAAGGTAGAGCCCATTTCTAGGTTCCGCTAACTTTTTTCCTTGAAAGTTAGTTAATTCATAAGCTCCCTTTTTCAAAACTTTCTTGACTATAAAGGGATCATACCACATAGGCTTAAACTTTTCTGCCCCCAAGGCGTTGTTTTCTTGGTCGTAGACTAGGACACGGTCACCTTTAGAAAAATTTCTAGGATAAACAAATTTATCGTATTGAGTTTTTAACCTTTTTTATGGGTTTTGTTTATTGTGGTGGAATCTTGACGCTGCTCATCAAGATGCTCCAAATGAACGAGGTGCTCCTCGAGACTAGAAGTCTCTAGAAGAAGTTCAATAGCTCGTTTAAGGGAAGGAATTTCACATTCAACGGGAAAGATAGACTCCAACTTGTAAACCAGTTGAAAAGGAGTAAATCCAGTGCCAGTCTTAATTGACGTTTGGTATGCCCAAAGTGTTGGATACAACATGATGTGCCAATTGGATCTAGCTTTGTTAATCATCCTTTACAGGATGATTTTAAATGATTTGTTCATGACTTCAACCTGCCCATTACCCTGAGGATAATACGGAGATGAATGCTCCTATCGGAAACCCAAATTGAGAGATAATTCAGACATCGGTTGATTTTGGAAATGACTGCCATGATCAGTGACAATCTCTCTAGGGATACCAAATCGGATTGAAGAAAAAAAAGGTCGTTGTTTCACTATCATTCTTAGAAGTAGGAATGGCCTCAGCCCACTTCTTAAAGTAGTCTACAACCACTATGATGTACTTGTGATTTCTTGCCGAAGGTGGATTACAAGTAGTAAAATCAATGCCCCACTTCGTGAAAGGACCGGCGGTGATAATAGGGAAAAGTAGAGCTTGATGCGCACACATTTTCCGAGTATAGACCTGACAAGGATGCCATATTTTGACCACTTCAATACAATCTTTGAATATCGAAGGCCAAAAGTAGCCTGCTCATTTTGGGCTATTGCAAGCCTGGATAGATGACTGCCACAAGCTCAACTGTGGCAATAATTAAGAACTGACTCGGCTTCTTCCAAGGTTAAACAACACCTAAGGATTGAATCAATCTCGCGATGATATAATGTGTCCCCTATAATAACATAATTCTTAGCGAGATGATGCAACTTTCTATGCTCATCTTTGGAAAAAGCGGCTGGGACTTCAAAGTCTGGAGATATATAATGATATCCCCATACCAAGGATCTTGTGAAAAATAAGAAATAAGTGTTCATCAAGAAAACTTTCCTAGTGAATAATTTCTTCCTCACAAGGCAACTCTGATATCAACTTTGCAAATACTAAATATTTCTTAGATTTAGCTGACATGAATTTGAGATTGAATTCATTCAAAATGACAATCCATCTATTATATTTTCCCCCAATCACTTGCCTACTGAGAACAAGTTGAAATGGATTGACGACTGCTAAGAAGAATGTAATGCCGAAGCTGTTGGACAGCATGGAAAGTTTCCAAAGATAATTTCTCGATGGGAGAATAGCACAGTTCAGGACCTACCAAGCCTAGACTTAGATAATAGATTACATGCTCACATAAGGCATGATCTTCCTGAACCAGAACCATACCAATGGTTGATTCTGCTGTAGCAAGATACAAGAGGAAATCTCTACTATAATCAGGTGGACTCAATAATGGAGCAGAGGTTAATTCTTTTTTCAAAGCATCAAAAGATCGTTGCGCGAAATCATCCCATAAAAATGGGACCCCTTTCTTAAGAAAACGCATAAATCCTTTTGTGATCTCGGCATAATTGGCTATAAATCTCCTCAAGAAATTTGCTTTTCCTTGGAGAATTTGAAGTTGATGTATGGAAGATGGGGGAGGAAACTGAAGTATTGCCTCAACCTTGAAGGGATCAACACGAATCCCCTCTGTTGACATGATGAATCCTAACAACCGTCCGGATGTGACTGTGAAAATGCACTTATTTGGATTCAACCGAATTTTATAAAAATGACACCCCTCAAAAATCAACCGAAGGTGCTTAGGATGATCAATTCTCTTTCAAGAAAGAGTAGCTAAGTCATCCATATATGCTTCGATAATGTGCTTGATGTCGCGAAAAGCATAAGACATGGCCCGCTGAAATGTGGCTCCAACATTTTTTAGGCCAAATGGCATCTTTTTGTACACAAACGTACCCCAAGGACAATTAAAGGTTGCCTTGTGCTAATCTTCTGGACAAATAGTAATTTGATTGTAACTAAAGAATCCATCCATGAATGAAAAAAATTCATTACATGCACATTCATCAATAATTTGATTAATAAAGGGAATGGGGTAATTGTCTTTTGAACGAGCCTTATTTAGGTCCCTAAAGTCAATACTTACTCGAATCGTTCCTTACTTTTTTTCTACGAGGACTGGATTAGTGACCCACTCAGTTATAGGAATGGGGTATATGAAACCTGCCTTTAATAGCTTTTCGACTTCAGCTTTGATATCCGCTACTTTTCTAGGATTAACCAGTCGAAGTTTTTGATGAATAGGTTTAGCATGTTTGTATGTCTTGATCTCATGTTGGACAATAGATGGATCTATTCCAGGCATTTCCTCATAATACCAAGAGAACACATCATGAAACTCTTTGAAGGGATTGGTATAAGTTTGAATTTCTTCAGGGGAACAGTTAGCTCCAGTGAAGACATTTTCGATTATGTTAGGATTCCTAGAGATGTTCACTCATACAGTTTGTGAGATAATAGACATGTTACCTTCAGGAAAAAACTTCACTGGGGCCAAAGGGTTTAAAACAGTATGAACATCACTAGTAGAAGGAATGGGAAAACTTGACTCAATTTCTTGCAAATGAGGGAGGAATATGAATGATGATGTAGATCATCCCATGGTATGTTAACACCCATCATTGCTTCCAGGATTGCATCAACAGATGGTAAGATTGTATCTAAGAAATCCTAAGCTGAAGTTGAATCAAGGGTCCAGGCCAGAGCCACATCTCCATCTAACTCCTCTGGTGAGAAAGGAATACGATGGAAGTCTACAGAATTAGCAATAAACTGATAAGCAATTTTTTTTGTAGACATAGGACATGCCATTCCACCTACCTACCCTCCATCTACTATGGTGTTAGACAAAGGTAAAGGCCAAGGGTCTGAAAAATAATGAGTTCGAAAGAACTCTCTTCGAGAGGGTCCCTTGGAGGATGAAATATCATTGATTGTAGTTGAAGGAGTAGGAAGATCAAAAATACCCATTAAAGAAAAGTACATCCCAACTCCTAAATTCTCTATAGATTGCCTGGGATTTTCCACCAATGGAAAAATAGAATTAGAAGATGCGTGGGAGTCCCCCAGAGAATAGTGCATCTAGTCAACTTTTACAATCCTCCCCTTCTGAGGAAAACAAAGGATGTGAAATAATGATGAAACTATGGCATCCATCTTGTAAATCCAATTCTTGCCTAAGAGGAGGTTGTAATCTAGATTCACATCGACTATTTCTACCTCAATATTTACCACCTTTCCCCCAACACAGATGGGAAAGGATGGAATAATCCCATGCGGCCTATGAGAATGTCCATCAAATTCCATCAATCGAGTCGACGAAGGAACAACTTGAGGCAATCTAATGGCCTTCCAACGTGACATGGACATCACACATGTGGAAGCTCCCTCATCAACAACGATTCAAAATATGTTGGTATTTTGATATGTAGAATTTATCTGAAAATCCATATGATGGGGGAGTCTATTTTTGACGTTTAACATATCAAAAGTGAGCACAAGAGAATTTTTTGGATCTACTGCTCCGATTTCCAAGAGTAATGCACTCCTATAAGCGGGGCATGACTGGAGTACCTCTAACACTGACATAGCACAAGGACTCTAAGCCAGATCTTCTACAATTGAGTAGTTATGGGCTACCCTAGCATTAGGGTTAATGGTCGAGTGCTTTGCAGAGCCTTTTGGCATCCGAGGTATAGACTCAACAGAGGGCCTCTCAATATGGAGCGGCTCTGAGGCATTGGAAGCAGACATGGCCTTAGATGATTTTGATTCACCATAATCATGTGATCACGTAGCAACATCGATATGTGAACTCATCATGTAGACATTTGATGAATTATCCCCTTCCTGGTTGCCCCTTGCGGGGGTACCAGCATTAGAGTTTGCGCCAACAAGTAATTGCTGCCCTTGGGGAAAAGGGTTAGTGAGGACAACCTGGGAGCTAGAGGACCCCTGTTGCACTAACAAGCACTGAGCGCCTTGGATCTTATGACAGACATGAGTCAAATGATCCCCATTGCATAACTTGCATGGAAATTTTATTTTTTTCTAGGACAATTTCCTACTCCCTTCGACATGATTGCCGAGTTTGTTTGCATTGCCTTCCCCATCCTAGCTCTTTTTCCTACCTTGTCCTTTCTTCTTCCCATCAGATTTTTGGTTTCCTTTGGGGTTAGAAGTTTTGACGATGTTTATAGATGTCGGTTGGGAATATGTATATACAGACGACGATTCATGCATAGAAGAAACAGTTTATAAAGACAATTGTTGCAATTGTTTCAACAGGTTAGCCATGTTGGCATCAATTGATCTGACTAGCCTGTCGGCATGGGGACCTGGCTTCAGTTTGGCTATATCCACCTTGGATCTAGAAGCGTCAGGTAGAATTTTTCAAAGAATTCTAGACTGAGAATATATAAGTTCCAACTGTTGGCCTTTGAAAATAGCCCACTCTTCGATGAAAACATTGGAGAGAGAGATGTCCTTAGAGATCTCAGGCTCTAATGATTTAAGAAACCATTCAAGAAGGAATTCTTGTGGAATATCAGCTTTAATGAGCCTCTTCCTTCTCCTCCATTCTTGGATATGATCCAAAATGTGAGTTGCTTGATCCTATTGGAAATTAGCCAGAAGCTCAGTTCCAACATCATATCAGACAAGAAATTGAAAATGGTTCAAAAAGATAGTAGCCAAATCACCGAAAGAAGTGAAGGTGCCCCCTAGAAGTTCTATGTACCACTTAGCCGCATTTCTAGTTAGGGTACGTTGAAACAATCTCAACTTTATTGAATCATCAATCAAGGAGTTAGACGAAGACCATAAGTTGAAAGTGGTTACGTGGTCACTCAGATCTTCACCAGTCTTCCCCTTGAATTTTGGTATATCTGAGGGAAGTTTGGTTGGGACCAAAGGCCAAACTGGGTTACACATAATTGGATCATTAGTCAATTTAGAGATCTGGCAAGTTTTATGTTGCCAGAAAAGGGAGTAGTGGCAAACCCTAAGGATTCCACCTGGTGTGGGCGAAACTCCCAATGTTTTGAAAAGAATGATCTAGATTTGTGGATGCACTAGGTTGCCTGAAGTAACTCATAGATTCAAATGAACCATAAGGAGCTCATTGTGGTCCAGAAAAGAGTGGATTTTATCAACTCCTGCCGAAAAACCTCCATAACTAGTAAAGTTTCGCCCTAGAGGAGTGTTAAAAGGAGTAGAGAGCCCTTGGTAAGGGTTCCATGAATTAGCATAACGAGAAAAGTTCTAGAAATAACTCATAGAAGAATACAACATATTCCCTTGTTGACCGAAATAAGATTGATTATAGGCTCCTAACCCACTAACCGCAGGGTTTGTCCAACTTTGAAATAGATTATAACTTTGACTTGTAGAGGAAAAAGGAATTGATCCCAAAGTTGGATTGGAATGTGGGATATGACCAAACCTAAACCAGAAACCCTGAAAAGAAGTTGATCCACTTGCCATGGATATGGAGGCAGCTGATGGAATACTTAAAGCAACCGAAGGAATCATGTTGGTTGGCATTCCAAAAGGGAAAATGTTAATGCCAGAGGCAACAACTTGAGAACTTCCACTCGAAGATGGAATGTAAGTAGAACCAAATATAGCACTGCTGGGAGTAACAGAAGTTATAGAAATGGTTCCTCTTCCTTGTACAGATACTGGAGTTTTCATACTTGTATAACTTGTCGTGGATGTCATGCTTCCAGCAATGGTCATCAAAGCAAAAGATCGATATAAACCTGGGATCGAAGGCCTATTGGTTGGAATCCCGTAGATAATCAGGAGGAAGAGGAGAATTAGGAGCCGCACTAGACTCAGAAATCTCTTCAAAATTAATATTGTCTTCCGAATGGAAGAGGACTCGAGAAATAACTAGAGTGTTCCTCTCTAACTCTCTACTTGTACCAGGTCTATCTTGCGAATCAATAACTCCAACTAGAGGATCAATCTCCGATGCGCCTGCTGCCATTAGTTGAAAGCCACTGGTAAGATTACTCCTACACCTTCGAGGAGAAGGTTCAGGACTCATAGGTGGTAGCCCACAAAGTATCCTGGATCGACAAGCCGGTCGATCAGCCACTTTGAATTATTTTAAAGAGATATACTTAAAGACTCAAAAAATTGTGAAGCTAGGCCAACTAGGAACAAAGAGAACTCTCTAAAAGTCCCTAAAGATACAAGAAATCAAACAAGTTTCAAGTATTTCCACTCCCAGTGATTAGGACCGGACACAAAAATACAAGGAAGTCAAAATCAAGGGCCTTGTGAAAATGGTTTGGGTAATTACGCTCCAGGCCTGCTAGTGAAGGTATTAGAAGCAGTTACGCTGACTTCCAAAAAACAACCTTTTCTGGTGCAAGCACCCAAGCTTCACAAGGTTACGCTCCAGAAGTATTGTTGAATACGATGCAACATCAGCCTCAGGTGCCACGATATTCCCCTCCACAGCCACCTATGTGATCCCTAGGAAAGGAAACTATAGATACCAACTCATATCAAAAGCCATGCAGAACAATCGTGAAGCGATATCCAATACGTAGGATAGGGGGGATCTCTCTTCCTTTCCTTCACTCTCCATAGTGCTTAACTCCCAATCACGGAGCTTTCTCTGTCTTTCTAACAATATTAGGCTTCACTCTTTATTCAACTTCTAGGTTTTGTAATTTGAGCGGCCTTGGAGAGTTAACTCTCCACTCACCTATTCCAAGGCCCTAATGAACCTAAACTTGTTGGTGTTTATTAATGACAACAATAAAATTTCTAGTTCATTTTAATAGATCACTTGATTTTATATAGCTATTCTTTAAGTCGGGGGGAATTATGAGAGTGAAACTAATGATTTTTTATGACGCAAAAGAAACCAATAGAAAACTAACTATATGGATGAAATCATTTTCTTCGGTGAAGAGTGATTTCTACTTGGGTTCTACGAAAACCTATATATAAGAAAAATATTTTTCTTTTCTTTTTTAAAACAATCCACACACCCAAAATCTAAAAAGACTAAGAATGCTTAAAATGAAAACTAACCTAATGCAAGTCAAAATGATGATGCAAGATCCTAAATAACACTCACAAGCAAATGCGGGTCTTTATAGAGACAATAACCCAACTTGAAAATGAAGAGGGAAAAAAATTAAAAATTAATATCTCTCTAAAACAAGTAGAACAGATTGCAAAAGATCACAATTCGCTTCTCAACAACAACAAAAAAAGAAACTGTAAACCAAAAGCTTGGAAAGAGAAAAATAAAAAGCGATGCTTTTGTGTTTTTTCTTTTAAGGAAACAAAAGCAACTTTTCGAGGTCACAAAAGTACTACTAAAATTCGAAAGATAAAGAAATAAGTACAATGAGTCTTTAAATCTCGCAAGTTATAAAACTCACAAATAAATGAAACTTGAAACAAGAAAGAATACAAACTTGCACAAGCTGATCTGAGCAGAAACAAAATATTTTGGCAAATTGACCAAATTTCAAGAAAGAAATACTTTCAAACTTGCCAAAAAGACTCTCAAAAAAGCATGAAAATCAACAAGGCCACCAAACAAGGAAAAGAAAAGCAAGGGGACTTGAAATCTGGGTTGAAAATGAAATCAAAAGAAATTTCTTGTTCTAGAAAACCAGAACATCCAAGAACTTCAAAGCAAAGCCTTGAACCCAAGACACAAACTACAAACTTGCTTAAGAAGAAATCCTAGGCCAATCAAGAATTTTCAGTGAGGAAGATTTTGAGAAAGCAATCTCGCAGGAAAACTGAGTTCTCCTGACAATAGATGACCATACAACAGAATAAATCACTAGGAAGTAGACCTTATTGGGAAAAAATATTTGAAAAAAATTTCACAAAATTGCATACGCGACTGTGTAAAGACAGAGGAGGATGCACACACGTTTCTAATATAAGAAACTCACATATATGTGAGTCTGCTTGAAGAAACCTATGTGTATATGTGACTGTAACCTACGAAAAAAACGTATACAAAGCTTAATTAGGAGAAAACAAAATCAAAGTCTGATCAAGAAGATCAGACTTGATGCTTGGGACACTAATGCATCAAACAACACTGTAAAAGAAAGCAATCAAGAAATTGAACCCTGATTGAGAACAAACAACCCAAACCAGGAACAAAAAGAATGTTATCCCCATCGGAGTCACCAATTCTATTGCGGATGAGAACACCCTAGGGTCTTGGGTTGAGAACCCCAACAGAGCGTAGGGTAAACCACAATAATAAATGCTCAGGAAGTCAACCTAAATGCTTATTCCATTGAACTGTGTAAGAGTGTCCTTACCCGAAATACCTACATTTGAGTAAATACCATAGGGTGCAAACCCTCAGCTTCTCTTGATGTCTTTGAAACCTGAAGTTTTTTCAAATGAAACATATACAGCAGTAGAAACATAAAGCATGTTCATGATATTAACTTAGAATCATATAAATGAATGAAAAATTATGCATCAATGTAAGATTCATAAACGAATTACAATATAAATAGATGCGTAAACACATTTAATATTAGAAACAAAACAACATTCCTTTATTGAAGTTAGCTACAAGTAAAGTGGAGAAATATGACCTGAGTCCTTCTTCTACTTGTTATCGGGATTTCTAGTGTCTATGCAGAGCTGCTAGTCCCACTAAGATGGGTAGCTATCTTAGAAACAAACAGATTAAAGTTACTTCCGTTTCCCTTTATGAGAAGTAGATAGGAGAGGAGCAAAGAATACCAACCTCGATCTCTCGCTTGGTTCTCTGCTTGTTCCTTCTCCCCTTTGACATATCTTTGCTGCTCCTCCCTTGACCACTCCGCTTCAAAGAGTATCTGTAATGTCAAAGCAGCATAATACCTTCAAAGTGCAGATATCTACAGTCATAAACAATATAGGACCAGATATATGTTTACCACACACATGCATGTATTAGCAAACATACAAGAATGTGGAGGAAAACTCGAATAACTTTATTGATATAGAGTTTAGAAGAGAGGATTACAACCCATTGATCTGACCCGGCGTCATCCTCCCAGCATGAAAGCCCTTCTTCACCTCATGAAAAGCTTAGATCACCCAACACTATGATATTCCACCAGGAAACCAACAACACTTCCTTACAAGATACAAGATTCAAGCCTTTTGATCTCTAGGATGAGGGATCCATATATAGATGATTGTAGGAGGGTCAGTCAGCTTCTGGGATTTTGATTAATGTCTTCTCTCTGATAGTTCTTGATTCCACTTGGAGATTGATGATCTCTTACTCATCCCTGGGCGAATTCAGAGAGGCAAGTGTCACAGGAGAAGTTTCTGGAAGATTCCATGATCATCCACCTTGTAAACTCTCTCTGCCATTTGTCTACTCTCACCCATCGCACCCTACAGAAGGGCTTTCCAGAAACCATGAGGTCGAATGTTATGAAAACAGCTCACAAAAAGATAGAAAAGATAGTTGAACGCCTTAGAATTCAGCCTCTTTGAGGGGGAAACCTCCTTTACATTACATAAATGAACAATTCTTTGATGATACAAATGAAAAGAACTCCTTTTGTATATATAGGAGTCTAAGAGGTCATAATATAATCAGAGTCGACATAACAATAATAATGTAAGGGCACAATAATAACAATAATGGGCTTCTATGGGGAACAATAGTAACAATATGGGCACTACATGGGTACATCAATATACTAAGGGGGTTGTACTAATAACAGTAAGGGGTTACACTAGTAGTATAGGGGCCTAACATGCCCCTCTCTTTCGAAAAGTGTTGTCCTCAACGCTTGAGTATTTCTTGATGCTTCTGTATAAAATTCTTGTCCTCCCATGTGGAATCTTCAACGGGTAAGCTCTTCCACTTGATGAGATACTTTGAAATTGATCGATTGCATAGCTATCGGGTTCTTTTTTCCGTGACTGCTCCAAGTTCCAATATGATTTTTCCTTCCTCTTCAATTTCTGGCAAATATTGTTTGAATTGGGATCTTTTGCAACTTTTGAATAAGTGGCCATACTTCTTCGTCCTTCTTCCATTCATCCCTTGCTTCGTTTATCCAATCTGGTTGGATAATAGAAATAGCGCAAAACACTGCTTCCACATCCTCATCCTTGAAGAGTCTTCCCCTTCGGTAAGGTCGCCATCAAGGATAATTTTAGGGGCGAATGTTCGCCCTTTGGCGAAATTAAGGGGTTTTAAATTTTTAGTGGGCGAATATTTTGTATCATAGTACATTTTTACAAATCACCTCAAATAGCCCACCTTATTTTAAGGGAGAGGGTAAAAAAGGTAAATTTAGCCCTTGAAATTAGGACTTACAACCTTCCATTCGCCCATTTTCAAGAATAGGTTTTATTTAAGTGAATCCATTCGCCCATTTTCAATAATAGGTTTTATTTAAGTGAATCCTATGGGCCAAATACCATATTTATAAAAGAGGTATGGTAAATTAATAAAAATATAAATAAATGAGAGGTATGGTAAATTAATAAAAATATAAATAAATGAGAGGTATGGTAAATAAATAAAACATTTTTTATATTTACTCCATAAGTCACCTTATATACATGTAAGGGTGTAAACAAATAAAAATATAAGTAAAGTGGAGGTATGGTAAATAAATAAAACGTCTTTTTATACTTACTCAAAAGGTGTGGTAAATAAATAAAAATATAAATAAACTAGACGTATCGTAACTAAATAAAACCTCTTTTTATATTTAGTCCATAACCCTCGTTCTATTTATGAAGGCTCAAGAAAGAGGTTTTATTTAAGTGAATCCTATGGGCCAAATACCATATTTGTAAAAGAGGTATGGTAAATTAATAAAAATATAAATAAACGAGAGGTATGGTAAACAAATAAAACATGTTTTTATATTTACTCCATAAGTCACCTTATATTTACGAACACTCAAAAAATGGGTTATATTTAGGTGAAACCTATGGCCAAAATACTATGGGACAAATACCATGGACTAGATTGTTATTAATATCATGCAAAAAAAAATTATTAACCCTAATATTAGAATTAATAAAAATAAAAATGGCACATGGTATTGACCCATGGTATTCACCTAGAATGTAGCCTATTTAAATGGGGGAATTAAACCAGCATGTAGCCTATGCTAAGATTCACTAGGACTTTACAAAGTTTTATTATTTAGTGAAAGACTCGCCAAGATCTTACAAGATTTTATAATTGAGTAAAATATTTGCCATGCCTGGTGAGAGATTCGCCAAAAAATTATATATACATATTATATTATTGATAAAATCGCCTTCCATTTTTCCTACATACCATGGAGATTCGCCCATTTATTATATTTATAAATTTAGGGGGGGTTCTTAAAATTTTCCATGGTCGCCATTTTTTAAGTGCATGTAGTATTGCCAACATTTCCTTCTCATAAATAGCTTGCTTGAGATGTAGCAGTAAAAATACAAAATCACCTACATCAAAACATTTTTCACTACGATGTTGATTTACCTGTTGTTTCATTTGATTTTGCACCGAAGTGGCGTTATCCTTTAAAAGTTGGAGAACTTGTTGTTGATGCTTGATGTGATATTTCACTGCTTGAACCTTTTTCTTCTTGATATGTCCTTCTATCTCTAGAGTTTGAGGAGTGGTAATTTCTTCCAATCCTTTACAAGATATGGTCAGATTCATTTCTTGATGCTCGATGTGATCTTTCACTTCTTGAACATTTTTCTTCTTGATATGTCCTTCTATCTTGATAGTTTGAGGAGTGGTAATTTCGACCAATGAATTACAAGATATGGTTGGATTCATTTCTTCTTTCTCAATGTGATCTTTCACTTCTTTCACCTTTTTCTTCTTGATATGTCCTTCTATCTTGAGAGTTTAAGGAGTGGTAATTCTTGCCAATGCTTTACAAGATATGGTCTGATTCATTTCTTCTTTCTCTGGGGTGGGGTCCTGGCATATATCCTCTTCTTTTGATGTTTCTTGATCCTTTTCTTCCTCCTCTTCATATTCTATGTAAAATAATTTCTTCTCAACACACTTATGACCTTTAGTGCATTTGTTATCACAATTGTAACAAAACCCTTTTTCTCTTTTTTCTTCCAATTGTTGTGGTGTAACACTTGTAGGTTGTGGAAGGCTAGGAGAAACAACACTTCCATCTTTATAGTTGTGAGGGGTATGCTTCCTGGTTTCCATAATTTTGCTTTCCACTATGTCACAAAGCCCTTTTACTCTTTCCAATTGTTGGGGTGTTGCTCTAAAGAAGGTTTTTCTCTTTGTATCCTCATAATGTGCTATCATTTCCTCCGTGAAAATTGACCACGTAACAAGTTGTTTACGAGAAAAAAGCCCTTCATACCATAAAAATTGATCTGGTTCTAAATATGAAGATGCAATACATACCTTCTGTAACAGTGGTAGACCATGTAGATCAAAATATTGCTCCATCTGAAGTATCCAATTTACCGGATCCTTGCCATCAAACTTCCTCATCTTGCTTTTTCTTGATTTTAGGAGCTCGATGTTGAAACGACTGTAACTCTGTAGTTTTGGATCTTTAAGTTCTAAAATTACGACTTGTAGTAACCCTCTGCATCCTCTTTCCAATGCCACCAGTTTGATCCAAATTGGATTCTCCAAGGAAGAGTTATGTATAATCTCCCAAGATGACCTGATTATAGACCTTTCCAGAAGAGCGAACTGGTATGAAGTGCCACATGTCACTGTTTCGACCTTTGGCACTAAAAAATATATACAAGAAACTACGGTCCGTCCTCTTTCTGTACCTTCTTACAAAATTTCAATCCGATGCTTAGAGAGAAAGTTATGATGATTTTCCCCAGGTCACCTGTTTGGAATGTAATTCAGGAGTCTGCAAAAAGATCAACTTCCTCAGATCATATCTCCAAAAATATAGTGCGAAAAGCTCTGAAATTTGGACCTGAGGTTCAGCATGATGTCTTCTCAAATGGGGTTTTTTTTTTAGCTTCTGAAACGTCACAAAAAAAAAAAGTTATAGCGAAAATGCCACGATGACCTATTTGGAGCAACGAAACCCTAGAATCGAAAGCTCTGATACCAAATGTTATGAAACCAGCTCACAAAAAGATAGAAAAGATAGTTGAACGCCTTATAATTCAGCCTCTTTGAGGAGGAAACCTCCTTTACATTACATAAATGAACAATTCTTCGATGATATAAATGAAAAGGACTCCTTTTGTATATATAGGAGTCTAAGGGGTCATAATATAATCAAAGCCAACATAACAATAATAATGTAAGGGCACAATAATAACAATAGTGGGCTTCTATGGGGCACAATAGTAACAATATGGGCACTACATGGGTACATCAATATATTAAGGGTGTTGTACTAATAACAGTAAGGGGTTACACTTGTAGTATAGGGGCCTAACATCGAAAATCTTTTGATGTTGGGTGACATTCTTTATCATGAGGATCTGAGGTTTTTCGAACTAGAAGGCGACCTATAATAAGATACAATACAATACATTATCTTCATAACATTTTCATGATCTAGCTGAGGCGGGCATTCCCATGCTCAGCTCTATAAATTCATTTTCATGTACATAGGATAGACAACCGTCTGTGTGGTAGACTGATGATTCTAGGAGAGTCATCATCCTTTGATTTGGATGATCGTCTGTGCAGCAATGATGTACATTTGATGTCTTTATTTTCCTAAATATATCGCAGCCCGGATGGATGAAACTAGATCCGAGGTCTTCAAACTCGTCCAATCTTCGCCCAAAGTACAAGTCGATCCACGTGAAAAATGTTCTCGAGTCGAACATGGAAAGGCATCACCTGATTACCAGCCAATGATGTAAGTTGTTAACATGCGCGAGAGGAATCACCGATAATGATGATGACCCTCAAGCTACTACGGTACAATTCGCGTGGTGTGAAAAATGGACTCGGCGTCGAACACCATGCAAAATATTTTCGTCGAAGGCCATTGATGTAAACCTATCGCCGGAAGTGAGAAACTTGCCATTGAGGCATGCAAGCTTCAAAGTACTGAAAGGGTTGTTCTTAGGTTGAATTCTTGGATAATGAGCTGTTGTTGAAAAGAAGTAACCCGTCATAGGAGGGCCTTAATGAATCCCACATCTACGACACAGAATGGAGCAAATGATTTTGTGGAGGTGAAAACTATCTGGTGATACAGGGTTCAGGGTGGCAGTCATGAAAGAATGAAGCGTAAAGGTATTGCAGCGGGTGAGACACAGGCTGGGTTGGTGAATTCTCTGATCGACTTCTCTTGAACATATCGGCGACACTGAAATGGATTGGTAGCGTTTACCCCAAAGATGGATGGTACGATGGACCAATGGTAATATGACCGGTGAACGGAATAACCCAATCCAACTCAATCATGGTGATGGAGTGAAAGTGTCATGTTCAAGAGCGACTCACTACCAATAAAGTCTCTTCAAGTTTTCTTCCCAATTTTCCCGAGTCATTGCTGACCAGTACCTCTTTATTTTTGTCAAGCTTGAGGAGGATAACATATGCTTGTTCTATAATTTTCCCTTCGGGCAAACCCATCACTATGTTTTAACGACCTTAGCAACAGTGAAACTCGGTCTTGTCTGCATGGACAAGTTTGTCGCTATTGGTTTTAATGAGTTTAACGACAAAGACAACTTGGTCCTTTTTCAATTTTAGAGAGTCTGAAAAGGGACGGAAAGGAAACTCCAGTAATCCTTTTTTGTCATATAATCCCTTAAGTCTGAAAAAGTATAAAATCATACGAAAGGGATGAATTTTTGATAGTTTTAACGAGCTGAACAAAACAAGCACTCGATATTTTTGTGCAATAATCCCTCAGGTCCAAAGACATTAAAATATAGAGGAGGGATAACACTCCCGGTAGCTTTAATGAGCTAGAGAGGCCAATTGCTCGGCAATCTTTTCACATTTTACGAGTCAGATGAAAAGAGCTTAAAGGAGACTCGTCTTTGAGGAACGAGTGATATTTTCGGGTAGCTGCTAATTCCAGGTAAGGTTTGGAATTTTCCAATCACGGCAGTGTCACAAGGATGGCTAACAGAATCACTCTTTGCAACTGTTCCTCAAAAGGGTAAACAATCAAATGGAGGCATATGATCGGCTAAACAGAGTGGAGGTGATGGCGAGAACACGACCAGGGCTCAAAATTTGATGATAATTCATTCATAATGGTTATTTACCGGAGGTTGGTTCATTTTTTAGTGAGCTTAAACTCTGGGGGAACATTTTCTCATTGCTTAGGTTTAATTTTTAACGAGCTTGAACCTTGCGGTAACACTGCTCGTGGCCTGGTTTATTTTTTAATGAGCTTGAACCATGTGACAACATATGCTCAAATTCAGTTTCATGTTTACACAAGCTTGAACTGAAAAACTATGCTTGTTATAAGTTCACATGCCCCCAGCATAATAACACAAATCGAGGTGCATGCCCCCCAAGCTTCATTGCATTCAACACAGTGGTTGGAATGAAGGTTTACCTTCAATATCTTTGAAAGACTCGACTTGGATTTGGAAAGGGACTTGTTTCATTTTTTAATGAGGTTGACCCAGTAAAAGAACTATCCTCACAATCCACCGTATTTATAGTATTTGATATAAAATCAAAAAATAATGGATGATTAAGGTTGCTGGAATAATCTTCGTGGTAATCCGGAAGATGGGAACGATGGTGGTAATCTTCCCATGGTGCCTCTTCTATCATCATTTACTGAATGATTCCTTCATCTGTAGAATGTATATGCGACCAAGGATCTGAAGAGATACCATATTCCTTAGACCTATCTATCCAAACACTTGATGAGCGTTGATTTGGGTTTGCCCCCCAGGCCAAGAAAATTGATTGCTACAATATTTCTAAAATGGCGATGATCCATGCTGTCAAAATGTTCAGGAATCTTCTGAATCTAGAAGATATCATATTGCAGGTTCCCACCGTGGCCACTTCCGCCAGATTGTTTGGAGGCGGTAGGGCAAAAGTACCCATCAATGTAGGGTCTTTTAGTAGACCTACTCCAATATTTTGAAGCGACTGAGAGCTTCCGTGGATCATCAGAATGCTTCCTGTAACTTGTGAACTCTTGGGGAGAAATGTTTGTTGGTCGACGATTGTAATTCCTCCTTGGAAAGGAAATGCAATCTTTCTAAAGTATGTCGACACAACAACGGCCATAACATATATCCAGGGCCTTCCCAATAGGATGTTGTAATCGAGGTTTCCATCGATAACATCAACATCAATTTCTACTGTTTTGCCCCCCAGTTAACCTTGCAAGTTACTTAAAATGCCGTATGGAGTGTATGTTTGTCCATCAAATGCTTTTAACGTCGTTGACGATCATGACAAGGGTGGTGAGACTAAAGTTCTCCAACAACTCATTGACATAATACATGTAGATGCCCCCTCATTAATAATTGTTCGATGAATAGCTTTGTTGAGGGATTTCACTTGGATGAGGAAAGAGAGTTGAGCTGGTAACTGAGGTTCATATCTTTTATGATTAAAGGCCACAAGATTGGAATCCGTTGGGTCAATCCCACCTATTGCTGATAACAGAGCCTACTTCTGGGAAGGGCAATTTTGCAGTACCTCAAGTGTCGACATAGCAGATGACGATTGGGCCAAGTCCTCTACTATATTATAATTTTGTGCTACTCTAGCATGAGTATTAAATGTCGATTTGTGTACTACTCTCTTTGGTGGCTTTATCATTAGCTCAGGAATGATGGGTGGCACAACTTCGGTTGAAGTTGTTGTCGAACTACTAGGTTGATCAGTAGCCTTGTTGTTCGACAGTTGTGGATTCCCGTAATCTTTATTCCTAGTCAATATCAAAGCATCTTTTTGTTGTTTTGAAATGGACAACATAAGCACTTGGGATGGGGAAGCATTGTCACTAGCAACCAGATTGGTTCCCAGGTTTGGAAACGGATCAGTTAATACCGCTGAGGTTTTTGAACTCTTAAAGAGTTTCTTAACTTCAGCTTTATGTGGACAATCTCTTGCCCGATGATCCTCATCGCATATCTGACACCCCGCAGGGGGTTTCCTTTGCCCAGAAGTGTTTGCAGAACATTTTTTAGGAGATGAAACCTCCTATTTCTTATTTTTCCCTTTCTTTTTCTTCTTGCCTCCTAGTTTCTTCGGTTCTTTGCCTTTGTCAGTCGACATGGCATTTACCTCCAAGGCGAGAAGTTATTCATTTTCATTTTGACTAGAAACCGTGCGAGCTTTCTTTGATGCAACCTTTATGGTTTTCGTGCTAGTCGTGCCTATCATGCCATCATCGGCATGAGAGTCTTTGTTTGATTAAGGAGGAGGAGGAACGAAAAACTCTGGTCTAGGAGCATCAAGGATTTTGTCATAGAGCGTGCTAGACGGAGTATAGATCAAGTCTAGATATTGCGCATGAGAAATGACTTGCTCTTCAGTGACGACCCCTCCCTTTGCCACATCTTCTATGATAGAAGGTAACAATGACTTAATAAACCATTCAGCTAGCAGCTGATCAGGAACATATGTTTTTACCATTCTACGACGACGTCGCCATTCATGAATATGATCGGATATGTGAGTGGCCGTCGTTAGTTTGAAATTGGTAAGAAGTTTTGTTCCTGTTTCATACCTTATTGGTAACTGAAAAATGGGTTAAAAAGGTTGTGGCAAGGGCGCTGAAGTTATCGAATGAAGCTTTAGGAAATTCAATGTACCATTTTTTTTCCATATTAGTTAACGTTCGCTAAAAAAGGCGAAGCCTAATCGAATCATCATTTAGAGTGTTGGATGAACACCACAGATGAAAGGTCATCACATGATTTGACTAGTCTTCACCCGGATTTCCATTAAATTTAGGAATATCTAAAGGAAGTTTGTGAGGAATCGCAGGCCCCCAAGGGGCGTAAGCAATTGGATCATTCGTCAGCCGGTTTAGATCTGGTAATTCTAGAGTTGCTACAAAGGGAAACTTTTGATTCAGGTTAGGCGAAGCATACCCAGGATAAGACGGAATCGTCTGAGCAATGGGTATTTGCATACTAGCATAATGTATTTGATGCTGGTAACTTTGATCAGGTTGATGGGCATAAACATTATAGTATGGCTGTTGATAACCGCTTTGGAAATGCGGTTTCCCATTACTTACAAAGACTTGTTGCTCAGTTCCTTGATATGATTGCTGGAATTGCGGTTGTTGATATTGAACCAGCCATGATTGTTGGACCATTTGCTGTTGTCAAATACTGGATGATTTGCCAAGATGAGGAGTCATAGTACCTGTTTGAGCCTGAGTCACTCCAGATAAGGAGGCACTAACCTGAGGTTGTGATTGAATCGCTGAGACAAGAGGCTGTTGTATTGCAACCTGAGAAACTTGGGATTCACATACAACAGGTAGCGCTTGTACTTGTGATGCAGTCACCATAGCAGGTATAGTGGGAATATTCGACACAGGATGGACTGGTTGCATTGAATATACAACCCTTGGTTGCTGAGGCAGTATTGGTACCCAACCACTAGATGTAATAACAGTTTGACCTGAACTTTGTTGTAAACTCCCATATGGTTGTTCTCTCGGAGGGAACAATGAAAAGGCATACTGCCCCCCATATGGTAGCAATCCAGTACTTAAATGGTAGATTGGCCTTTTAAGACACATTGGATCAATTTGTTGACTTTCAACATAAGAAATACCAGATGAGAATCTGGATGAAGAAATAGGAACTGACCATGTCGTCAAAATAGTCCCTGATTGGACTCCCGCTTGTTGTTGATAACTTGCCGGGACAGATGGTATACCAGCAATCATTGTAGGAACAGAAACAAGAAGCTCCGTCGTAGCTGTGTCAGTTGACACAATCCTAGATGTTGATGGTTGTTTAGACATGTTTAGTCTATCCAAAAGATTTCCTAGTGATTCTACAGGAAATTGTGATGAAGGGAGACTAACTTCTAATGAAGAATGATATAGGGTGATCCCAGCTCCAAAATGCGATGGAGTACTGGATGGAGGATCCTCCACAATCTCTTCTATAGCAATCAAACCAGGTGGGAGAGGTAGAATGTCAGGTCTGTAAAATATTTCTGGTGCCAAAGAAGATATAGACTCTGCAGCGACAGATGTTGGAGGGGTGACACCTTCCAAATCAGCCCCAGGTGGAGTTGTTTTAGCAATAGAGGTGTCTACTGTTACACTAGGATCAGTTCTAATGTCCTCTTGTAACTGTGGAACTTCTTCTGTAGAGGTAGGGGTACTAGAAATGGTTGGAGTAACCAGAGTCCCTGAGGATGTTGGAACACAAGTTCCAAGCGAACCAGGGGACTTTGATCCCATTAAATGAGTTCGCTTTGTTCGGAATAGTTTCATTTCCGGAGTCAAAGATGGTTGACTCGTTAATCTCTGTGAACGATGGGGTTTCGATTTACTTTCTTCCAAGATTGCGGATTACTTGATCAACTCAAAATAAAAGGGAAAAAGTGATTCCGAATTTAATGAATTTTAGACGCTTTGACACAACTTGCTTTTTCAATTTTTAAGAGTTGATAAAAAGCTAAAGATGACTCTAGTCGCCTTCGATTTTTAATGAGTCTGAAGTGACAAGTGCTCAGTGGACCTTTTCCTTTAAGGAGTCCGAAAAGGAATGAAAGAGACTACTCTGGAAATCTAGATAGAGGGATTACCAAACCAATCACAAAACTGCAGAATACTTTTTACTGTATGATAGTCAATCTTCCTGAATGTTGTGTTCAGTGCATTGTGATCGATAGGGCAGCATACACGGCTTCTTAAGGATAAAGGATATAGCCTATTGTGGTCTCCCAATATATACTCGATGGTATGTGGGAACACAAGTCCATACTGGCACTTGTCGTCTCAAAGAGGAGGAATCACCCAACCAACAACGAAAGCGATAGCTACCAGGTTTTACGACGCCAGAATACGTCTCTAGCCTAGACTTCTAAATGTTGTGCGTTAGGTTCCAAAGCATTTTTATGTTCATTGAATTTATTTTATAGTTGATCTTTCTTAAGAAGTTTTCCTTTCAGGTTCACCGTGTGATGTAGATATATATTTCCTAAAATGCAATCTAAGATGATAAGCAATCGTTCAATATTCTTTTTGTAATGAAAATCATAGCTACTAAGGAAAGAGAAGTGGAATTCTTTCAACATAAAGCAGAGAGCACACACTAGATGCACTGTCCTAAATCAAAATCAACAAGAAGTCTAAAAGAAAATGCACATGCATGTATTTGTTTTTGCTTTCTTAATGTGTGAATGACAAAAAGAATGCTAAGTACAAATTTAAATCATTTAAAGCGACAGTACTAACGATTTTCTTTTCAAATGATGAAAGGAATATAATGACGACACTTTGCGATTTTGAATTGAAAACTACTTTCGACACTTGAAATACTACTAATTCAAATCAAATACAAGAGTAACAGTGTAATCGACCATCAAGAACAATAGAATTCTTTTCTTTGACTGAAAACGACACTTGCGACACTTCCAAATCAAAATATGACAGCTTGATTACGCTACTTCTTTGTAAAGGAGAACCGTAAATGGCAAACAATACATAAAAAAAATTACAGTTCTTTGTACTATGGAGGCTGAATCATGCAAAGGAAGGGGGTTTTTACAGTGGTTTACTAATCATAGACAATAAAGCTCCTATATAAAGCTGAAGAGAGTGAACAAAAAACCAAAATCTGGAAGCAAAAGAGGTCTTATCTGATCATCGCACCTGTAACACAGGGAAAGTGTGATGCATCTCTCCTACTGCACATGGTAGGTGTCATGCATCCAGATTCCCAAGAGGAGAAGGTGCAATGGTCCAGGGACGAGACTTCAACTTGGTTCTAGGTCACAATTTGCAGCTTAGTTCAGGGATTTAGGCCAAGCAAATGATAGTCAGTAAATGCAAATCACAGGGGTTTATCTAATGAGGCTACTTGAGCCACCACCAGGGCAATTAGGATGTTTGCAAATCAATTTTTCAGTTTACAAACAAAACCCGGAGATAGATTGAAGCAGCATTGATCTACTTTGCACTTGCATAGCAAATGCAGTTCGAAGGCTAGCTGGCTTGACTTCAGGCTCAGTTTGTAAGTTTATAAAGCAAACAAATATAGACAAGAAAACAAGCTATTCGGTCCCTAGCAGAGTCTACATTTTGTTATCGGGAAATCTAGTGTCTATGCAGAACTTCTAGTCCCACTAAGACGGGTAGCTATCTTAGAAAAAACAGATTAAAGTTACTTTCGTTTGCCTTTACGAGAAGTAGATAGGAGAGGAGCAAAGAATACCAACTTCGATCTCTCGCTTGGTTCTCTGCTTGTTCCTTCTCCCCTTTGATAGATCTTTGTCGCTCCTCCCTTGACCACTCCACTTCAAAGAGTACCTGTAAAGTCAAAGCAGCATAATACCTTAAAAGTGCAGAGATCTACAGTCATAAACAATATAGGACCAGATATATATTGACCACACACATGCATATATTAGCAAACATACAAGAATGTGGAGGAAAACTCGAATAGCTTTATTGATATAGAGTTTAGAAGAGAGGATTACAACCCATTGATTTGACCCAGTGTCATCCTCCCAGCATGAAAGCCCTTCTTCACCTCATGAAAAGCTTAGATCACCCAACACTATGATATTCCACCAAGAAACCAACAACACTTCCTTACAAGATACAATATTCCAGCCTTTTGATCTCTAGGATGAGGGATCCATATATAGATGATTGTAGGAGGGTGAGTCAGCATCTGGGATTTTGATTAGTGTCTTCTCTCTAATAGTTCTTGATTCCACTTGTAGATTAATGATCTCTTACTCATCCCTGGGCGAATTCAGAGAGGCAAGTGTCACAGGAGAAGTTTCTGGAAGATTCCATGATCATCCACCTTGCAAACTATCTCTGCCATTTGTCTACTCTCACCCTTCACACCCTACAGAAGGGCTTTCCAATATGCATCTCACTTTTTACACTGAGCAGGTGAGATGCATCGCACCCTTAGCACTGGGCAACCTGTATGGTCCAGTTTTGACCGGTTCTGAGCAGTTTTCTGTGGAGAACTTCTGGGAGATGATGTAATCAGCTGACCTTGTTCCTTTAGGGAATGAAACAACACTTTTAGGGACTCAGAAGCCCTTGTTTTATGGACATATGTGATTTGGGTTTCAGTGCCCAAATATGTCTATAACACTACTCCAAGTAGAAACGTCCTTTGGATCTGTCCTTTCTCGGCCTCAACAATCTTCCTCCATCACCAATACAAGGATATCTCAAGAAAGATGAAGGATAACTCCAACAAGGAAACAAGGGTTTCTTGAAGCTTTGGGGAGTGCAAGAGGCAGAAGGATTTCATCAGATTTGATCAGGGATAATCTCACTATAGTATCAATATCTCATATCTTCTCCCTTAAGGCCTTCCCATGGAAGTTTATTTATACTTCTCCAAATTAGTTTTTTTAGTTGGGAAACAGTTGTGCCACAGGCAATAGGAGGTCAGTAATAGGTCAAACCCATGAACTCTGCCTGAAATTATGGAAATTTAATTTTTTAAGTTTTTTAACATATGTACGCGGTTGGGTATATGCTGACCCACATGTACACACTTTTATCACAGGGAAAAGTAGCATATAAGGAATAAAACATTGTTTTTTAAATTTTGGACCAAGTTTGGAAGAAAGGGTTTCCCTAGGCCATAATCAGAGCATCAGATCTACCAAGAGTGGTAAATGGTGCTATAACAATAGGATAATGTAGGGGTTAATCTAGTGAAACCTTATCTCTCTCAACAACAACAATTGGTTGAATAGTTGAACATAGATAACAACATAACATTGCTAAGAAAGAAATAAAGAGAAAGCGAAAGGGAGAGCCTATCCAAGGGGGAAAAAATAAAAAATAACCTCCATAGACATCGGCTAAGTGGTGAGCACCAGTATTGCAGCAATAATGTTGCAACTCCTTAGCTGCCTTCTTTACTCTTATCAACCTGGTAGTTCATAACAAACTTGGAAGCGACAGTGCTTTATGCACAAGTACTAGTTCTTACTGCAGGTTGTCACTTGGTCAGCCGGCACAAGATCACTAGGAGCTCAAGCCAACTTCTATGGATTCCAAAAGAAGCTCTATATGTGATGAAAGGAGAGAAAGACTACTCTATAGATACTACTCTAACTGTAGAAAGGAAAAAGACTTAAATGTAAAGCAAACCAAGTAAATCCTAATCAACCAACTAACCTGATTTTCCAGAAAGCACTATGAAAATCATGAAAATAATGCCATTACCTACTCAAGGAAGTAAACAACATCTAACTAAGCTATTTCTGGAAGTAAATAAGCAAAAAACATCTTTTATATTTTTATGTATTTTATGTGAATTTGACATGCATGTAATTTATTGGGTGTGAATGTGGTAGCGAATAGGTGGTGTTGGAGGGTAGTTTTGGGACTTGAGAGGATGTAGGATGGTGTGGTTGGGTCCTAGGAGGTCTCAGGTGGCCTTCTAGAGGCTTTTTCCATACTCGGCCTTCAAAAGAAAGCCTATAGGAAAATCTACAGGAGGACACGAGAAATCTACAGGAGGAAAAACATCGTTCTACAGGAGGCCTACAGGAGGAGGCCAAGAGCAGTTTTCACTATTTTGAAGGTGTAAGAGTGGGTGGATAAGGTTTGGAATGAAGTGTTAGGGCACCTAGGGTCTACCAAGAATCATTAGGAGAGAGAAAGATGATTGGATTTTCTCAAGGGGAGAGGAAGAAATTCTATGGAAAATGCAGGAAACTAAGGCAGAATTGAGGGGAGACTTGGGCGACCTGTAGGGCATGGATCAGATGGAAGATGGGATGGATGATAGGTTGACCTATTTCTAGAAGATATCTACTGCATAAACAACTGACATCCAACCAATGAGATAAAGCAAGCAATGAATTAAGTGCATCTAGAAAAAATAGAGTTTTGCATCAAACTAGTCTAAACTATGATCTATGAAAGGAAATACTGAGAAATGATGCAAGAAAGGAAAGAATGAAAGAAGACTATTGTAAATAAAGAAATGAGCATGATGGAGAAGTTCGGAAGCAAAACAAAACTAGACTATTAACCAAAAACTGCAAACACTAGAAGTCCTATGAATGAGCAAAATCTGTGTTTTTGGGGCAGCAAGAGAGTCTTTGCCTCAAATAATTGTCCCAAAGGGAGGAAGAGAAGCAAAGGCACTATTGCTAGCCTTTTGAATCTTTTCTTTACTACTGCTTAACCTGCTATAGAAAGTACAAATGGAAGCAAACTACTGAATCATCAAAAGCAACCTATTCTTAACTATCAGAGAAATTCATCCAACAACAACCTAATCTACAAACTGAAATAAAACATACAAATACAAGTAAAGAGGAGCTTGGCTGCTTGGATTGGGCCATAGTCTAAGAGATTTAGCCCTCTAAGGTAACTTAGTGCTAACTCAAAAAGGGTTCCATATTTATTTCTAAAACAATAACAAGATTACATGGAACTGTGAAAATACTAAGCTCGAAGTTGAGCAGAATTTACATAAGAAAAAGTACAACAAAAATCCAACAAAAAATCTGACCCTAGTGAGACCCTAGGCCTCTCTACTTATACAAATGAAGCTACCAATAGCTTCCTTGGCTCCCAAAACTTGAGATAATCATCAGTCATCCTCCACTTGCTCGGCTGCCTTCTAATTCATGACTTGGTTGCTTGTACTCCAAGCTGAATAAAGGGGAATTCGAAATGAGTAACAAATGAGGGGTATTCCCTCCTATAAGTCCTCTACTTTGTCCACTTCGAGTTATTGTTGCCATTTGTCCACTAGATCCTTGACTTTTACCTAAAAAATGATCAATAATTTGCATTAAACACATGTTAGACCACATGGCATCATAACTAACTCAACTCACTCTATAAGCATAAATATAATCAAAAAAACATACAATAAGCTAAGAGAATGGCTTATTTGACTAGGTTAGGAGGTAAAATGAGCCCATATAATTATCCATTTATGAGGTTCATCATCAACCCCCTACTGAAAGTGTTGCTCATCCTCTGAGCAACTTAGTCCATCTCCTCATCTTTTATGGCCCTGGTGGCCTCCCTAACATCCCATGCTTCTGATGTGGTCTCCTCTTCCTTGTCATAAAATCTTGCCTTCCTGTCTATCTCTTCCCACTGCTCCTACTTTTCTTCTTCTCTTTTTCCTTCCAGCATGCCTAGCAATAGTTTGGGACTCAATTTGAGGCCAATCCAATTGACCTTCAGCCTCTGCATGGAGCACTTGTACATTGGCACTCTCCTTAATGCCTCCTTCATCCTCATTGGGGAATGATATTCCTTGATCTGTAGACTGTGTGGTAAGATGTTCCATCTCCTCATACATGCATGCACACAGTCATCCCTAAGTAGCCTTTCCATACCTCAAAGTGTGCAATGGCTTGTGCCTGATCACTTATATATCTAGGGGAAATTTTAGGATTATTTGCAAGAAGGTTATGTATGCTGATGACTGCCATGAGGTCTGATGGCTCAGCTCTGATCATTAATGGCTCATTCTTCTCCTTTATCATCGACCTTCTTATTTTTGCTGCCCTTAACTCTTCATGCTTCATCCATGATGCCATGGCCATTAGTTGCAGGTCCCCTAGCCTAGCATTGGGGTCCCACACATTCATGTCTATGAGGGACATGTTATGTAGGTAGAATTCTGCTATCTTTGCCTTATCCTCTGATGTGCTTTGGTCACACAGGTCCATAAACTCCCTGTAATATTGGAAAGGAATTGTGCCTCTGTGTGCCAAAGTCTTTATCTAAAATTGCAACCATTGGTCCTTGAGATACAGGCCATAGGATTTTTCTTGTGTTCTACATTGCAATGCCTCCATGGACCAGCTGACCATGCATGCTAGTTGGGTCTCTTTCTCTTGCAATTGCCTCCTTAGCAATTCATTTTCTGTTTCAAGTTGGCTTCTTGAAATTGCTTCCCTATGTCTGATAGCACTCAACTCTCTGTCCATTTCTCTGAGTTTGTTCTCCATATGGCCAATATCCTCAACTCATTTGGATTTGGTTATTTGCATCCACCTATGTGTTCTTATCCTCTCTTTCTCTAATTCAAAGAATAGTGTAATTACAAATTTTTGTGGAATTATTCTTCTCCCCTCAAGAATATTGTAGTAGGAGCCAAGACTGGGCAGGGGATTAGGTTCTTGTAGCTATGTTTCTTCCTCCTTTCCCTATGGCTATCCTTCTATCCTTTTATCAAGATTTTGGGTCTCCTGTAGTTTTGACAGTATCTCCTATAGAACTATTTGTGCCTCCTGTAGGACTACTTTTGGGTCTTGTAGTTCTACCTTTTCTTTCCATGTAGGAGATCTAGGAGTCCCACTTTCATATGTGATGGGTGCCTTAGAAGGGGATTCTTTTCCTTGGGTAGAGGGTGAATCTTCAATTATAATTGGCACTTTTGAAGAAGGCTGGGTTTCCCTATTTTGATTCTTGTGCTCTTCCTAGCCCTGAAATACATGGAGCCCTGCCTTTTCCTCTTATTCTTTGGCTTGATGGGTGTACTGAGGGTAGTGAGAGCAGCTGCTACCTCTCTTTCCAGAGTCTTAGGGGACACTTCTCCTTGTTCTAGCTCTTTTTCTGTCTTTGCTTGCTCTATTTTTCCTGCTCTGTTTCTTCAGCTTTCTCCTCCTCTATCTTAGTTTCTTCCTCCTTCCCTTCTTGTTCTACTAAGTCACGAGTTGCTTCACCTTCTCCCCCTTGCTGCTTTTCTTCCTCACTTCCAGTAAGATTGATATCATAGGTTAGGGTCTTTATGCCATCCTCAACTATCATGTTTCGGAAGATTTCCCATGCTATAAGGAGTGTAAATGTATGGAGGGCTTCTTCCACAAAAAATTTGATTAACCCATGGTGAGCTAGCTACTCTGAATTTCCTACTTGAACTTTAGTGCTGGAGTCAATGAGAGAATACAGGAGGAAGTAGGGGATTCTGAGCTTTTGAGGGGCTGGAGTGTCCATGCCATACCTTAATTCACGAAGGATTCTAAAATGGTAACCATAGACAATGTTGTACCTCCCCTCATAGGAATTATATTTGATTATTTGGTAGCTAACCTCATCCCAAAGATATGATATGCTAGCTCTTCTAATGCCATTTTTATCCTCTATAGGGGTTTCATTGTTTTGGAAAAAGTTTTTCTTAGCAACCTGGCCAATTGGTTTCTCATCCTTACTCCAAGGCAACCCAAGAGGAAGGGTAGTGACCCTACTAATAAATTCACGAGTTATCTCCATGGAAATACCTCTAAAGGTGACAGTGGCACGTGTTTTGGTGTGAGGGACCAAAGAGTGGGAAAATTCTTGAGCAATTTCCTCATCAAACCCTTAGAATTTCTCAAAAAAGTTCATCCCATTTGCTCATGTGAATATGTCCACTATTTAGGGATGTGCATGGAGCTTGGAGGAGTTGGTGGGCTCCTTCCTCATAAAACCTCTTGTCATTTTGTTTATGCTTCTTTGGGAAGCCAAATGTGGAGAAGGAGACAACAAGTTTTGAAGAAAAATAGAGAAACAGAGAGACTGTGTTTTTTTTTAAGAAATAAGCAAAAAAATTTCTTATTTCCTCCACCTAAAGGCTTGATTTCACCCTCGAATCTAAACCACTGCTTTCATATTTTGATATTCAATGTGGGTATGCCTGGAACCTACCTCCTCAGTGTGAGAATCGTGCTAAAACCCGTGTTTTCTCCCTTCAAAACAACTCACTGACCCTCTTGTAGAAGATTATTGTCCCTCCTATAGAATCCATGTAGGTGCTCCTAGAACTTATAAGTGCTCCTGTAGAAAACACCAAGAGTAGGAATATGGGAGAGATTAATGGAGAATGATGGTCACGATGCTATGGGGGCACGAGGAGATTGTAGGAGCGGATTTTCGAGGAGAGAATGAAGGAAAAGGTGGTGAGAGTGCTCGGGGAGGAGTACTTATTACTTTTTATGGATATTTACGGTGATGGAGGGGGAGCTGGAAAAGTTTACGCTGGCCATATTCAGACCGTTGGTCCCCACCTACCTTGTCATCATGGCCCTTTCCTTGTAATCATCCCTCATGATTGCATTGGAGTTCACACTTCCTCCACTCCTTGTCCTTGACATCTGTCTTGTGTTAATTGTGCGCACGTGTGGGTGACATCTTCAGATGAGTGGAGTCAACTAGATGAAGGTGACCAAGTTAACTAGCCACCTTTCCCTCGTTCAAACTCAACCATCTCATTGCTGTTGCATGCCTTCTAATTACACAGATGCAAACAGAGGTGCAGGTTAGTTACTTACCTGAGATCCGAATGAATTTGCTGTGAGGTGCTGTGACTCTCTCTCTCTGCTGCATGCCTTTGTTTCTTTTGTTGCATGTTGTCTTCTTGCTGATGTGTGGCTATGCCTTGTGTAGGTTCTTCTCTAGCTAGATCTAAGCTTCAGGTGTCTTCTTCAACCTTCATATTTGCAACCTCTTGTTGTTGATGCTGGATTTTAATGGGATCAGCTGGTACAGGAATTCCTACAGGAGCTCCTGTAGTTGCTTCTCCCCTTAAAACTTCGGCTTCTTTCTGTGCTTGGAGCTGCGAGGATCATGTCAGTGATGTAGATAGAGATGGAGAGGTAATAGGTAGGTTTCAGGTGAGGTGGATGGTTCTGTTTCTCTTCTTATTTTTTTTTTCTTTTCCCGAAAACTATTTTTTCTATGTTTTTCTTGGACAGGAAGAAGAATGATGCTTGGGATGTGACGCAGGCTTGGAAATGATGGCAAGGAGGTTTGAAGACTATGGGAGGATTTATAGATTCCTCATGAAGCTTCCCTATCCCTCCAACTACCTTTTATATCCATTTCTAGCTCTCTATAATTCCTACAGGAGCCTCCTATAGAAAACACAGAGCCTCTTGTAGAAAACATAGTTTTCAAAAAAGAAGCACATTGAGGTGAAAGAAATGCCAAGAATGATGGAGAAAGGTATGGGAAGGTAGGATAGGTGATGGTGTTGGTTTTAGGGCTCCCTTGGCACCTTCTTCTGCTTCCTGTAGTCCTCTTGCAAACTTGCAATGCAACTGAAAATTCATTTTTCTTTTTCTCTGTTTTTTTTTTTTTTGAAAACAACTAGGGTGCCTCGGGGAGGTTTTCACCCTAATTGCCTGCCCTGGGCGCCTCCAAGGGAGGTTTTCACCCAGGGAACTTATTTTTCTCTCTTCTCTTTTTTTTTTGACATCACTAGGCTGCCTTAGAAGAGGTTTTCAACCTAATGATGGGACTCAAGCGCCTCATGGAGGTTTTCACTTGAGTCCTTATTTTATTATTTTTTCTTTTTCTTCAATGAGTGGGTGAAGTGGAGACTAAGACATGCTCCACTACCATCACTGTCTTATTCAAATTTTCAATGAACTCTCGCTTGGAGAGGGGTTTCTTGTATACTTTCAACCGATGTCCATTGACAAGCATGGGGATGGCTTCATCATCATGTTGGGTTGTGTTATATTCTTTCCATGACTAGCCCACATAGTTAACCGATGGGTTAGTGGGGGGGCAGAGCCCCCCCTTTGTTGCACTGATTGTGTAGCGGGGGGGTGGTCACAGTGGATTTGAGGTGTACCCATAACCCCACTTTATGGTGTCCGGGGTATCACCCCGGAAAATTTTGGTTTTGGACCCTATGTTAGGTTGGGCGGACCCACCTATGGTTTTGTGCATGAATTTCACACATGTTTTTGGATGCGATGATTTTAGGTCCATGGTTTTGGACGTGATGTTTTTTTGTCCATGGTTTTGGACGCGATGGTTTTTGGTCCATGGTATTGGATGCTTTGACATGTATAAATATGTATTGTAGCATTGAAAGGAAAATAATGAAAAATCAAGCTAGGAGTCCCGATTTTGGGATCTAGGGGAAAATCTCTGTGTATATGTGTTTTATGTGTTATGCTCTCACATTGTTTATTTTCTGTGTTTTAGAGTTCGTATGTAGGTAATTTTTGTACAGGGTTAAAACCTACATTTGGTATCAAAGTAGTTTTGGCTTCAAGGGGATACCTTTGTTGCTGAGGGGTTTCGCTCGGGCCTGTGGTAGACCATGTTCAGTGGGAGATCTGTGAGATCAATTCTAGTGGTGAAAGAAGATGGCGAGAAGTGGAAAGATAGAGATCGAGAAATTTAATGGTTAGAGTTTTGAGTTGTGAAAACTCAAGATGGAGGATTTGTTGGTGGATAAAGATCAGTGGATCGCGGTAGATCTAGGTAGTAAACCAACAGGAGTGTTCGATGAAGAATGGAAGAAGTTGGATCAAAAGGCAAAGAGCACAATACGATTGTGTGTCTCAGATTGAGCATTGTTGAATGTATCAAGGGAAGCTACGGTGAAGGCTTTATGGGACAAGTTAGGGACTTTGTACCAATCTAAGTCTTTGATGAATAAATTGTTCCTGTGCAAAAACGTTGTATAACCTGAGGCTGAAAGATGGAGACTTGGTGACAGAGCATTTGAATGCATTTAGTACTGTGGTAAGTCAGTTAGCATCTGTTGATATTAAAATTTTAGATGAAGATAAGTGCATTAGATTGTTGTGTTCTCTACCAGATTCGTGGGATAGTCTGGTTATTGCAATAGGTAGCAATGAAATTGCCTTGCAGTTTGATGACATTGTCTCAACCTTGCTAATGGAGGAGATGAAACAGAAAAATATGGAGAGCCAGAATGGTGATGCCTTGTCTATATGAGGAAGGTCCCAGAATAGAAACAAAAATAAGTCATCGAGTGGGAGATCTAAATCTCCAAGAAAACCTGTAAAGGTGGTGTGCTAGAAATACGGAAAGGAAGGGCACTACAAAAGGGACTGTAAATCTAAAGCTCCTAATAAAGGAAAGGGATCTAATGATGCTCCTTCCGCAGAGGCGAAAACCAGCTCAGATGAAGGTGGGGATGTGTACTTGGCTTCTTCAAGTACACATGTAGATCATGAGGCATGGTTAATTGACTCAGGTGCATCCTTTCACTTCACTCCCCATAGAGAGTGGTTCTACGAGTATGAGAAATATGATGGTGGTGATGTCTTCTTAGGGGATGATAGGGAGGCTAGAATCGTTGGTCGCGGAAAATTTAAGTTGAAGCTACAAGGTGGAAGGGTTAGAACACTTCCGAGTGTTCTGCATATTCTTGCATTGGCCAGAAATCTGATTTTTGGAAGCAAGTTGGATGATGCAGGTGTAAAAATAGTGTTCGAGAAGGATACATGCAAGATGGTTCGGGGAGCACTGGTATTGATGCGGGGAGTTCAGATTGGAATTTTGTACAAGATGCAAGGTAGCACGGTTGTTGATGGGTGCAATAGTTTTGTGGTTCCTAAAAGTGGCACATAAAATCTAGTGGTCTCTGGAGAGAATACCATGTTGTGGCATCAAAGGCTTAGACATATTGGAGAGAAAGGCCTTTGAATACTTCATGGTAAAGGTATGGTAGAAGGTATGAGTAATAGCTCTCTGGATTTTAATTTCTGTGAAAATTGTGTATATGGGAAGCAAAAGCGAGTGAGTTTCCCCTCTGGTGGTAAGAGGGTGAAACATATATTAGAGCTTGTGCACAGTGATGCATGGGACCTGTGAAGGTTCCATCGTTGGGTAAGTCTGTGTACTATGTATCATTTATAGATCTCTTCTCAAGGAATACATGGATATATTTCCTTCATAAGAAATCTGAAGTCTTTGATAGGTTTAAAGAATTTAAGGCTCTCATGGAAAATCAGATAGAGAAGAAGATAAAGGTGTTGAGGACAGATAATGGTGGAGAGTTTTGCAGCAAGGAATTTGAAGAATTCTATAAGAAGTGTGGTATAGCACGACAGAAGACTACTCCATATACACCTCAGCAAAATGGAGTTGCAGAAAGAATGAATAAGACGTTGATGGAAAGGGAAAGAAGCATGCTCAGTGGTGTCGGGTTAGGATAGGAATTCTGGGCAGAGGTGGTGGATACTGCATGTTACCTGGTCAATAGATCACCTTCATCAGCGTTGGATGATAAAACTACACAAGAGGTATGGACTGGTAAGAAACCCTCTCTTTCACATTTGAGGGTATTTGGATGTGATGCATATGTACATGTTCCAAAGGAGAAACGAACCAAGTTGGATAGTAAATCTGAAAAGTGTCTCTTTATTGGGTATAAGGATGGTTTAAAGGGTTATAAGCTTTGGAATCCAGTAACAAGAAAGGTTGTGTACAACTGAGATGTGGTGTTTAGAGAGGTGAAAGATGTTATTAAACATGAAGTCCAACCAAAGGAACCTAAGAAGATAGAGTTTGAGCTAAAGGAGGAAGAATCAGACAATACAGCAGAGGAGGAATCAGAAGATGAAGAGCCACAAACTCCGGGTCTGAGAAGATTAGTTCGAGAAAGAAAGTAGCCAAAAAGGTATTGTCCATATGCTTTCTATTCAAATTTTGCTTTATCTATTACTGACGATGATCCCAGAACTGTGGAGGAAGTAGTAGATTCATAGGATGGCAAACTCTGGAAAGAGGCCATGGTTGATGAAATGGCATCTTTGCACAAAAATGAGGTTTGGGATCTGGTGGAGTTGCTGGCTGGAAGGAAACCCATTGGCAGCAAATGGGTTTTCAAGAAGAATACAAATGCAGAGGGAAAGGTGGAGAAACACAAAGCTCGGTTGGTAGTAAAAGGTTATTCCCAAGTGCCGGGAATTGATTTTGGTTATATTTTTTCTCCTGTTGCCAAGGTAGCTTCTATTAGATTGCTATTATTTGTTGTTGCTGCTTTTGATTATGAGGTAGAACAGATGGATTTGAAGACATCATTTCTTCACGGGGATCTGGAAGATGAGATCTACATGAAGCAACCTGAAGGTTTTACGATGAAGGGTAAGAAAGAAATAGTATGCAAGTTAAAGAAGTCTCTATATGGGTTAAAATAGTCACCAAGGATGTGGTATCATAAATTTGATACATTTATACGGGGACTTGGCTTCACCAGAAGCAAAGCATATCACTGTGTGTATTTTAAATTAATTGGTGACCGTGTTATTTATCTGGTCTTGTACATGGATGATATGTTGCTGGTTGGAAATGACAAATAAATTATCCAGGATTTGAAGACCCAATTGTCCTCGAAATTCGACATGAAAGATCTTGGTGCTACAAACTATATTTTTGGCATGGAAATTAAAAGATATCGAGCAAAGAGGAAGCTCTGGTTAAACCAGAGGAAGTATTTCGAGACAATATTGCATAGGTTTAATATGCAGGATAGTAAATCGGTGAAGGTTCCTATTCCTGTAGGTGTGAGGTTATCTGTTGAACAATGTCCCAAGACACAAGAAGAGGAAGATGACATGTCTTGTGTTCCATATGCAAGTGCAGTCGGTAGCCTGATGTATGAAATGGTCTGTACTAGACCAGACATTGCACATGTAGTGGGAGTATTGAGTAGGTTTATGTCAAAACCAGGGAAGGGGCACTGGACAACAGTAAAGCGGGTTTTCAAGTATTTGCATGGCACTAGTGATTATGGTTTGTGCTATCAAGGAAGACCAGGATTGGATAGAGTATTGGATATTCATGGATTTGTTGATGCAGACTGGGCTAGAGATCTGGATTAGAGAAGATCTACAAGTGGGTATGTGTTTAAATTTTTTGGAGGTGCAGTCAGTTGGATGAGTAAGAAACAATCTGTAGTGGCACTATCAACTACAGAGGCAGAATACATGGCAGCTACTCATGCAAGCAGGGAAGTAGTTTGGTTGCAGAGATTGTGTTCATGTCTAGGGTTAGTACAGGGAGCTATAAGGATAGACTGTGACAGCCAAAGTGCAATTTTCTTGGCAAAGAACCCTGCATATCATTCAAAGACAAAGCACATTGATGTTCAGTATCACTTTGTGAGGGATATGATAGAAGAAAAAAAGGTGTTGCTAGTAAAGGTGGACACTTTGAAGAATATTGCAGATGCATTGACAAAATCTGTGAGCTTTGAGAAGTTCTCTTGGTGTAGAGAAACAATGGGCGTTTCAGGGCTGGAAAAATGACTAAGCTCTCTTGTGGCCCCTTGTGGAAAGAAAACAACAAGTGGGAGAATTTTGGGTTGTGTTATATTCTTTCCATGACTAGCCCACGTAGTTAACCGGGGGGTTAAAGGGGGGCGGAGCCCCCCCTTCGTTGTGCTGATTGTCTAGCGGGGGGGGGGGTCACAGGGGTTTGAGGTGTACCTGTAACCCCACTTTATGGGGTCTGGGGCAGCGCCCTAGAAAATTTTGGTTTTGGACCCTATGTTAGGGTAGGCGGACCCACTTATGGTTTTGTGAATGATTTTCTCACATGTTTTTGGACGCAATGGTTTTCGGTCCATGGTTTTTGACACGATGGTTTTTGGTCCATGGTATTGGATGCTTCAGCATGTATAAATATGTATTGTAACATTGAAAGGAAAATAATGAAAAATCAAGTTGGTAGTCCCGGTTTTGGGATCCAGGGGAAAATATCTGTGTATATGTGTTTTATGTGTTATGCTCTCGCATTGTTTATTTTCTGTGTTTTAGAGTTCGTATGCAGGTAATTTCTGTACGGGGTTAAAACCTATGCATCAATGGTTCTGATCAGAACTGAACCATTGTCATTGCATTTCTCCATAGTGTAGGGTCCCATCCATCTTGTCCTTAGATTTCCCTTGAAATCTTTGTATCTTGAATCATAGAGTAGTGCCCAATCTCCCTCTTGGAATTTCTTCTCCTTGATATTTTTGTCATGCCATATCTTTTCCTGAAGGTGAACTACCTCTGTATGGAGAAGGGCTTGCATTCTGTGTTCATCCAATCCATTGAGCTGAAGTAATCTTTATTTCTATGCATGGCTGAGGTCTAGGTCTAGCTAAGCTGCCATCCTTAGGGTATTGAATTCAAATTCTATTGACAGCAAAGCCTTCTTCCCATAGACTAGCTCATAGGGTGTGAACCTTGTAGTGGTCTTCAATGTTGTGTTGTAGGCCCAAGTGGCCTCAACTAATCTATCAGCCCAGTCTTTTTTTCTGATCTCACTACCTTTATCAGGATCCCTTCCAATGCTTTATTAGTGACCTCCACCTACCCATTGGCTTGTGTATGGTAAGAGGTGGAAGTCATGTGCTTGATTCTATGATGTGTGAGTAGGTCTTCAATCAAATTGTAAGTAAACTGACTACCATGATCTATAACCAACTCTCTTGGATACCCAAACTTGTAGAATATGTTTTCTCTCAAAAATTCAGCTACTTCTTCCTCTGTCGCTACTTTTATTGCTTTTGTCTCTGCCCACTGTGTCAGGTAATCGGTGCACACAATAATGTATTGCTTCTGCTTTGAAGGAGGCTTGATAGACCCCACAAAGTCCATGCCCCACTTCTCAAATGGCTCAAAGTTCACTTGAGGTTGCATGGGAATTTCATCCTTTGGAGTAGGTTTCCCCATCCTCTGACACTAATCACATTGGCTGGTATATCTCCTCACATCCTAATGAAGACTAGGTGAGTAGTAGCCTACTTGCAGTATGTTGAAGGCGGTTCATTTTGCTACAAAATGACCTCCACAAGGCCCGTCATGACAGGTTAGGAGGATGTCAAAGACTTCCTCCTCCCTGAAACATCTTCTCAAGATCTGATCTGGGCCAAGTTTGAAGAGATTGCCACCAATCTAGGTGAAAGGGGTGCTTTTCCTTACTATCTTGCTCTTTTCTTTTGAGGACAGGTGTGGTGGGAACTGTGCTGAAGCCAAGTACTTTGCTATATCAGCAAACCATGGAGAGAGTACTGAGATAGCAAACATATGTTCATCTGGCATTTGGTCATCCGCCATTCCTTCTTCACCTGCAGGCAAATTTACTGTATACAAAAAGTCAGCAACAACATTTTCTTTACCAGGCTTATCAATAATGGTCAAATCAGATTACTGTAGTAAAAGAAACCATCTAATAATGCAAGCATTTACATCCAGTTTGTTCACTAAATATCTAATTGCAGCATGATCAATGTGCACAAAGGTTTGATAGCATGTGATATAATGTCTGAATTTGTTTAAGGAATGCACGACAGCCAGGAGTCCCTTCTCATTCATTGTATAGTTTAACTCGGCCTTTGAAATTTTTTGCTTATAAAGTATATGGCATAAGGCAACTTTTCATCAATTTGTCCCAAGGCTGCTCTTATTGCTTTGTTCCAGGCATCTGTGTGAATGTGGAAAAGTAGGGCGCAGTTTGGGCCTCTCAGAATTGGGGCAATCATGAGCTTGCTCTTCAAGGTATGTAGGGCTTCTTGACAGTTTTTCAACCATATAAACTAGATAGCTTTACCTAAGAGGCCAAACAAAGGAGAGGCTAGCTTGCTAAAATCTTTAATGAATCTCCGGTAATACCCAGCTAAGCCTAGGAAACTTTTGACATCTCTCACCTTTTGAGGAGGTGGGACCCTTTGGATGATGGAAATTTTGTTGGGGTCCACCTGTAGACCATGTTGAGATATTGCATGACCTAGCATGATCCCTTTAGTCATCAGAAATTCACATTTTTCCAGGCTGAGGGATAGGTTCATCTCAATGCACTTGTCTAGAACTTTTCCTAGGTTAGATAAAGCTTCCTGAAAGTCAGAGCCATAAGGAGTAAAGTTATCCATGTATATCTCTACTGCATCATGAACTAATTCAAAAAATATACTCAATACCGCTCTTTGGAAAGTGGCTGGAGCATTACACAAACCAAAAGGAAGGACCCAATATGCAAAGGTACCCTAAGGACAAGTGAAAGTGGTCTTATCTTGGTCTTTCTTTCTAATTTGAATATGATTGTACCCGCTAAACCCATTTGGGAAAGAGAAAAAAAATTTCCCTGCCAGACCATCTAACACTTGATCTATGAAAGGTAAAGGAAAATGGTCTTATGTAGTGGCTTTTTTCAATTCCCGATAGTTGACACAGATTTTCCACTTACCATTTTTCTTTACACTAGCACCAAAGGAGAGACACATTCACTATCAGAGATGGGATAGATGAATCCCGCATCAAGCAATTTCTGCAGTTCTTCCTTAACAATATCTTTAAGTGTTGGATTCATCCTCCTTTGAGGCTGCCTGACTAGCTTGCAACCCTCCTTTATGTATACATGATGAGTACATACTGAAGGGTGCACTCCCTTCATCTCCTTATAACTCCAGGCGAAGGCATCTAGGTGTTTTCTCAGTAGGCTACACAGTTCCTTCTCCTAGGAAGTGGATAACGATGGATTGATTTTCAAGGTTCTTTCTGCGCCGAAATCTATATTCTTAGCATGGAGAGAGGTGGAGTCGGCCGCACAGAGATCAGTTGAGGGGTTGTTTTGGGTTTCTCTTACTATGTCCTCTAATGGTGATACACTGGGAGGTGGATTTTGAATCAGATTTTGAATCATATCATCCTCATCTTGCGGTTTTCCTCCCATGGCAATTTCTAATGCACAAAGTGGTGTAGAATAGACTTCATACTAATATTCCTCCTCCAACCAGAGAGGTAGATCATGTTTTAACAAGGTTTGGGAAGGAGGATATAGGATTAACTACTTGGACATATGCGTGTTCTTTATGGTCATGTTCCTAGCTCGACAGTTGATGTAGGCATCGACAGTAGCCAACCAGGGTCTTCCCAGAATGAGAGGATACCTAGTGAGCTTTTCCTTTGGCTGGAGAACTAAGATATCAATAGGGTACCCCCAAGAATTAATGGAGACCATCACATCTTCCACAATCCCCTTGGGGGTCACGGTGGAGCGGTCTGCTAACTGTAGCACGGTCGTGGTCTTCCTCAAGGACCCCTGGAGGTTGAGTTTGAGCATTGTGTCCTTTTTCATCACATTAATGGCAGCTCCAAGATTAATCAAGGTGTGTGGGATCATGGTGCCATTGATGTGGACATCAACTACTAGGCTTCCAGGGTCCAGATATTTTGGACAGATTACCTGCCCCAACATCAAGTCGAACAATTGCCCTATGACATTGATGGTTGGGGCATCTCTCTTGCGCCTTCCTGGATGCCTAAAGAACTTCTCTTTGATCAACTATTGTAGATAGGCACATCTTTTATGGCTTGGAGAAGTGGTATCTTCACACATAATTGTTTCAATTCTCCCAGGAGTGCAGTTTCTTCTGGGGTAGGCTGGATTGTTTTGGATAGTCTCTTAGGAAAGGGTGGATTTGCTTTAGGTTCGCTTTCCTCTTTATCTTCCTCAACCTCCTTGGGTGATGGCTGGCTATCTGGGAGAACTTTCCCAGATCGCAAGTTAATTTCTTGAATCTCCACAACATAAGTCGAGCATGATGGTTCCCCACTATACACTTGCTGAGCCTGTCTATTGTTCGGGTTTGGATTTGGCTAGGTAGGAATTTGGGGTTGCTTTGGTGGAGCAAGAGGTAACGGTCATGGTTGGGCAGGTGGTGGAGGCAAAAGAGCGAGAGGAGAGTTGTATTGGGGCCTCCACCCCTGATGAGATGCATTCCACGGAGGCTGTAGCTGAGCATAGGATTGAAATTAATGGGTGGCTAGTTGGGCATGATATGGAGATGTGAAGGACCAAGGAAGAGGTGTGGACCAGGAATGATGATTAGGGGGGCCCAAGAAGGTATGGAACTGACTTGGTTGGGGTTGTAGTATGCCTGAGATGTTCCTTGCATCCCCTACTAATATGGTCTAGGTCCATGCGGCCTCCTTTGGTTTATGTAATAGAACTATTCAGTGACTCCCTCAGCCCCTGATATACAGCTTTAAGTCTAGGTAAGGAAGGACACTTGTCTGTAGAATGATTTTCTTCACAGACTGAACAAACTTCTATAGAGTTTGATGGGCATTCATTCCTAGGAGGCCTCCTAGTGCATCTAGGGAAAAAAATGGCCAAAGCCCTCTCTGCTTCCTCTTGTTTCCTTTTGGTATGTAAGGTATCCATTTGCATGGCAAGAGTCTACAACATCTCATTCTTGAAGTCTTCCAGCATGTTTCCAATTTCTCCTTTAATGGATGAGCTAGAGGAAGAGGTACTAGCTATGGGTTGACTCCCCCTACCTTTATTTCAGGTTGCTCTAGAATGGTTCCTAAAAATAGTATTTATGTCCTCATAGGATAGTTGGTAGATGTCTCCCCCGTCTAGTAGATGGAGGGTGTCTAAAAGATCTTCCCGAATTCCCCTGAGCAGGACCATCTCCAGAGACTTAGGGTCAAGTGTACATCCGGCCCTTTTGTAACTGAGCTCGAACCTCTCCTCATAGTCTTCCAGGGACTCATCACTTCCTATAGTCATTCGAAAAATTTCTTCTTTAGTATCTTTTGACCTACAATAGTCTTGATACTTTTTGTTAAAGGCTTGCTGCATATGAGCCCAAGTTATGATGCTATTTCCAGGTAATCCTATGAACTAGTGCAAGGCTGCATCCTTGAGAGTAGAAGGGAACAGTTTCAAATTTTTTCTCATCTTTTGCATAGTCATAGGTTTGACAGATAACAACAAACTCAAACAAAAAGGTGTCAGGATCTTCTGTAGTCAGACCATGGAAATGAGGTAGGGTGGAAGGGCTTATATTCTTCATTTTGGTGTCCCCATTGGTCTCCCGAATGGGAAAGGTACCCTCTATTCTCTCTTCATTCCCCCTAGCATTTCTGTGTTCAGCCATTGGCTCCAAAGGAATGTTTTCTTCTTCTTCTTCCCCTATAGGTTCTTCAAATATGTCTGGTTGTTCACCTAAGGTTCTTCTTGATCGCAGCCACTGAAGAAGAGAAAAGGCTAGCTGTGTGAAGCAGTGGGGGTGTTGGGGAAAATTTTTCCTGAAGTATCTCTATTCCTATGAGGCATGAAAGGAAATATTTTTGGTTGGTTTTTGTTTCTTTTTCCCCACACTGATAGTACCTACAAAACTGAAATTGATTGAAAAAAACAAATTGCAACTAATTGAAATGAACTTGCTGAAATGAAATTTGTAGAATTGAAGAGGAAAGCAAGGAAATGTAGAACTTGAAAGAAAATAAATGACTAGTCTACCTTTTCTGAAATGAAATTTGCAGAATTGAAAAGGAAAGCAAGGAAATGCAAAACTGAAGGAAAATAAAGGACTAGTCTACTTTTGCTGAAATAAAATATTAGCAGAATGTTGCAAGAAAAAAATAGAAAAACGCAGTAATCACAGAATACTCTGATGCTTCCCTGGAAATGACGCCAAAAAGATGGTGAGAACAGTATTTCAACAATAATGCTGCAACTCCTGGGCTACCTTCTTTACTCTTATCAACCCGATAGTTCGTAATAAACTTGGAAGCGACGGTGCTGTATGCACAAGTACTAGTTCTTACTGCAGGTTGTCACTTGGTCAGCTAGTGTAAGATCACTAGGAGCTCAAGCCAACTTCTATGGATTCTAGAAGAAGCTCTATATGTGATGAAAGGAGAGAAAGACTACTCTATAGATACTACTCTAACTGTAGAAAGGAGAAAGACTAAAATGTAAAGCAAACCAAGTAAATCCTAATTAACCAACTAAATTTCTTTTGCAAAAAGAACTATGAAAACCATGAAAATAATGCCATTACCTACTCAAGGAAGTAAACAACATCTAACTAAGTTATTTCTAGAAGTAAATAAGCAAAAAACATCTTTTTAGATTTTTATGCATTTTTATGTGAATTTGACATGCATGTAATTTATTGGGTGTGAATGTGGCAGCCAATAGGTGGTGTTGGAGGGCATTTTTGGGACTTGAGAGGATGTAGGATGGTGTGTTTGGGTCCTAGGAGGTTCAAGTGTCCTTCTGGAGGCTTTTCCCATACTCGGCCTTCAAAAGAAACCCTATAGGAAAATCTACAGGAGGACACAGGAAATCTACATGAGGAAAAACAACGTTCTACAGGAGGCCTATAGGAGGAGGCTGAGAGCAGTCTTCACTATTTTGAAGGCATGAGAGTGGGTAGAAAAGTTGGATGAGGGCTGGAATGAAGTGTTAGGGCACCTATGGTCTACCAAGAATCATTAGGAGAGAGAAAGATGATTGGATTTGCTCAAGGAGAGAGGAAGAAATTCTATGGAAAATGCAGGAAACTAAGGTAGAATTGAGGGGAGAGTTGGGTGATATATATGGAATGGATCAGATGGAGGATGGGATGGATGATAGGCTGACCTACTGCTAGAATATATCTGTTGCATAAAAAACTGACAGTCAACCAATGAGATTAAGTAAGCAATGAATTAAGTGCATCTAGAAAAAACAAAGTTTTGCATCAAACTAGTCTAAACTATGATCTATGAAAGGAAATACTAAGAAATGCTGCAAGAAAGGAAAGCATGAAAGAATATTGTTGTAAATAAAGAAATGAGCATGATGGAGAAGTTCGGAAGCAAAACAAAACTAGACTATTAACCAAAAACTGCAAACATTAGAAGTCTTATGAATGAGGAAAATCCTTGTTTTTGGGGCAGCAAGAGGGTCTTTGCCTCAAATCATGGTCCCAAAGGGCGGAAGAGAGGCAAAGGCATTGTTTCTATCCTTTTGAATCTTTTCTTTACCACTGCTTAACCTGCTATAGAAAGCACAAATGGAAGCAAACTACTAAATCATCAAAAGAAACCTATTCTTAACCATAAAAGAAATTCATCTAACAACAACCTAATCTACAAACTGGAATAAAACATACAAATACAAGTAAATAGGAGCTTGGATACTTGGATTGGGCTCTAAGCCAAGAGCTTCAACCCTTTGAGGTAACTCAGTGCTAACTCAAAAAGGATTCCATCTTTATTTCCAAAACAATAATAATATTACATGGAACTGTCAAAATACTAAGCTCGAAGTTCAGCAAAGTTTACATAAGCAAAAGTACAACAAAAATGCAACAAAAAATCAGACCCTAGTGAGGCCCTATGCCTCTCTACTTATACAAATGAAGCTACCAACAACTTCCTTAAAATCAGGGAGGCTCCCAAAAATTGAGATAATCATCACTCATCCTCCACTTGCTTGGTTGTCTTCTAATTCATGTCTTGGTTGCTTGTACTCCAAGCTAAATGAAGGGGAATTCGAAGTGAGGAGTAATAAATGAGGGGTATTCCCTCCTATAAGTCCTCTCCTTTTTCCACTTTGAGTTATTGTAACCATTTGTCCACTGGATCCTTGACTTTGACCTCAAAAATCATTAATAATCTGCATTAAACACATGTTAGACCACATGGAATCATAACTAACTCAACTCACTCTATAAGCATAAATATAATCATAAAATCTTACAATAAGCTAAGAGAATGGTTGATTTTACTAGGTTAGGAGGTAAAATGAGCCCATATAATTACCCATTTATGAGGCTCATCACTAAGGTCAACCCCAACTAGAATCAAAATAAGAAACATACCAATAACAACCCATAGAGGCAAAACAAGAACCTGAGTCTACGAACTAATCAAGATTATGTCATTTGCGGGGAATACGATCATTACACCCATCACTCTCCTCAACTCCTTGAGTTGAATATGATGAAATACAGTGGGGGGCAAGGGGGGAAACCAACAACCTACAGTGATGCAGCATCCCTCCCCCCATCAAGAAGCAATAAATACCCAGCAAGAACACTCCCAAAAACACCATAACCCTCCTGGAGGAAGCTCCCAAATTTCCTCGAACCACAACATTTACATGGCAGGGGAAGATGTTCTCCTGCATACGCACAACCAAGAGTATGAAACTTTGCCATAAACCAACCCTTCCACCTTGTTGGGCTAATTTATTGACTAAATCAACACAAGTATTTAATTATCAATCCGGGTTTGTAAAACTTGGAGGCAAATCCACTGTATATGGACATCAGATATAATCAAGTTTAGAAGATAAAATTTGAAGATTTAAAGAAGTACATATTACAAATATAAACCTATTTTAACAATTCCTAATTCATTTATGTAATATATGAGGGAAGAGGCTCCTAACTTAGGAGAACTAGGTTGTCCTTCCCTACAATACTACTTTCATGAAGATAAATCTAAGAGCACTAATTAACAATGGTTTATGATGTAGAAGATGTAGAAGAAGATGCTCCTAACTAAGGAGGTCCAAATTGTCCTTCTTCACAATCCTATTATATCACAATCACCATTGCTTCAAACCAGAAATGCAGAAATAAATTCAAATGAGAAATGGAGAATGAAATTTAGTTTTAGTTCAAGATCAAATAGAAGGGGAATTTAAATTAAATTCCTTTGTGTCCCTTCATATGTAGATTAGAATTAAACCAATATTCATTCAACAATTATCACACATCTAAATACATTTGAAATAAGAACTAATCTATGAAAACTATGAAAATTGAACCAAGAAGTGTACTTAGCTTGGTGTGGGGGCCCTCCACCCTTGCCTTGCACACTTGAAGAAATCTCAGCTACAACAGCTTTAGTAAATCAATCAAGCATGAACAACAAATTGGAATGAAACAAGTTCTTCAAATTAGCTCCCAACTCAAATTATGCAACAGTTACATACAAATTCCATTACAAAATCCATCAAAGTCTTGGCTTTAAATAGAGATTTAATGAAACAAACTGATCTATATTATCTCTGACACTCATATCTACTCATATCCACCTATCTAAGTCGAACTCATCCAATTCATCCCAAGAAATATGGTCAATCCCATAAAACCTCAAAACTGCCCTATTTCCTAGGGATTTTCTGGTGACTAGTCATGTTTGACCAGCCTTGACCGGGCCTAATAAAGTTTGTTCTGGCCGAACCAAGTGGATTTAGCTTAGTCCTACTTTCCAAGCTGTTGATCCATGCATCAAAATCGAGCCCAAGTGCCCTGCAAACATGTCATCCATATAGCTATTACGAGAATTTCTGATTCAGTCCAAAATTGCACTTGAAACTCAATTTTCATAAAAACTTCTAGAAATTGCAAAATTAAAATTAAACACCTGAATATGCATAAAATACATCAAAATGAGATGGATGTGATGGAAAATGGATGGAAAATATAAGGATTAAGTAGGTTTCCCTAAGCAAAAATATGTCAAAACTGAGGGCCAACATCTCCCCCTTGCTGATCTTCAAGCATGTCCTCACGCTTGCTTCTGTCTTTTGACCTTTTACTTCTCTATGCTAACTGATCTGATGATGTACCTGTGGCTCTATCCTTTGAAGATGAAGATTTCTCGTGATCTACCCGTAAAATGATATCTATGCCTTCATGTACTTCTTCTCTTTTCTTGTGGATGACATTCTTTACCAATATATCATTCTGGATGAGTAGTTTCAGACGACAAATAAAATTTGAATTTTGCAATACATTCCGACATGGGATCCATGTCCCTCTCAAATCAACAATTTTTCTCAAAGGATCCAATGTCCAGTTGCTCTTACATCTCACTAAGTGAAGCAATTTTTTTTATGTCTAGGCCTTCACTTTCAATTTGACCACTGATTTACCCATGCAATCTGCAAAATATGGGTTGAAAGAACCATAAAAATATCCCAAACAGAAATGAATTTGAGAAAACTGCCCACAGAGAGTCTAATTAGGCTCATTCTGAAGAAAACCCATGTTTTCGTTTTTCAAATTTCATTCTAGTTTGCTTCAGAAAAACAACGAAAAATAATGGCTTCTTAGCAATTTCGAATTTTTTTTAGAAGATATGGTCCCTGATTCCTTATCTGTAACCTCCACTAGAAGTTGACTCGTTTCCTTCTATCTTTGACTGCACATGTGTTTGCTGCTTCTTGAGAATTCAAAATCTTAGAGGAAATTGATTTTTTTCTTTACCAACAATCCACCTCTAGCAATGAAATCAATTTTTCTCTTTGTATACAAAGATCTTAAAAACATTTTGAACATGTTTTCATTACTTCCTGACTCATAATTCATCAAAAATCCCCTCTCTAGTTCGAATTTTTTTCACTGTGCACATAGATGAAACGGATTTGCCCATACAAACCATGGATGAAACACATTTTGCCCACTGTGTGTAAAAAGAAAGAAGGAAAAATTCTATTCTCTATATAAATCTTTCATGCAAACCCAATCTTCAGCACTGTATCTTCAGCCTTTAGTTTTCAACGTTGTTTCAGTTACATAAACACCATAAAGAAACTCTTCTACTCATTGTTCAATGGTTTGGTCAATGTAAAAGCCTGCTCTGTTTTATTTAATCAACATATGACAGTCAATACAGTCAATGTAAATTTGGCTTTGCGCTGGAAAATATAATCCTATAACCCAAACTCTGTTTTTATTGACCAACTATTTTTTCATGCACTGAAACTTGGTTTTTTATCACACTGCTTGATTAAAAAACACATGTACAAGTGTAGTTTTAAGCTTGGCTAGCTATGCATTCAAAACTACACTTAAACTTCTTGTTTCATTACTCAACATGCAATCAAACTTCAATAAGACACCCTGTTTGTGGAAAATCTGATTTGTGAAGACACCCTGGCCAAGATTTGTTTTGATTTTTCTATCCTACATTAACAAATCACATGTTAACCTGAAGTTACTTCCTTGTGCATGCAAGAAATCTCACTATGTAATTAATCTACAGCCATCTCATCATGCAGACAATCAACTTTAGTATGCAAACACTGTGTTTTAGATGAAAACTTGGCGATTTTATAAAATACTTGACTGTTGTTGAAGAAGTGGTGTGATTCCTCTATATCTGGCAGTGACTTGAAGATGTTTCTGAGCTCTTAAATTGCCTCTTCATTCTACGGATTTGCTGGAATTTGTTGGCTTACCATGTTAAGCAAAACAATTTCAATTAAAAATATTCTCTCAGCATTTGAAAATCTACAGGTGGCAGCATGTGGCAACGTATATCTATGGTGAGAATTTTATTTAAAATCTCTGAAACTAACCCGTAATCCTCTAGCTATTGATGAATTTACGAGATTAACTCTTACAGGTGGCAGAGGATTTTACACATACTAGATCTGGAACATAAAATCTGGGATTCGATTTTAAATTTTGATGCTTACCTTCATTGAGAGTTTACTGCATAATCTGAGAGATTCTCTGCATAAATTACGGCTTGGAATTATCTCCATTAATTTACCTACATGGTCTCAGCTATTTTTATCCTCCGCTGTCAAAATGTCTTGCTTCTTGCATCTATCATCTTTTCTGAGCCTCAAATGGCTGTGATGGGAACAAATTTACGGTTCTGAGCATTAATGGCAGAGCTCTGAACGTACAGGGTTCATGTCGAAACGTTTTTACCATACTCTTTTGTGATTTGATTTGCTGTGCTCTGACCGGAATTTCGTGCACATATCAATCGAACTGCTGCATACCAACTTATTATGTCGTGATTGCTGTTTATATTGTATTTCCACATTGGCTGCATAAATCATGATTTTGTTTTTCACCTACGGCTTCTTGCATCATTTAATCACAGGTTTGTCTTTATGCGGGTTGTGGTTGTCTTTGCCTTGCAGCTTACGGTGCACATATCATGCATTACATGTATCTCCATGCCACGTTGCTCAAACCACATACGTGTTTGAAGATCTGTGTAATTCATGCGTTTGGTTTGGACTTGTGTGCTTGGTTGATGTTCGTTTAAATTATAACCTCCGCCTTCCTCCAACTATACTGCCTTACCATGTTATTATGTTGCATGAGGTTGTCGTATGATGTGATGAGATGGCATATATAACTACAAACCCACCTGCCTTTACCTCTTCATTCCATCATCCTACCTTCTGCTTCCGCGGTCCATTATGCAAATCCATTTTGAATGATGTGCCTTCGTAGATTATAGCGCATCTATGCAAATGGTATTAGTGCGCAATGATTGGATAAAACCTTTGAAACGTTTTCATACCATATTGAATCCTTGTGCATATAGTTTCGTATGCCTCCCTTATGTCTTTGCATATTGCACTTTCCATTTTGCATATGTATTAAAAGTATTTCCATATTGCGCATCATATAAAGTTATATGCAAGTATTTCCATATTGCATTAGATATAAATTTATATGCACATTTAGATTCACATGTATGGTTTTTTAAAATACTTATAATTTTAAAATGACCACTTTGGTCATATTTAAAATTATTTCCATATCTAATATTTGAATTGTATGTGCAGGTTTCAACTTTTTTTTTAAATCCTCACTTTGATCCATTTTGCTTTATGGAAAACTACTTAGGGTTAGGGTTATGAAATGAATATAGAATATATGAAGGGAATGTAGAATATAAGGATAATGGCATATTAGGGTTATGGAATGAAAAATATGTGCATATGTACATTGGATTAGGTATAGGGTAAATGTAAATGTAGAATATAGGATGATGGGTATAGGATGAGGAAAATGTAATGAATATAAAATATGCATTCAAGTATTAACTCAATTTTCACAACGTCTAAAAATTTCTACAAAAATTAAATTTGCAAGAACAAAATTTTGTACTCACAATACTTGTACTTCCCTGTAGTATTGGATGAATTTTGTTATTCTTTAACAATATTTGATGAAGTTGTCTTGATTGAATATTGTAGATATATAGATCTTATTTATGCTTTCTGTTCTAGCATCCTTCATTGATTCTGGTCCATTGATTGTTGATGTCATTCAGGTCCCTCTGCAATTGATTCATAATAACTCAGGTCCCCTCTGTCATGTACATTTTGATGCAATATATACATGTTTTTGCTAACATTTCAAGTCCCTCTGCAATTGATTTCAAAATATTTCAGGTCCCAACTGCCAACAATACAAGTTTCGTCGTCAATGCAGCTGCATAACTAAGCTTCCTTCTTTTTTTTGTGAACCTTCCCCCCTTGCTGATGGAAAGACTTGTCCTCAAGTCTTTTTTTATTTTTGGAGGATGATTCCTGTAAACTCAAACTGAAGAAATGGTAAAAAAAAATATAGAACTCATATTGGCCAAACAAGTTGGTTTTTCGATATGAATTCGAGTTTGTATTGTGTCACTTTCGTGGATTTTCACAACCAAACTCCTTTATTATTTTTTATCTTTTTCTATTTTTTTATTTTTTCCCTTTTCTAGATGGAGGTGGGGTGTAATGGAGTACGGAAGTATGAAAGCTTATGGAAATAGGTTATATTGAAGTCATGATGTAGTAGTAAGTCTGGACTTCAACATGCTTGGTCATGGAGCTTAACATATAGTATGGATTATGAACAATATGAATTCAAATCATGAACAAATCATGATGAACAAATCATGAAAAATATGAATTCAATATGAAAGGCTTCTTTGGAGATTGATGTTACTTGACATGGTACTGAACTTGACTGCTTCTTCTAATGATTAGCTTCATGTCTTTTTGCCTTGATCTCGATCATGTTGTAGGGTTTGTTGGTGTTGGTGGTCAACATTGAAGAGAAAGCTTCAAGAGTTTGAGTTTCATTAAGTGAACTCAACATCAGGTGAATTTTCACTTTGCTTTGACTTTAACATTTGTTTTCGTATTCTGGAATATGAATTTGATTTTGAAAATTACTTCATCCATGGAGTTCACTCCTTCATTCTTCCTTTGACCTGCAAAAACATAGCACTTGCCTGCATTACAACATTAGATGATGGAGGAAGAGAGGTGTACAGTCTCTCTTCTTCCAATATATATGTAAATCATTACAAGCATTTCTTAGAAAACAAGTCCAAATATGATAGACAAACATAATGCATTTATTTACCCCTTTGAGGAATGGTGGCCAGCCTAGACCTCCTAGCGGTATTTTGTTTACAAAATATTCGTTTGATATCCTATTAGAGTGATTCCAAAGCCAAGTTGAATTGAATTCATATGGCCACCTCCAGTATAAACAGGTTTTCAAAATTGTTTAAAATGATATGGTAAATATTATAAGGAGTGCCATGTTTGATAGAGCTGCTTGTTAATTTTTAACTAGACCAACAGTCACTATTTGAAGTGTAACTTCTTCGATAAAGATTATATATTTGTGATTCCACTTGGAGATTAAAGTAGATTAATTTTTGTATTTCCAGTAGAAACAGGTTTTAAAAATTCTTAGGCTTGATATCACAAAATTGGTGATGAACAGACCTAGGAGGCATAGTTTTACTATACTGTTTTGAAGACATGCAGTCACTACATGTGGCATAAATTTTTCATTTCACCTCCAAATGGGATTATTCAAATTGTGTCTTAAACTAGACTTGAATATATATCTCCCATATAAACAGGTTTTGAAAATAAGATGATTTGGTATGTCAAATATGCCAATGAACAGTCAAGACCTAAAATTGTCACCTTGCCGATTTTTAGACAAGCAGTTAGTATTTCAAGAACAAATTTTTCATATGATACCTGATTGAAGTGATTCAAATTGATTTGGAAACTAGATTCCAAGGGCTATCTTCCCTATGAATTTCAAATAAAAATGTTTCTATTAGACACTTCAAATATATGTTGTACTAACTCTGTTCTCAACATTTCACTTGAGACCTAGACTTGATTTTGATCACATTTTTATTTGTGATATAAATTGAAAATTTCAAAATGGATTCCAAAACTAGATTTCAAGAGATATGTAAAATAAACAATTATTTCAAAATGATCCTATATGACTACCCAAAATAGGCTCTCTTACTGCATTTTGCCATGTAGTCCTTTCAAATGAATATTGAATCGTGATTTGAAGAAATTGTTTGAAACAAATTTATTATGGAAGTTTTATTGTGAATTCTTTCTACTTGTTTATTTATTCTATTCTATCCTATTCTATTTTAAAAAAATAGTTCATTCTCTCAAGTATAAGAGAATTTCCAGTGCATCCATTTTCGTAACAAGATCATAAGTAAACTCATATCCAAATTTGAAAAATATACTTTAATGAATGTTTGGACATGAAAATTTATTTGATCATAAAGATTTGATGAGAAAGAACGTTGAAGAATGGAGTAGTGTTGTAGCCTATTCTTTAACATCATCTTTTAGATCTTGTTGTTGAAAATGGATTTTGTAGTTATTTTTTGATTTTATGTTTTTGTTGGGGGGTTTTGTTTTGGAAACCTAATTTTAGGATCTCTATTTCTAGACATAAAGAAACATAACTAAGATAAATGTATACTAACTAAATTTTTAGTGTTTTTGTTTATCTTCTATTTGGCTATGCTGATAATTACCTCCCCGGCAATGGCGCCAAAATGTTGGGCTAATTTATTGACTAAATTAACACAAGTATTTAATTATCAATTCGTGTTTGTAAAACTTGGAGGCAAATCCACTGTATATGAACATCAGATATAATCAAGTTTAGAAGATAAAATTTGAAGATTTAAAGAAGTACATATTACAAATATAAACCTATTTTAACAATTCCTAATTCATTTATGTAATATATGAGGGAAGAGGCTCCTAACTTAGGAGAACTAGGTTGTCCTTCCCTACAATACTACTTTCATGAAGACAAATCTAAGAGCACTAATTAACAATGGTTTATGATGCAGAAGATGTAGAAGAAGATGCTCCTAACTAAGGAGGTCCAGATTGTCCTTCTTCACAATCCTATTATATCACAATCACCATTGCTTCAAACCAGAAATGCAGAAATAACTTCAAATGAGAAATGGAGAATGAAATTTAGTTTTAGTTCAAGATCAAATAGAAGGGGAATTTAAATTAAATTCATTTGTGTCCCTTCATATGTAGATTAGAATTAAACCAATATTCATTCAGCAATTATCACACATCTAAATACATTTGAAATAAGAACTAATCTATGAAAACTATGAAAATTGAACCAAGAAGTGTACTTAGCTTGGTGTGGGGGCCGTCCACCCTTGCCTTGCACACTTGAAGAAATCTCAGCTACATCAACTTTAGTAAATCAATCAAGCATGAACAACAAATTGGAATGAAACAAGTTCTTCAAATTAGCTCCCAAATCAAATTATGCAACAATTACATACAGATTCCATTACAAAAGCCATCAAAGTCTTGGCTTTAAATAGAGGTTTAATGAAACAAACTAATCTATATTATCTCTAACACTCATATCCACCTATCTAAGTCGAACTCATCCAATTCATCCCAAGAAATATGGTCAATCCCATAAAATCTCAAAACTACCCTATTTCCTAGGGATTTTCTGGTGACTAGTCATGTTTGACCAGCCTTGACCGGGCCTAATAAAGCTTGTTCTGGCCGAACCAAATGGAGTTAGCTTAGTCCTAGTTCCTAATCTATCCATCCATGCATCAAACTCGAGCCCAAGTGTCCCGCAAACATGTCATCCACATAGCTATTACGGGAATTTCTGATTCAGTCCAAAATTGCACTTGAAACTCAATTTTCATAAAAACTTCTAGAAATTGCAAAATTAAAATTAAACACCTGAATATGCATAAAATACATCAAAATGAGATGGATGTGATGGAAAATGGATGGAAAATATAAGGATTAAGTAGGTTTCCTTAAGCAAAAATAGATCAAAACTGAGGGCCAACACACCTCGACTACTGAAGAAACTACAACACCTTTGAAAATCCCTCAATACACCATGAAGCCGATCCAAAATATGGTTAAAGGTTATTTACAGCGAGATGGAAAAAACTCAAAGGTTTCTCACAACTATAGCATATTCGATGACACAACTCAAATTCCTTCAGCTATGTCAGCATCAGAAGTTTTGTAATCATGCCCAACCTAGCGGAAAACAATACTTTTTGCATTAGGAGAAATTGATCCTTATGATTTTCATTTAATGGTATTTGACCTGGACAAAGCCACCCTGTGCTTACCATCAGTCGTTGCTTTTCAAATTCTAGTCTCAGTCTAGAAGATCACCATCCACCATTCCATAGATGATGAGGGGGCATACACATGTATTATGTCTAAATCAATTTGGAAAAAACTTGGATCTCTTGAACTCAAACTATCTGAAATTTCTCTCAAAGTGTACGATGAGTGCCCTTATGATCTTGTAGGCCTATACCAAGGCATTCTGGTACAACTGGCTGGTAAAATCATGCTCATATACATTGAAATATTGGACGCACAGTTGGATTATAATATCCTTCTTGGCTAAAGTTATATGTATAAAATGTCAACAATAGCATATTCTATATTCTGGTCATGATGTTCTCCCATGATGGAAAAATTATTGCAATTGACCAACTCACATACTATGAGAAGAAGACATTAACTGCCATTGATGGTGTGCTACCTTTTCTCAGATCTTCTACCGAATTAGTCACAACTTAGACTGAATTCAGCCCTAGACATTTTAAGCCATCTATGCTCCTCATTAAGGGAATTTTGAGGTCTAAAATGGGTGTCCTAAGAAAAATGTACAACCAAAATAAAATTTATAAGAACCAATAGGATTCAATACGATGATGTCAACCATGGGGGATGATTCAACATTTTTGGTGTAAAAAATTAAAAATGTTATAAAATAATAAAATAATAAAGCTACTTTTTCAACTCTTATTTTCAAGTTATCTACCTATGGCTTTACTAAAATTTCGAGCGGGACTACTCGTTGGATGAAAAATTTAATTCCTCATCCAAGGAGTACCCATATTCCATACTTTCGACGGACCTTGCTACATGAAAAATGAGAAATACATGAAAAATCGTGATTGCAATCACGTTTTTCATGTATTTCTCATTTTTCATGTAGTAGGGTCCATAAAAAATATGCAACATGGGTATGCCTTGGATGGGGAATCAAAGTTTGCATCCAATGAGTGTTTTCGCTTGAAATTTGAGTAAACCCATAGGGAGATAAGTTGAAAATACGAGTTGAAAAAATAGTTTTTCTTTTTTCCCTCTAAAATTTGATGATGTAATATAATATTATTTTATTATTTCCACTACTATTTTATAATTTCCTTAGGAGGCCCATTTTATACCTCAAAATTCCCCTAATGCGGGACATTCCTAGGTTATCCACCTATGATAGAGGATACCCCTCCGACCACAAGAGCCCTAGAATCAATGACACCCCAACATACCTCCATGTGCACTTTATGCAATGAACTCGACCATTTCATAAACCAACGTCTCAATTTATAAGAATTTTGGAGGTATTAACCTAACCTACACATCAAATTAAGAAAATGACCCATTTGTAGGAATCATAGTTTCCATAATTGTGTAGGAAACCATCATACCCGGTGTTTCCCACACCTTCCTGATTCCGCAAATTGTTGAATTTCATGCGTTGATTCATCACTAAGAACTACGAACTAGTTGATCTAGATATCCAATCCCTCTATAACACCACACCAATGGGGGGTGAAAGATCTAGTTCCATCTTGTGTTTATTCGAGGAAAACCATCCCTGAGACAAGGTGAGGTACCCATCAATGTGTCAACCCCCACCACCATTGGTATGGATCTAAAAGGAAGACAAAGCAACCTCAGGTCACTTTGTTAAAATCACCCCAAATGTGTGCCCTATGCAATAGACCCAACCACCTGGTAAATCAATGTTGGGAATTGGGAAATATTAAAGACATCTTTCGCTTGTTGGTCCATACTCTATGACCTAACCACGCTAGCCATTTGCGCCATCAGTGTCACATCTGATCTCAAATCACACCATATGCGGAACTATTAGTACCTTCCACATTTTTGAGCAGAAAGAGTAGCATTGAGACAACCTCACATTGGGAACATACCTCATGCTAATACTAAGATCTAGAGGTTGTCGATACCCAAGATTTCCCCACCTCATGACACCAACCAGGCATCATCATCTCACGTTATGAATGATATTGATACCCACACCATTTATAGTGTTAGCACTAGTTTTGTGTGTAGTATTTGCACCAATAACTCCCATATTTCTGAGACATGTCATATGTTGCAAACATTTAGATAGCTTAGGATTCAGTATTAACCTCATCATGAGGAAGACAATTTTCCTCTTGGACACCATTGAGGTTGCAAGAACTTCCTCCCACTCATTATCAACCTACCATTACAAAAAATCTACCACCACCTAATGTTGAATACACACAACATCACATGCGATTAATTTCCTCATCCATAGGAACCATGATTCATGTTGTCTGCCCATCGTTTTTGGTGTCACAACTGCTAAAATCACCACATCAATGGTGTAGATCCATCCCATCTCCACATTGTTAACTTCGCTAAGTTCTATGAAATCAACCATCGAATTATGTTCTTTCTTGTTGACCTGCATAGTTAGGCCTGAACTACAAACTCATGGCCTCGCGCAACCCAATTCAACACTAGATAATATTTTGCACTTAGATGAAGATATTCTAGAGACCATTGATGAGGCTCATCAATAGGTAAAATATACGGGCCACAATGACACTCTCCATCTTATTAAATTGTATTTTCTCACATTTATTTATAGATTTTATTATATTTTCCTTAGTGAGAAGAGTAAAACTCAGTTACTATGTCGTATGGCCTAATATGTGTTCAATGCAGGAAATTGGAGTAGTTTTAAGTTGACTTGAGTTCAGGGACTCAGAGTAGAAAAGAAAGAGAGATTATAGGAAGTGTCCCCTCTCCTTAACTATTGAGGAATTTTAATTACCTATCATTTAATTTTAAACCCGGGGCTTTCGTAAAAATTTCTAAGAATGCGTACACTGTATATGCTATAAATTAGCTTTCAATTTAGATCAATCTAACTATGAAACCAAATAACGACAAACCAAATTCACCTATTCTAATTCAACAATCAATTCAAAAGAAATTATAGTACAATTATAGTGCATCACGTGGAATTGCAATCTTAATCGATCACACTTGCAGGAATTGAAATCTTAACCTACCCCACTTGCAGGAATTGAAATATTAATCTACCACACTTGCATGAATTGAAAAGCACACCACTCTTTCAAAAAGGAAATTTCATGAAATGAGATCTACTCTAAGGGATTATGTGTGCATTATCAAATTAGGATCCTATGAAATGAATAATCAAAACCACATGAAATGAAATGAAAGCAAAAACAATCATTCTTAACCTCTCACACAAGAAAATATATGAAAGCAAATCAAAATAATCACTCTTAACCTCTCACACAGGAAAAGATATGAAAGAAATAAATCTTAAACTATGAAAGCAATAAATATTAATCCATGAAAAACAATAAATTTCACACATTGTAGTTGGCCAATCCAAAAGCATGAGAGATGGCAAGTTGAGAGGATCCCAATGGAAGCATTACCAGAAAGAGGTGGACATCACTCATCAGCATGGTGCTAAAGATAAATTCCATTCATGAGTAATCTTACCTTGGACACCCGAGTATCTCCAACTTTACACATTCCTTTAAAAGGATAAGGCTTTCCTATTTATACAAGAACATAAGAAGCTATCTCATTAATGGAGGTCCATTATTCTCTCCCTAGATCCCTAGAAAATCTCATAGAGTTACAACTAAAATAGGTAATGATGACACACATATAGAGTTACAACTCAAATAGGTAATTATGAGACAAATATCCTCTTTTACCTTTATCCAAATCTTCTTCCATATCTTGAAGGGAATTCGAATTTGAGAATTGGAGGCCACATAAGGGTGCCTTGGAAGCTTCCAAATGACCTACACATGTCATGAAATTCAAGAAACTTTTTAAGTATTAGCAAGTATATGTCATTTTCCTAAGATTTAACCATAAATTCACTTAAAATACTAGAAATCATTAGATTTTGGAAAAAACAAAGGTGACCCCATGTAATTATGAAAATGCAGGCTAATGAAAGATTATATGGCTATGGAGTTGTGACATGTGAGTGAAATGGTGGCGATAAAGGTGAAAGTGGATTATATTTTGAAGACATTTTGGAGACTCTACATACCCCCCAACTGATGTTATTGCATGTCCTCATGCAATATACTGCATTGCATAATCATGATTTGGTTTTGAATGAGATTGGCTTATATCAATTTCCCTTAAACTTTGCATTTGACAATTTCATTTCTTTTTGCAAAGTATTCCTTATCATATATTGAATTACAACATGTTTTGTTGGTTCTTGTGTGACAACCAAATCTTAATTGGTATTGGTTCTTGTGTATCAATACCTTGTTTCCTTTTGTTAACACAAGATTCAATGAACATATTTAAGAATTCATCTTTAAATCAACCATATAATATGCTCATCATTTAGGCATTTATTTGAAAATCACATAACTTTTGAATCATAATGCAATCAAAATTTATTAGGACAAGTATGTTAGGATGAAATGAAGTGATAGGGATGTGATAATAAATGGATGTCCCATCCCCCCCCCCCCAAATAACGGTGTTTACGATTTTTTTTTTTCAAATGAGAAAGGAAATATGGTGAAGTGTTTTCCAAAAATTATAATTTCAGTATTCAAGGAATTCTATGATTAAAATCTAGAAAATAACATACCTTTACTTACCTATGAAGTGGACAAACTATGCATATGTAGAGAAGTTGTAGCTGATGTCGGATCATGGAATCTAATGTAGAATTTCATCTACTTCTTGGTTGCATAAATGGTGGATGAGGTGGTGAAAGTGGGTTCTTTATTTCTACAGCTAAATCTATTGTATTTGATGCAAAACATTGAAATGGTATAGTCTTCACCTGCTACAAACCCGATAGTACAATTCTAGTCATGCGAAAAAATGTGGTGTTGTTGAGCATGAAGAGAATTCATTGGATTACCGGCCATTGATGAATTCTGTTAACCAATGCGAGGAAAACTCACTATTAATGTCAATGAGTGCCAAGGTACTTAAGTACATCTTGCAAAGTGCAAATAGATGCGCTGATGTCGAGCCACTTGCAAGATCCAACGTGTTATGAAACCAGCTCAAGAAAAAGATAGAAAAGATAGATCAACGCCTTAGAATTCAGTGGGGGAAACCTCCTTTACATTACATAAATGAACAATTCTTCAATGATACAAATGAAAAGACCTCCTTTCTATATATAGGAGTCTAAGGGGTCATAACATAATCATAGCCGACATAACAATAATAATGTAAGGGCACAATAATAACAATAGTGGGCTTCTATGGGGCACAATAGTAACAATATGGGCACTACATGGGTACATCAATATAATAAGTGGGTTGTACTAATAACCATAAGGGGTTACACTAGTAGTATAGGGGCCTAACATGCCCCTCTCCTTCAAAAAGCGTTGTCCTCAACGCTTGAGTAGTTCTTGATGCTTCTGTATAAAATTCTTGTCCTCCCTTGTGGAATCTTCAGCGAGTAAGTTCTTCCACTTGGTGAGAAACTCTGAAATTGATCAATTTCGTAGCTGTCGGGTTCTTGTTTCTGTGACTACTCCAGGTTCCAATATGATTTTTCCTTCCTCTTCAATTTCTGGCAATATTGTTTGAATTGGGATATTTTGCAACTTTTGAATAAGTGGCCATATTTCTTCGTCCTTCTTCCATTCAGCCCTTGCTTCATTTATTCAATCTGGTTGGATAATAGAAATAGAACAAAACAATGCTTCCACATCCTCATCCTTGAAGAGTCTTCCCATTCGGTAAGGTCGCCATTTTTTAAGTGCATGTAGTATTGCCAACATTTCCTTCTCATAAATAGCTTGCTTGAGATGTAGCAATAAAAATACCCAATCACCTACATCAAAACATTTTTCACTACGATGTTGATCTACCTGTTGCTTCATTTGATTTTGCACCGAAGTGGTGTTATCCTTTAAAATTTGGAGAACTTCTTGTTGATGCTCGATGTGATCTTTCACTGCTTGAACCTTTTTCTTCTTGATGTGTCCTTCTATCTCTAGAGTTTGAGGAGTGGCAATTTCTGCCAATTCTTTACAAGATATGGTTGGATTCATTTCTTGATGCTCGATGTGATCTTTCACTTCTTGAACATTTTTCTTCTTGATATGTCCTTCTATCTTGATAGTTTGAGGAGTGGTAATTTCGACCAATGAATTACAAGATATGGTTGGATTCATTTCTTCTTTCTCGATGTGATCTTTCACTTCTTGCACCTTTTTATTCTTGATATGTCCTTCTATCTTGAGAGTTTGAGGAGTGGTAATTCTTGCCAATGCTTTACAAGATATGGTCTGATTCATTTCTTCTTTCCCTGGGGTGGGGTCCTGGCGTAGATCCTCTTCTTTTGATGTTTTTTGATCCTTTTCTTCCTCCTCTTCATATTCTATGTAAAATAATTTCTTCTCAACACACTTATGACCTTTAGTGCATTTTCTTTCACAATTGTAACAAAGACCTTTTTCTCTTTTTTCTTCCAATTGTTGTGGTGTAACCCTTGTAGGTTGTGGAAGGCTAGGAGAAACAACACTTCCATCTTTATAGTTGTGAGGGGTATGCTTCCTGGTTTCCATAATTTTTCTTTCCACTATGTCACAAAGCCCTTTTACTCTTTCCAATTGTTGTGGTGTTGCTCTAAAGAAGGTGTTGCTCTTTGTATCCTCATAATGTGCTATCATTTCCTCCGTGAAAATTGACCACGTAACAAGTTATTTACGAGAAAAAATCCCTTCATACCATAAAAATTGATCAGGTTCTAAATATGAAGATGCAATACATACCTTTTGTAACAGTGGTACACCATGTAGATCAAAATATTGCTCCATATGAAGTATCCAATTTACCGGATCCTTGCCATCAAACTTCCTCATCTTGCTTTTTCTTGATTTTAGGAGCTCGATCTTGAAACGACTGTAACTCTGTACTTTCAAATCTTTAAGTTCTGAAATTGTGACTTGTAGTAGCCCTCTGTGTCCTCTTTCCAATGCCACTAGTCTGATCCAAATTGGATTCTCCAAGAAAGAGTTATGTGAAATCTCTCACAGTGACTTGATTATAAACTAGTTCAGTAGAGCGAACTTGTATGACCTGCCATGAGTCACTATTTCGACCTTTGGATCTGAAAAATGCATACAAGAAACTAAAGTCCGTTCTCTTTCTGTACCTTCTTACTAAATTTCAATCCGATCCTCGGAGAGAAGTTATGACGATTTTCCCCAGGTCACCTGTTTGGAATGTAATTCAGGAGTCTGCAAAAAGACCAACTTCCTCAGATCATATCTCCGCAAATATAGCGCGAAAAGCTCTGAAATTTGGACCCGAGGTTCAGCGTGATTTCTTCTAAAATGGGTCTTTTTTGCAAATTCCGAAACATCTCAGAAAAAAAGTTATAGCAAAAATTCCACGATGACCTATTTGGAGCAGCGAAACCCTAGAATCCAAAGCTCTGATACCAAATGTTATGAAACCAGCTCAAGAAAAAGATAGAAAAGATATATAAACGCCTTAGAATTCAGCCTCTTCGAGGGGGAAACCTCCTTTACATTACATAAATGAACAATTCTTTGATGATACAAATGAAAAGACCTCCTTTCTATATATAGGAGTCTAAGGGGTCATAACATAATCATAGCCGAAATAACAATAATAATGTAAGGGCACAATAATAACAATAGTGGGCTTCTATGGGGCACAATAGTAACAATATGGGCACTACATGGGTACATCAATATAATAAGTGGGTTGTACTAATAACCATAAGGGGTTACACTAGTAGTATAGGGGCCTAACACAACGATCAAGGGACATTAATGTATTGCCATGATTGTTGGTGAGAGAACTTGCCATTGATGCATACAAGCCTCAAGGTACTAATAATGACTCTATCCTTGAATCTAGATAATGTGATGATGTCTATAGGCCAAGACTTGTTAGGAGGGAGGCATTAATGAATCCTCCATCATCTAACATGAGTATGGAATAATTATTTTGGAAGGACAATTGATGGAAATTTTGCATCAAGTAGGATTTATTTAATGGAAAGGAAAATGAAAAGAGGGTAAAAAAGTGAACGGAAAGAAAAAGGAAAAATCAACATGTAAGCGAGCTGAATGTATTTATTAATGAGTTAATGAATGGAAATTATGGAAAATGTGAATGGAAAATATAAATGGAAACATGCAACTCTCACAATGAAAATGGTGATGACGATGTTTAGCGAAAAATGCTTGAATAGCCTGGAGTTTGGAGAGGAAAAATGATGGCATTTATGAATGACATAAATGGATTTAATTGGTTCATGTTTCTTGAAATTGGTCGTAGAAAGCCAATCATGCGTAATTGGCTTCTTTCAATTGTTCAATTGTCCTAGAACTTGAAAACAATCATGGAACTTGTTATCACTCCTCTGGATCTCTAAGGCTGAGGAAGAGTCCGACTGAGGTAACCACAAACTAGTCTTTTAGCTTAGTAGCTAGTCCTATCAAGCCGAAGAGGGTTCTCTCTGAAGGGTCACAACCAGGAGGGATGGATAGTTTAGGGATTTAGGCTACATGTATAGTGCAGAGGGCCGTTTGATTTGATTTGGTTGGGTAGTCACAAGGATAAGTGATTTAGGTCAGAGGGACTAGGTCAGGGCAAATGAGATATGATTGCAGACATTCAAAGTGGAAAGATAGGTATGAAGCTTGACACTTAAAATGTTATTTGATGAGATGGTTTAAGACTGATGAGGATTTAGGAAGGGAATAAGAGATGTATTCATCCTAAACTAAAGAAAAATGAGCAAAGTATGATAAATTTCCCAAAATAGAGCATGAGCAAGCACGTATTCTGCCTATCAACTTGAAAATTACCATATAACATACAAGAAATGGTTTATGAACTGATAAAACATTAATAGAAATGATCAAAAAGAAGAAATAATGCTAAACATTCATACCACATGTATCCCAGAAAAACAGTTGCAACAATTCTATTGAAACTGGCCAAAATCAGATACAATAGTCTCTAATCACTGATACAGCATCCCACTGAATCCAACCTGTAAAATGACTAAGAAAATACATAATATAGGCATAAAACCAACTCATCCTAGGCTCAGAGGTCGAATCCATGAGAGAAGGAGCAATTGCTAGAAAGGCTGAACTGATAGCTAGAGTGTAGGGTGGTCAAAGTGACTCATCCCTCACTCTAGCAAACTGATTCATTACATGCCACATAGGCCATTTAACTGATGTATCTACCTTAGATAAAAGTAAAAACGTAATAATTACATCATCTAGATCAATTACATGAGTAAAACTTGAATTTCCCATAGGCAAAAGTCAACTTGGAGTCAAACAGTGAAAATACCAGTCAATGACCTAGTTAAATGCACCGTTTTGGTGTCAAACGTGCAACACCATCTTCATGGATGCTTTTGGAGGCCTTTCCTGTGTCCAAATTTGCTCCAAGATAGCTCGTTGGAAATCCCTTTGAGTTTAATTTCCAAATATGCCTTCAGGTTTCAATTTGGAGGTCATTTTCCCTGTCAAAATTCCAATCTCCCAAAACTGGTAAACGTGTAGCGACCAAGCCAAAAAAGAGGTAGAAAGGTGATTTTTTGGTGGTTTTTGACCCTTTTGGCTGACCTGGTTTCCTCCAAATTCTTATAAAATGTACAAGGTGCATGTCCTCATCACTCTAAATCCAAAAAATCTAACCATTTTCTCATTGGATGCCCCAAAAAGGAGCACAACGTCCAAGGTGCTGCGTGTTTGACAAGCAATTGGTCAAACGCTCCCTCCATCTTGCAGGGTGATTTTGACTACCTTCCTAGTGTTAAAATTGAGCCTAGAATAGCTCATTGGAACTATTTTCCTATCTAGTTTCCAAATCTACCTTCATTTTTCAAGATAGACTTGATGTTACTCTCCAAAAGGTGATTCTCCCAAGACTGGTAAAAAATGTGTAGAATGAGGGCACAAAAATGAAGCGTTCTCTTGCAAGAAACTTTTAGAGGTATTACTCAACTCAAAATTGAGCTCATGATAGCTCCTTGGAAATATATTTCTGCCTATTTATCATTTTATGTATCAAGAAAGTCATTTGAACACTCCCACTAGGAGAAAAATGGTTTTCCCAAGGTCACTCCAGAAGTGCAGCAACTCTCTTGTAGCAACTGTATTTTTGAAAATTTCTCCAAACAAATAACACCTATGTAAACACGAAAGGAGGTTTTTCATCCTTGGACAATTATGGACGAAATAATCTCTCACCTCTGTAAAATTCATCTCTGTTTTTCCAAAAACATACTTTTAAGCAAAACTGGCCTTATTTGTGGCAAATGGTTTGTCCCTTGGAATGACTTCTTGAAAAATGATGGAGGCATGATGTTTATGAGTTGGAATGGCCTCATACATGCTGGATTACCTCCCTTAGGCCTCCTCTTCTCATATGTATCTGATTCCATAGCCAACCCTAGCTCAGTGGGAGAGGAAATTAGGGTTTAGTGCTTGTGGAAAATGATGATTTGGACACCCTTGGGAAAAGACAACTCCCTTTGGCATTCACTTAAATTTTTGAAACATTACCCTTTCACTTGAGTATTTCTTTGACAAATTGATCTTTTGAAGGTCTTTGATAACTCTTTGAATTTTACTTTTCTTTAATGAAGTTGGCATATAGAGATTGAGTTGGAAGCTTAGGAACAATACTTATTACATATAGTGAACATAAAATTACATGATGAAATAAGCATTTCTCTTTACAAATAATCTTCACATGGTGAAGAGATGTTATTTGATCACCCTTTACTTGCCGGTCTTATGCAATGGAATGGAGTTTTATTGGAATCTTGGAAACCCTAATGACCTAATGAAACCATGAAAAAACCTAAAGGACCTAATGAGACCTTGAAGGACTGAATTTCAAGATGACATGACGGATGTGATGGCATGATGTCATTAACTTTATGGAAAATGGATACTCAGCAAGATTGAAATGAGCTAGTAAGGGGTAAATTTATAAAAGGAGTAAAGGAAACCCTAATTCAACCTTCAGTGACCAAATTTTTGCATGATGACCCAGTGGAATGACAAAAATTTCATAATGGGACACTAATATGATACGAAAAGAGGATTTTTGATCATTGATGGTAGTATGCGAATACTGACTCTAATAGCACTAACATTGCAATGAAACATAAGTGTGTTCAAAGAGAAGTGATCAATTTCTTTTTGATACATATGCTAGTAAAAGAGGTTCATGATGTGTCTTTTCTTTAAATTATCATGGTTAGCACATTTTCACAATTGCGATAATAAATCCAATTTCTAAAAGGATGATATACACAATTTCCTCAGTCATAGCATTTCATAAAGATAAAGAAATATTATTTGCGAACACGTAATGATTCCTGCAAAACAATCCTCAATAAAAAATTCCTTCATTGATCCTGCAGATAAAGCGCCTTTATAGTTTTTTTTTTCTACATCATGCTTGAAAACATAACATTAGACAAAACCAATGACAAATTTTAAGCATGATTTCGACAATGTAAATATTCAACCTTAACACAATTCATTTTGTGATTATGTTTAGTTAAGGTGAGCTATTGTGCTTTTATTCGATTGATTTTGTCTTGTGTTTTCCGATTCCATTTTTTTTTGTTTCTTTCTTCAATGGGTGTGTAAGTGGATCATCAAAAAAAAAAATTTCAATTTGCTCCAGTCACACAATGAATTTTGCATCAAAATTTTTCGACAATTTTTCTCATGGCAATTTTCTTGAAAAACAATAAAATATACAATCTAAAAAAATTAAAGAAATATTTACAAAAAAAACTTATATGTACAATCAATATAAAAAAATACTTTTTCATAAAACATAACATATATAAATATATAAAACACATAAATAAACATTACAAAAAAAAAAAAAACGAAATTTGCCATGGTTGAAAAGTCAAAAGCATTGAAACGTTTTGAAAATGAAACATGGTTTTGACTAAGAAGAAATGAGAATGAGGGGGTACAGGGTAGCCTGGCTTGTGGCACCTGGAGGAAACCTTTATCGATCCTTCTTGCACATTTTTTTCTGTGGCAGCCAATCCATGGATTTCGGTGACAACAAATCACAACCCTGATTTCTCAAACCACCATAGGGTGCCACAAATATCATTTCCTCACACTTAGCAATCGCATTTACAGACATATCATCATCACTAGTGATTCCACTTTCTTCAGTAGCCAATGAGTCCATTGTTACTGATGCTGAGCATGGTGAAGGTGTGTCCCGCGGTGCAACATCCAAACTCAAATCTGAGACTTTTTGCATGGCCACAACTCAAGCAATTGTGTATTAAATTTGAATATTCGTTTTTTTCACAAAATATCGCAAATAAGGCTCCAGATAATCCTGAAAATATCTCAAACGGTTATGAATTTTGAGGAAATCACCCATGATAAACATAATCCATCTATTCTAAGAAAAACCCTTGTTTTATTTTTCTGAGATTCGTTTTCATTTGGTCAAAAAATGTGTTTTGAAAATGATGTTTTAAAGCTCTTACTCATTCTAGCAAATGCTTAGGTAACAAAATCACTTATTTATGGATCTTTCATATCCATCGCCAAGCATGGATGAGGATGAGCAGGAGTCTGCACAATTCAGGAGAATCAAATTTAACAACAACACTACCATGATGTAAATCCAGCATAACCGCATCATTTGTTTTTTTGAATGTGCATAATCAGAGCTGTAACACTGTTAAACTCAATGTTCAGCAATTTATTGCCGACACTAAACAAGCTGTGAATGGAGAGTGCCTATGTCATTTTGATGATTAATTGGATCAACTGAAACACATCCATCAGATCCCTTAGTGCTTGGGATCTCCCACCTAATCTAAATTTGTTTGGTTTTTGAGATCATAGGGTAGAAATTCCTGTAGCTATTGTTATTGCTTCAAAGTTTGGTAGGACTTTGTTGATCTAGATGTGGGGATGGGAACCCTTTAGATGAATATTCCATCATTGCATATGTGCAGGGTAATTATTAATAATATTTCAAGGTTAAAATAATACTTACAGAAACATAAGAGTTAGTAAATGTCTCAAAGAAGTTGCTAGAACACTCCCTTGTGGACCAACATTGTAAGGTTTGAGAACCTTCATTCTTGAACATTCTACCATACTCCCTTTAATGTTATAAATTTTCCTTTGATATCCCTTTTTTATTTGAAACTAAGAAGAAACCTTTTAGGCATTTGCACGATCTGATATTTGCATTATAAATTTTCCAATTCTTCGTTACGATAGAGTCGATATTCTTTGCAAGCATGTCTCTCGTTCCTCGCTTCTTTGACAAGGGATCCAATGTTTCAATTCTAAATCCATGGTAAGAAGAGATCCTTAAGGCAAGGAGTTCACTTTGGGAAACATCCAGGATTATTGGATTGTGATGGATGCATTGGAATTAAATCAGTTTCGGATGAAGAAACAAGTCATTTATGTAGCTCCTCAAAAAGGGAAAAAGATATGCAACAATTTAAAGAAAGATATATTTTTTTTATTAAAAATATTTTTGTCAAATTATTAAAATGCAAGAAAATAAATACAATCTAAAAATTCTAAATTCTAAATAAAAATGCAATCAAGCTTGATTTTATTTCCCTTTTATCCTACTTGAAATATTTTTATTTTTTTATTTTTTATTTTTTTTTTAAGTATATGAATGTTTCCAATGGAGCCATTTACGGATTAGACCTTCTAGAACGTTTATATCCAAATTTGCAAAATGTACCTGATTGTGCATGAGGACATGAAAAATCGTTTTAACCTTTAGATTTGCCGCAAAGCTCTCTTGAAAAAAGGATGAATGTCGTGTCACAATCGCATTTTGATACCATTACTCAATGTAATCCTTGTGCTGCAAAGAATGTTTAATCTGCATTCTAGATCCTTTGTCGATAAATGGTTAGTATCGATTTTTTTATTTATTTTATTATAAAAATGATATGCAACTAAATGATTTATGCATCTACATGCTTTAATCATGCATCTAAGAAAAAAAACTAAAAAATGAACTCTATACTAAAAGTCAGTTCCTATGCACACTTCCCTAGCAATGCCGCCAAAATGTTGAGGCAAATTAATTACCTATCATTTAATTGTCAACCTAGGGGTTTCGTAAAACTTGCAAAGCTTGCGTGCACTATATATGCTAGAAATTAACTTTCAATTTAGATCAATCTAACTACAAAACCAAATAACAACAAACCAAATTCACCTATTCTAATTCAACAATCAATTCAAAAGAAATTATAGTACATCGCGCAGAATTGAAATCTTAATCGATCACACTTGCAGGAATTGAAATCTTAATCTACCACACTTGCAGGAATTGAAATCTTAATCTCCCACACTTGCAGGAATTGAAAATAACACCACTATTTCAGAACTGAAATTGCATGAAATGAGATCTATTCTAAGGGATCATATGTGCACTATCAAATCAGGAACCTATGAAATGAATAATGTTGGCATTATGGCACAGGTTTGGAGCTATGGAACAAGTGTTGTCCTTGATGGCAACTCTCTTTGGTAATAGATCTCAGTGCAGGCTTTCATAATGCAAGAAAAGACATATACGCAGGTTCATCTAGACGAAGATGCGTATATACGCGGGTTAGACGTTTCAAAGGTGCGTATGCGTATACACGCACTTTCATGCAAGGAAAAGCGCGTATATGTTGGAGAACTTACCTTTGGTCTGTGGTAGTTAGTCCTTGGTATTTGAACCTATGGTTTTGGACCATGGTACCTCGTCAGAAGTGTTGATCCCAAGTATTGGGTCTGTGGTATTGGTTTATTAAGGTTTTGGACCGTGGTATTGTGGAAGGCCTAAATCTATAAAAGAGGAAGGAGATCATGTGGCAATAGATCATCTGAATTATTATTGAATATCTGTTAAAGTGCTAGATCTAGAAAACTGGTCATTGGGTTATTGTGCAGATCTGGATCTGAATGGAGGAACCTTAGCGCAAAGAGAAGGATAAGTTCTATTGATGGGTCATAATCTTTAAGCTTGAATGATTGTATCTTTGTATGATTTTGATCCACTATATGTAATGCTTTCTTGATCTATAAGACTGATAATCTGGGTTAATTAGTGTTTGAATATCTGAAAGAGCAAATTATCCTTTATAGATCTGTACGCAGGTTCAGTGAAGCGAAGGTGCGTATACACGCTGGTTCGGTAAAGGAAAACAGCGTATACGCAGGTTGTTCCATACGCAGAAGCGTATGCACGCAGGTTTCAAGCTATTAAAGTAGCGTATATATTTTGGGTTGTGATCTTGTTGCTTCTGTTTATTGCTGTAGTGTTCTGGGTTCAGATTTGGTGTGTGGTTACTGTTACTGTGATCCGGGTACAATTGTCAGAGAAGTGTTTATTTTGATTCAGTTTTGATTAGTGAAAAGGTGATTGGTTGATGCAAAAATTCTTGATGTTTGATTGATGTTATTTGTGGATCCAGTCTGAAAATTTATGAAACGTGGTCCCTTAAAGAAAGAGAAGGTTGTAGCCTTCTGTAGGCCACCACCTACGTACTAGTATCTTGGCTAGTGCAGAGCTAAGGGGGTTGTAGCTCCCTTCTAGGAGAAGCTGGAAAACGAGAGAGGATTGTAGCTCTTTGCAAGTTGCAGCTTGCGTACTAGTAAGGGACTGCACCAGTACAATTGTAAAAGGAAGTTTCTAATTAAAGAGAAGATAGAGACGAATTGCAGGAGGTCGTTTTCACCCACATTGGGTTTCCACCTTATATCTTGTGTTCTTGTGTGTGATTGTCTTCTGCTCTGTTTTCATTGTTCCTGGTTACTGGTTAATTGATTCTGATACACAGACAGATAAAGTAAATTATAAGTTTGCATTGTATACGCGGTTTTATTTCGACATAGTTGTGTATATACACGGGTTTAATTAACTGAAGTAGCGTATATCATCTGAATTTGAAAAAGGAAATATTTGACTTGATAATACTGATTCACCCCCCCCCTCTCAGTATTATTTCCAACAACTGGTATCAGAGCCAGTCCTTCAGAAGAAGCTTGTTCGCTTGAAGGAAGATCTTTCATCATGAGCAACTACGAGAGGGAAGCATCAATCAGGTCACCGATTTTTGATGGGACAAACTTCGTATATTGGAAGGTAAGAGTTACTGCATATCTTCAATCTCTTGGTGCAGAAGTTTGGGATATCATAGAAACAGGGTATACTTTTCCATCAGCAACTCCTACAGATCCGGCTGAGAAGAAGAAATATGAAACAAATGCAAAGGCGGTCAATACTCTATTAGGATGCCTATCTCAATCAGAATTTGTCAAGGTTATGCAGTTTAAATCAGCAAAAGAAATATGGGACAAGATTGTAGTGAGCTATGAAGGAGATGATCAGGTAAAACGAGCAAAACTTCAAACCCTCAAAATTCAGTATGAAAATCTCAGAATGTGCAATGATGAAAGTGTGGCTAACTATTTTCTTTGTGTAGATGAGATTGTTAATTGTATGATGTTGGCATTATGGTTCAGGTGTTGTCCTTGATGGCAACTCATTCAGGTGGTAGATCACTGTTCTTCATGTCAGCAGCAAAGGTTGACGATCAGCTCTCTATTTATTGAAAAATTAAGAAGGACGCAGGCAATCAGTTCAGAAGGTGCGTACCCGCAGGTGAACCATGAAGAAGTCGCGTCCAGGGACGCAGCCCAGCCGTTCAGGAGGTGCGTCTACCCAGTGCACACTTTTCAAGGCAGAGAAAATCCCACGTGGGGGTTTCTTGTGATTTACTCTTGGTATCTAGCCGACGGTATTGTGTTTTAAGGTGTCGGCTCGTGGTATTGTTCCTTGATTTGAGGAGGAGCTTGCCTATATAAAGCAAAGGAGATCATTTGGTTTGAGCAGGGTTTTGGTTGAATATCTTATGAGGGCTAGATCTGGTCTAGATCTAAACAAGGCGAATCTACTGATGGACCGAGATCTCTTCAGCGCATGTTCAGATCTGTAGATCTGACTGTCTGGGTTACTTCTGAAGTCTTGAAATCATCTATGCCCGGAGGGACGCAGGTGCAGTAAGGTTTCAGGTGCGCCGGGACGCAGGCGCAGAAGGGTTCAGGTGCGCCGGGACGCAGGCAGTTCAATAGACTCAGAGCGAGGGACGCAGGCTAGCAGTTGAGCAGGGTGCGTCCGGGACGCAGGCTAGCAGTTGAGTAGGGTGCGTCCGGGACTCAGGCCAGCAGTTGAGCAGGGTGAGTCCGGGACTCAGGCTAGTAGTTGAGCAGGGTGAGTCCGGGACTCAGGCTAGCAGTTGAGCAAGGTGAGTCCGGGACTCAGGCTAGCAGTTGAGCAGGGTGCTTACTTCTCTTAAAATCTTTGTTTATCATTGTTGTGTTCTGGGTTTGGTCCTATTATTGTTGATCTGGTTACTACAGTTGATTGGGTGATTCTCTTACACTTGATGATTAATTGATGCTTATGGATCCAGTTTGAAAATTTATGAAAAGTGGTCCTTGTATGAAAAGAAGTAGGGGGTTGTAGCTCCCTTCCAGGAGAGACTGGAAAACGAGAGAGAGTTGTAGCTCTCTGCAGGTTGTAGCCTGCGTACTGGTAAAGGACTGCACCAGTACAAAACCATTGTAAAAGGAGTTTCTAATTTGAAAGAAGATAGAGACATATTGCAGCAGGTGGTTTTCACCCACATTGGGTTTCCACCTTACATCTTGTGTTCTTTGGTGTGACTATCTGTTTTCTTTTGTTCATGCTCATTATTTTATGGTACTAACATGCAAAAATAATTCAAAGAACAAATAAAGAAGATTTGTAAAAGAATTATATAATACTGATTCACCCCCCCTCTCAGTATTATTTCCAACATATGAAAAACTTGGGTGAAGAAATAAAAGAGGCTGTTGTGGTTGAAAAAGTTCTAAGATCTTTGTCCCCTAGGTTTGAATCTAAAGTTTCTGCAATAGAAGAAAAAGAGAATCTACAAAACCTTAAAATGTCACAGTTGCATGGAATTCTAACTGCTTATGAAATGAGAAAAGGAGGTCCATTAGACAGGAGAGAAGTTGCCTTCAAGGCTTCCGACAAAGGAGATTACTATGAGTCAGGACACGTGTCAGAAGAAGAAGAAGAATCAAATTTTGTCAAAAATCTTCAACGGGGTGCTAGACGATTTCTAGGTAAGTTACCTTTCAAATTCTTTGCTTGTGGAAGAGTTGGTCACTATGCTGCCAAATGTCCTCATAAGGATAAGATTAACAAGGGGAAGGAACCTATTAGATGGAACAAGAAACAGAATGCAAATAAGAAAATCTATTACACTCATGAATATAGTGATCGACTTTCAAATAGTGATGAAGATGAACGAGGTAATGATTATAAACTTTTAATGGCTTTTGAAGATGATGATTACATGGATTCTATAGATGAAGAAGGTTTTTATGAAGAGATTTCAAATCTCAAAATTTTCTTAGAAGACAAAAATGTGATTATTGATTCTCTGCAATGTCAACTGGCTGAAAGGGAAAAACATCTTGAAAAATTGGAATATGAAATTGTTGGTCTTAGAAAAGAGATTGAGAAAACAAAAGCTATTAATCTTAAATTTGTTAAAGGATCTGAAACTCTGGATGAGATTATCAATGTGCAGCGTTCTCCACTAATCAAGACAGGTCTGGGATATAATGGAGAAGCATCTCAAGCATCCACCTCCAAAATTTATCTTGATGCAGCAAGGAGGAGCGAGCAAAGGCCTAATAGAAATCATCAGGTAAATCAGGGACAGTTTACCTCAAGAACGAACAAAGACTATCAAGAAAATCAGGGGCAAACTACCTTAAGGACAAACAGAAGTTACAACCAGCCACAGGTAAAATCTTCCCAATTTTCTTCAAGAATGGATGTTGCTAGAAACTACAATTGGTTGGATGATAGATTTGATAATCGCAGAAGTTTCTTCAATGGGAAATGTTTCTCTTTCCATAACTTTGGTCACAAAGCAGCTCAATGTGTTTCCTATAAGACAATCATGACTAGAGAAGCTCAAAAACAAAGAAGTATGTCTGGAATCACGAAGAGGACCTATAAAAAATTTTCCGCCCTTGAAAGTGAAATTGAATGTTCTATTTGTAATAACTTCGGTCATAAAGAGTCTGAATGCAGGAGCAGGTTTCAGAAGACAACTCAAAAGGAACAAACCCTGAATGCCAGAACATGGAGAATGAAGGAACCACAACCAGAAAGATGTGGGATAGCTTTTTATGCAGAAGGACATGAAAATCTATGGTACATCGATAGTGGATGTTCGAAGCATATGACAGGTGATAAAGAAAAACTTGAATCATATAGTGTTTTAGAAAAGGGAAAGAAAGTCTATTTTGGAAATGATACCCCTATAGTCATAAAAGGAAAAGGCACTGCTCATTTGAAAGAAAGGGTCAAAGCTGGAAACGTTTTGTATGTTGATGGCTTGAAGCATAATCTCATGAGTGTCAGTCAGATGTGCGATCAAGGAACCGAGATAATATTTCGATCAAATGGATGTAGTGTTCGTGATCTTGATATAGGAAAAACAGTGATCAAAGGCAGAAGAACTCCAAATAACTTATACATATTTGAAGAAGGACAAAAACAATGCTATTTGAGCAAGGATGATGAACACTGGTTATGGCACCGGAGGTTGGGGCATCTAAGCTTTTCACAAATAAGGAAAGCATGCAAATATCAAGCAGTTCGTGGTCTCCCAAATATCAAAATTCCATACAACACCATATGAAAATCATGCCAATTTGGTAAGCAAACCAGAACCAACTTCCCTAAGAAGGAAGGCTCAGCCAGCAGGCCTCTTGAACTAGTCCATATAGATGTATGTGGTCCATTTAGGAAAAGGTCACCTTGAGGAGAAGAATACTTTATATTATTCATTGACGACTTCTCCAGGATGGTTTGGTTAGGACTTATGAAACACAAGGACGAAGCATTCGAGAAATTCAAATCTTTCAAAGCCTTGGCTGAAAATGAATTAGATCACAAAATTAAGTGTCTCAGGTTTGACAGAGGTGGGGAGTTTTCCTCAAATTAATTTTTCGATTTCTGTGAAGAACATGGAATAAGAAGGGAATTCTCTACAGTCAGGACTCCTCAGCAAAATGGAGTGGTGGAAAGGATGAACAGAACGGTTCAACAAATGGCTCGTGCTATGCTTGATGAGTCTGGAACTCCCGCAACCTTCTGGGGTGAAGCTGCATTTGCTGCGGTTGTTATTCTCAACAAAACAAATGTCCGAGTGAATAGCACTCAAACTCCTCATGAGCTCTGGCATGGTGAGACTCCTTCGGTAAAGCATTTCAAAATTTTTGGAAGCAAATGCTATATTAAGAATAATGATGAACAACTTGGCAAACTTGAACCTAGAGTAGATGAAGGCATTCTCCTTGGGTACTCTCCCCACAGCAAAGCATATAAGTGTTACAATAAAAGACTTGGAAGAATTGTTGACAACATTGATGTAGTGGTTGATGAGAAAGGATACATTCCTAGGCAAGTAAATTATGAAAATATCGAAGAGGATGAAGACTACTCTCCAAATCAGACTGATGATGAAGAAGAACCTCAAGAAGCACCAGAGGAACAGATAAGGATAGAAGAGAAGACTCCATCCAGGTATGTTCAGAAGAATCATCCAGAATCTCAAATTTTGCGGCAGAAAGAGGCAGGCGTACAAACAAGAAGAACAATTGCAGAAGCTTCAAGCTATTTGGCATTACTCTCCTCCACTGAACCACAAAACGTAAGAGAGGCATGCAAAGATGAATGCTGGGTCAAGGCAATGGATGAAGAACTTGAGAAGATCGAAAAGAACAACACTTGGGAGTTGGTTCCTAGACCAAAAGATAAGAATGTCATAGGGACAAAATGGGTCTTCAAAAATAAGTTGAATGAAAACGGGGAAGTAATTAGAAACAAGGCCAGAATTGTTTGCAAAGGATATGCTCAACAAGAAGGAATGGACTTTGAAGAAACTGTTGCTCCTATTGCAAGACTTTAGGCCATCAGAATGTTCCTTGCTCTCTCAAGCTTTCAGAAGTTCAAAGGATTTCAAATGGATGTAAAATCAACCTTTCTGAATGGAGACTTAGAAGAAGAAGTATACATTGAGCAGCCAGATGGTTTCATTCTTGGGAATGATCCAAATCTTGTATGTAGACTGAAAAAGGCTCTCTATGGTCTTAAACAGGCTCCAAGGGCTTGGTACTACTGCTTGGACAAATATCTTCAACAAGGTTTTTCAAAAGGTTCAGCAGATAGCAATCTCTATATAAAAATTGAAAATGACAAATTGCTAATACTTGTTGTGTATGTAGATGATATTATTTTTGGAAGCAATGAAGAAGCTATGAGTCAAAGCTTTGCCTTGGTGATGCAGAAATAATTCGAAATGTCCTTGCTTGGAGAACTGACATACTTTCTTGGATTGCAAATCCAACAAAATGAAGGCGGTATCTTCTTGTCTCAAACCAAGTACCTCAAGCAGATTCTGAATAAGTATGGCATGGAAGATTCGAAACCAGTATGTACCCCCATGGTTACAGGATGCAGCCTCAGTGCAAATGATGAATCAGCAGCAATGCATCAACCAACCTATAGATTTATGATTGGAAGTCTACTTTATTTGACAGGTACCTGACCAGACATCATGCATGCAGTGGGAATAGTTGGAAGATTTCAGGCAAATCCAAAGGAAACTCATCTTCAGGCAGTAAAGAGAATTTTCAAGTATCTTCAAGGAACTCAAAACTATGTCTTATGGTACCCTAGAGATATAGATCTCACACTTCATGCTTATATAGATGTAGATTGGGTCGGAAGCGTGGATGACAGGAAGAGCACAAGTGGTGGTGCATTCTTTATGGGTTCCAGATTAGTTTCTTGGTTCAGCAAGAAACAGAGTTCGATTGCTCTATCTACAGCTGAAGCGGAATATGTGGCTGCTGCATCTTGCTGCACTCAACTCCTTTGGATGATGCAAACCTTGCAGGATTTTCAAATCACTTGTACACCACCTATCTCCATCTTATGTGATAATACAAGTGCAATCAGCATTTCAAAGAACCCAATCATGCATTCAAAGACCAAGCACATACCAATCAAGTATCACTTTCTCTGGGAACAAGTGTTGGAACAAAAGGTCAAGTTAGAGTATGTTCCTTCTAAGGAACAAGTTGTTGATATTCTCACCAAACCACTGCCCAGGGAGACATTTGAATACCTCAGGCAAAAGCTGGGTGTAGTTGATGCATCATCTTGTTGTTAAATCTTGTCTGTTTCAAAGAAAAATGGGTGTACATGAGTTGCCTGAGAAGGATCCACGTACATACGCTGGTTTGTGTAGATACAGTCGCGTATATGGAGGTTTGATGGATATCAGTAGGGACAGGCTCTGGTTGAAGATATTTTGATATGGGTCTGATAGGAGACCACCTGGCACAGGTTCAAGGGGAGCAGATAACCTTCTAATAATAATGCATTGTTGGCATTATCTTAGAAGCTTTTGGTTCTAGTTCACAACTGTTTTTGGTTTCAGGTGGAACAAATGCAAAAGGAGAACAGAAGGAAATCTTGGTTGCTGATCTGAATGGTGATTGACAGATGCTGCTGCTATCAGTTATTGGTGACTTTTATAAGTCTTGATCTAGATATTTCGTCTGTATGTCATGTATCTCTTTTATGGTGTCAAAGGTCATGTAACGGCCTATTTTGGTTTCCCCACTATGCCTGGGATGAATATGTAATGTACTTGGTTGTCACATGTAAATTTCTGATGTATCCCCACTTGGTTGGGTGATGGATGTATGTATTGAGACTTTTGGTGATAAGAAGGTCTTCTATAATGTATAAGTCATGGTTCTTCTTGAAGAACATCTTTTTGCAGATCTTGCCTACAGTCAGGGGAAGCATGGTCAGCACAGCAGGGCAAAGATTTCAGCATGTACTCAGGGGGAGCACAACCCTTTTCCCTTGATGACAAAGGGGGAGAATGACTTTGAGGATTTTGGGTTGCCATCAAGTCCAAAGGGGGAGATTGTTGGCATTATGGCACAGGTGTTTTCCTTGATGGCAACTCTCTTTGGTAACAGATCTTAGTGCAGGCTTTCAGAATGCAAGAAAAGACATATACGCAGGTTCATCTAGACGAAGACGCGTATACACGCGGGTTAGAGGTTTCAAAGGCGCGTATGCATATACATGCAATTTCATGCAAGGAAAAGCGCGTATATGTTGGAGAACTTACCTTTGGTCTGTGGTAGTTAGTCCTTGTTATTTGAACCTATGGTTTTGGACCATGGTACCTCGTCAGAAGTGTTGATCCCAAGTATTGGGTCCGTGGTATTGGTTTATTATGGTTTTGGACCGTGGTATTGTGGAAGGCCTAAATCTATAAAAGAGGAAGGAGATCATGTGGAAATAGATCATCTGAATTATTATTGAATATCTGTTAAAGTGCTAGATCTGGAATACTGGTAATTGGGTTATTGTGCAGATCTGGATCTGAATGAAGGAGGAACCTTGGCGCAAAGAGAAGGATAAGTCTATTGATGGGTCATAATATTTAAGCTTGAATGATAGTATCTTTGTATGATTTTGATCTGCTATATGTAATGCTTGCTTGATCTATAAGACTGATAATCTGGGTTAATTAGTGTTTGAATATCTGAAAGAGCATATTATCCTTTATAGATCTGTGCGCAAGTTCAGTGAAGCGAAGGCGCGTATACACGCTCGTTCAGTAAAGGAAAACAGCGTATTCGCAGGTTGTTCCATACACAGAAGCGTATGCACGCAGGTTTCAGGCTATTAAAGTAGCGTATATATTTTGGGTTGTGATCTTGCTGCTTCTGTTTATTGCTGCAGTGTTCTGGGTTCATATTTGGTGTGTGGTTACTGTTACTGTGATCTCGGTACAGTTGTCAGAGAAGTGTTTATTTTGATTCAGTTTTGATTGGTGAAAAGGTGATTGGTTGATGCAGAAATTCTTGATGTTTGATTGATGTTATTTGTGGATCTAGTCTGAAAATTTATGAAACGTGGTCCCTTAAAGAAAGAGAAGGTTGTAGCCTTCTGTAGGCCAGCACCTACGTACTAGTATCTTGGCTAGTGCAAGAGCTAAGGGGGTTGTAGCTCCCTTCCAGGAGAAGCTGGAAGACGAGAGAGGGTTGTAGCTCTCTGCAGGTTGCAGCCTACGTACTGGTAAAGGACTGCACCAGTACAATTGTAAAAAGAAGTTTCTAATTAAAGAGAAGATAGAGACGAATTGCAGTAGGTGGTTTTCACCCACATTGGGTTTCCACCTTATATCTTGTGTTCTTGTGTGTGATTGTCTTCTGCTCTATTTTTACTGTTCCTGGTTACTGGTTAATTGATTCTGATACACAGACAGATAAAGTAAATTATAAGTTTGCATTGTATACGCGGTTTTACTTCAACATAGTTGCGTATATAAGCGGGTTTAATTAACTGAAGTAGTGTATATCATCTGAATTTGAAAAAGGGAATATTTTACTTGATAATACTAATTCACCCCCCCTCTCAGTATTATTTCCAACAATCGAAACCACATGAAATGAAATGAAAACAAAAACAATCATTCTTAACCTCTCATAGAAGAAAAGATATGAAAGAAAATAAAAACAATCACTCTTAACCTCTCACACAGGAAAAGATATGAAAGCAATAAATCTTAATCTATGAAAGTAATAAACCTTAATCTATGAAAAACAATAATTCTCACACATTGTAGTTGGCCAATCCAAAAGCATGAAAGATGACAAGTTGAGAGGCTCCCAATGCAAGCATTACTAGAAAGAGGTGAACATCACTCATGAGCACAATGCTAAATCTAAATTCCATTCATGAGTAATCTTAACTTGGACACTCAAGTATCTCCAACTTTACACATGCCTTTGAAAGGAGAAGGTTCTCCGATTTATATAGGAATATAATAATCTACCTCTTTAATGGAGGCCCATTATTCTCTCCCTAGATCCCTAGAAAATATCATAGAGTTACAACTCAAATAGGTAATGATGAGACACATATAAAGTACCAAAAATAGGTAATGATGAGACACATATCCTCTTTGACCTACATACAAATCTTCTTCCATATCTTGAAGGGAATTCGAATTTGAGCATTAGAGGCCACATAAGGGTGCCTTGGAAGCTTCCAAATGACGTACACATGTAATGAAACTCAAGCCATTTTAAGTATTAACTTGTATATGTCATTTTTCTAAGTTTTAACTATAAATTCACTTAAAATACTAGAAATCATTAGCTTTTGGAAAAGACAAAGGTGACCCCATGTAATCATGAAAATGGAGGCTAATAAAAGATTCAACAGCTGGTGCAGGTGATAGGTGACGCTTGCCGAAGTGTCCTGGAGCTGGCCATCCCAACAGATCTACCAGCAAAGGTACGGATCCATAAGTTAGTAGCAGGAGTCTGCAAGGCCAAGGAGGAAATGAAAAAGGTTCAGCTGGAGCTAAATCTTTAGATCACCAAGCTGCAGTTAAAGGCGCAACCATCCATTCCCCCAAAAGTCAGAGAACAGCGCGCCAACGCTATCAAAGCTGGAATGGGGAAATCGAAGGTGCAGTGCAAGCCTGCACCAGCATGTTGGAAGAATCACTTGAGGTCCTCACAACTCTACAAGAGGACCCCAACATCTAGCGCTTAGAGACAGAGGCGCGAAAACTCCAACAATAGTATGACAGCGTCCGAGGAACTACGCAAGTAGTGGTCTTCACCCAGTGGCTTGTGAGGATGCAGCAGGCTAAAACACTGAATGAGCACGTGGATGCGGCACGACATAAGGAGGCAGTTCTAAAAGCGTGTGTCCATCCTTGGATTGACGAGGACTTCACCATCATGGCAAGCATCAAAGGCAAGCTCGTGCACATACAGGGGATGCACACATTAATGCAGAGAAGCACTCCAGACACAGAGGTCTCAGAACAACGCATGCTGCAGATTCAACAAGTAGCAGCTTAGTGTGCTACTGACCTCTGCGTAGTTCGAGAACAGTTGAAGGCACTTTGTGCAAAGATCGTCGCGTCGACATAGTGACTTGAGGGCGAGTCACGATGTTTGTGTTGGGGGCCTGTTGGGCATAGAATCCCCCCCAAGGCATGTTTTGGGGCTTAAAGCCCAAGTTTTGACCCAATCTTGTTGTAAAGCTACGCGAATTGCGGGCGCGGAGCGCAAAAAGTATGATAGAGTCACAGGGTTGTCCGCCCTAGTTTTTTAATGTAATTTCGGTTGGATAGACCTACCCATGGTTTGCGGACCATGGGATTGTATAAATAGAGCGAGGCTCTAAGTGTAAAAGGGGAAGGAAAAAATAGAGAGATAGGAAGAAAGGCTAAGGAAGTAAAGTGAAGTGTGTCTTTGGGTCGTAGAGTAGGAGAAGGCTCTACAGCTAAGTGCGCAGAGGCCTAGTAGTCCGTAGCTGAGTGCGCGGACCCCTGCAGCTAAGTGCACAGGGTAGAGTTGAGTCTGTAACCAAAGAAGGAATTAATAAGGAGAAGTTTTATCATAATTCTGTTTATATGTTCTTGGGTTAATGCATGTTTGATATGATTTGCAAATATACTATTTATTTAATGCGCGCCTCTGTATGAATGGGTTATGTTGTTAATGTTGGAAATAATACTGAGAGGGGGGGTGAATCAGTATTATCAAGCAATTTACCAAATCTTCCTTATTTGATCTTTTGAATTATTCTTGCATATCAGTACCATAAAATAATGAGCATGAATAAAGAAAATAGACAGTCACACCAAAGAACACAAGATGTAAGGTGGAAACCCAATGCGGGAGAAAACCACCTGCTGCAATATGTCTCTATCTTCTTTCAAGAAATTCTTTTTACAATGATTTTGTACTGGTGCAGTCCTTTACCAGCACGCAGGCTGCAACCTGCAGAGAGCTACAACTCTCTCTCGTTTTCCAGTCTCTCCTGGAAGGGAGCTACAACCCCCTACTTCTTTTCATGAAGAATCAAAAGATCAGCAAGTATACAACAGATACAGTCCACTACAGATATCAGATCAGTAATTACAGAAATAACCTAGAACACCTTATGAACAGAAATATACAGTCAACAGATCATCTTAAGACAGGGACGCATATTTTCTTTCTGTGACCTGCGACTGGACGCAGTCTACCTTCCACTGTTCTGCGTGCCGACGCACTGTTCCTCTATGCTTTGCTGCGACCGGCGCACCCAAAAACACTATCGCGCCGCGTCTTTTGCTTCAGAGACGCACCCAATAACACAGTCGCGCCGCGTCCTTTGCCTCAGAGACGCACCTGAGCCTTTACTGTACTGCGTCCCGGCGCACTTTCCCTTCACTGAACCTGCGTCCCTTCAGATATAAAAGATATGAGGACTTCAGAACCAACCCAAACACTCAGATCCACAGATCTGATCATGCGCCATAGAGATCACAGTCCATTAGAAGATTCGCCTTCATAGATCTGAACTAGATCTCACCAAAAGATATTCAACCAAGATGATACATAATCCAAATGAACTCCTTTGCTTTATATAGGCAAGCTTCTCCCCAAAACATGGAACAAAACCACGAGCCGACACCATAGAAACACAAAACCGTCGGCTAGATACCACACAAGAAACCCCCACGTGTTTTTCTCTGCCTTGAAATGTGTGCACTGGGCGGACGCACCTCCTGAACGGCTGGCCTGCGTCCCTGGACGCGGGTTCTGTATGGTATACCTGCGGGGACGCACTTGCTGAACATATTTCCTGCGTCCTTCTTGATTTATCACCTGAATGGGTTTGCCATCAAGGACAACACCTGAATCATAATGCCAACAATCTCCCCCTTTGGACTTGATGGCAACCACATAATCTTCAGCTTCATTCTCCCCCTTTGACATCAAGGGCAAAGGGTATGCTCCCCCTATGCTCATGCATCTCCAGATCTGTAACCAGAAATCCATCATGAAGGAGATAGAGACATATTGCAGCTATTTCCAAGATCTCCTTCTCCATAATGCCAACAATGCATTATGTGCTCCCCCTGAGCCTATACCACCAATAGGAAGATGATCAACAGTAAGATGATGCATCAACAACCCCCAGCTTTTTCCTGAGGTATTCAAAAGTGTCCCTGGGCAACGGTTTGGTGAAAATATCAGCAACTTGTTCCTTAGAAGGAACATACTCCAACTTGACCTTCTGTTCAAGTACTTGTTCCCGGAGAAAATGGTACTTGATTGGTATGTGCTTTGTTTTTGAATGCATAACCGGATTCTTTGAGATGCTGATTGCACTTGTGTTGTCACATAAGATAGGGATTGGAGGAGTACAAGTGATTTGATAATCCTGCAAATTCTGCATCATCCAAAGGAGTTGGGTGCAACAAGATGCAGCAGCAACATATTCTGCTTCAGCTGTAGACAAGGCAATTGAACTCTGTTTCTTGCTGAACCAAGAGACCAGTCTGGGACCCATAAAGAACGCACCACCACTTGTGCTTTTCCTGTCATCCACGCTTCCGGCCCAATCTGCATCTGTATAGGCATGAAGAGTAAGATCTGTATTTCTAGGATACCATAAGCCATAATTTTGAGTCCCTTGAAGATATTTGAAAATTCTCTTCACTGCTTGAAGATGAGTCTCCTTCGGATTTGCCTGAAATCTTCCAACTATTCCAACTGCATGCATGATGTTTGGTCGGGTACCTGTCAAATATAGTAAACTTCCAATCATAGATCTGTAGGTTGGTTGATGTACTGCTGCAGATTCATCATTTGCACTGAGACTACATCCTGTGACCATGGGTGTACATACTGGTTTTGCATCTTCCATGCCATATTTCTTCAAAATCTGCTTGAGATACTTGGTTTGAGATAAAAAGATTCCTCCTTCCTTCTGTTGGATTTGCAAACCAAGGAAATATGTCAGTTCTCCTAGCAAGGACATTTCAAATTCTTTCTGCATGACTGAGGCAAAGCTTTGACTCATAGCTTCTTCATTGCTGCCAAAAATAATGTCATCTACATACACAACAAGTATTAGCAATTTGTCATTTTCAACTTTTATATACAGATTGCTATCTGCTGAACCTTTTAAGAAACCTTGTTGATGAAGATATTTGTCCAACCGGTAGTACCAAGCCCTTGGAGCTTGTTTGAGACCATAGAGAGCCTTTTTCAATCGGCATACAAGATTTGGATCATTTCCAAGAATGAACCCATCTGGCTGTTCAATGTACACTTCTTCTTCCAAGTCTCCATTCAAAAAGGTTGATTTCACATCCATTTGAAATACTTTGAAGTTCTGAAAACTTGAGAGAGCAAGGAACATTCGGATGGCCTCAAGTCTTGCAACAGGAGCAAAAGTTTCTTCAAAGTCTATTCCTTCTTGCTGCGCATACCCTTTACAAACGAGTCTGGCTTTGTTTCTAATTACTTCTCCATTTTCATTCAATTTATTTTTGAAGACCCATTTTGTTCCAATAACATTCTTATCTTTTGGTCTAGGAACCAGCTCCCAAGTGTTGTTCTTTTCGATTTGCTCAAGTTCTTCATCCATTGCTTTCACCCAACATTCATCTTTGCATGCCTCTTTCACATTTTGTGGTTCGGTGGAGGAAAGTAATGCCAAATAGCTTGAAGCTTCTGCAACTGTTCTTCTAGTTTGTATACCTGCTTCTTTTTGTCCCATGATCTGAGATTCTGGATGGTTCTTCTGAACATATCTGGATGGAGTCTTTTCTTCTATTCTTGTCCGTTCTTCTGCTTCTTCGTGAGGTTCTTCTTGAGATTCTTCTTGAGGTTCTTCTTCTTCATCATTCTGTCTTTGAGGGTAGCTCTCATCTTCTTCGATGTCTTCACGATGTATTTGCCTAGGAATATATCCCTTTTCATCAACCACTACATCAATGCTGTCAACAATTCTGCCAAGTCTTTTATTGTAGCATTTGTATGCTTTGCTATGTGGAGAATAGCCAAGAAGAATGCCTTCATTTGCTCTAGGATCAAGTTTGCCAAGCTGCTCCTCAGTATTCTTGATATAGCATTTGCTCCCAAATATTTTGAAGTGCTTTACCGAAGGAGTTTTACCACTCCAGAGCTCATGAGGGGTTTGAGTGCTGTTCACCCGGACATTTGTCTTGTTGAGAATAATAACCGCAGTATGTGCAGCCTCACCCCAGAAGGTTGCGGGGGTTCCTGATTCATCAAGCATAGCACGAGCCATTTGTTGGATTGTTCTGTTCATTCTTTCAACAACTCCATTTTGCTGAGGCGTTCTAGCTGTAGAGAATTCTCTCCTTATCCCATGTTCATCACAGAAATCGAAAAATTCATTTGAAGTAAATTCCCCACCTCCGTCAGATCTGAGGCACTTAATTTTGTGACCTGATTCATTTTCAGCCAAGGCTTTGAAGGTTTTGAATTTTTCGAATGCTTCATCTTTGTGCTTCATAAGTCCTAACCAAACAAACCTGGAGAAATCGTCAATAAATAATATCAAGTATTCCTCTCCTCTAGGTGTTCTTTTTCTGAATGGTCCACATACATCTGTATGTACTAGCTCAAGAGGCATGCTGGCTGATCCTTCTTTCTCTGGAAAATTAGTTCTGGTTTGTTTTCCAAACTGACATGATCTGCATATGGTGTTGTCAGGAATTTTGATATCTGGAAGATCGCGAACTGCCTGATATTTGCAAGCTTTCCTTATTTGTGAGAAGCTTAGATGTCCCAACCTTCGATGCCATAACCAGTGCTCTTCATTCTTGCTTAGATAGCATTGTTGTTGTCCTTCATCAAATATGTATAGATTATTTGGAGTTCTCTTTCCTTTGAGAACTGTTTTACCTGTATCAAGATCACGAACAAGGCATCCATTTGATCTGAATATAACCTCGGTTCTTTGATCACACATCTGGCTGACACTTAGTAGATTATGCTTCAATCCATCAACAAACAAAACATTTCCAGCCTTAACATCTTCTTTTAAAGGAGCAATACCTTTTCCTTTTATAGTTGCAGGAGTATCATTTCCAAAAGAGACTTTCTTTCCCTTTTCTAAATTAGAATAAGACTCAAGTTTTTCTTTATCACCTGTCATATGCTTCGAACATCCACTGTCAATGTACCATAGATTTTCTTGTCCTTCTGCATAAAATGCTATCCCACATCTTTCTGTTTGAGGTTCCTTTATTCTCCATGTTTTGGCGCCTGAGGCTTGTTCCTTTTTCTGCTCTTGTACCTTTCTTTCCGGAAACCTGCTTCTGCATTCAAAGTCTTTATGTCCAAAATTATTGCAAATAGAACATTCAACTTCATTTTCAAGAGCTGAAAAGTTGTTATAGGTCCTTTTTGTAATCCCTATCATACTTCTTTGTTTTTGAGCTTCTCTAGTCATGATTGTTTTATACGCAACACATTGAGCTGCTTTGTGACCAAAGTTATGGCAAGAAAAGCATTGTCCATTGAAGAAGCTTCTGCGATTATTGGATCTACCAGCCAACTGATTGTAATTTCTATTTTCATCTATTCTTGAACCAAATTGAGAAGATTTTACCTGTGGCTGGTTGTGGCTTTTGTTCACCCTTAAGCTGGATTGCCCCTGATAGTTTCTGCTTGACATTTGTCCCTGCTTTACCTGATGATCTTCCTTGTGCTCTTGCTCATTTCTTCTTGCTGCATCAAGATAACTTTTTGAAGTGGATGCTTGAGAAGTTTCTCCATTATAGCCCAAACCTGTCTTATTTAGTGGAGACCGCTGCACACTGATAATCTCATCCAAAGTTTCAGATCCTTTGACAAACTTGAGATTAATAGTTTTTGTTTTCTCAATTTCTTTTCTAAGACCAACAATTTCACCTTCTAATTTTTCAAGATGTTTTTCCTTTTCATCAATTTGGAATTGTAGAGTATCAATAATCATGTTCTTTTCTTCTATGCATCTCTTGAGTCTAGTAATTTCATCATAAAGGTTATCCACATCTACAGCATCCTCATAATCATCATCTTCAAATGCCATTAACAACCTATATTTATTACCTTGTTCATCTTCATCACTGTTTGATAAGCCATCACTATCTTCATGGGTGTAGTAGCTTTTCTTATTTGCGCTTTGTTTCTTGTTCCATCTAACTGGTTCCTTTCCTTTATCCTTATAAGAGCATTTTGCAGCATAATGACCTACTCTTCCACAAGCAAAGCATTTGAAAGGTAGCTTACCTCTGAACCTTCCAGAACCTCTTTGAAGATTTCTGACAAAATTTGATTCTTCTTCCTCTTCTTCTGGATCATGGCTTGCTTCATAGTAATCTTCTTTGCCTGATGCTTTAAAAGCAGCCTCCCTTCTGTCTGATGGTCCTCCCTTTCTCATTTCATAAGCAGTTAGAATTCCATGTAGCTGAGACATAGTAAGAACACGGAGATTTTCTTTTTCTTCTATTGCAGATACTTTGGATTCAAACTTGGGGGATAATGATCTTAGAATCTTTTGAACTACTAGAGACTCCTTTACTTCTTCACCCAAATTTTTCATACAATTTACAATCTCATCTACCCGAAGAAAATAATTAGCCACACTTTCATCATTATACATCTTGAGAGTCTCATATTGAATTCTGAGAGTTTGAAGTTTGGCTTGTTTTACCTGTTCATCTCCTTCATAGCTTGTGATCATTTTGTCCCATATTTCTTTTGCTGATTTGAAGTGCATTACCTTCATGAATTCTGTTTGGGATATACTTCCTAATAGAGTACTGACTGCTTTTGCATTTGTTTCATATTTCTTTTTCTCAGCTGGATCTGTAGGAGTAGCTGAAGGAAAAGCATAGCCTGTTTCTACAATGTCCCAAACTTCAGTACCAAGAGATTGAAGATATGCAGTAACTCTTACCTTCCAATAATTGAAGTTTGTCCCATCAAAAACTGGTGGCCTGATTGATGCTTCTCTCTCGTAGTTGCTCATGATGAACGATCTACCTTCAAGCGATCAAGCTTTTCTGAAGGACCTGCTCTGATACCAATTGTTGGAAATAATACTGAGAGGGGGGGTGAATCAGTATTATCAAGCAATTTACCAAATCTTCCTTATTTGATCTTTTGAATTATTCTTGCATATCAGTACCATAAAATAATGAGCATGAATAAAGAAAATAGACAGTCACACCAAAGAACACAAGATGTAAGGTGGAAACCCAATGCGGGAGAAAACCACCTGCTGCAATATGTCTCTATCTTCTTTCAAGAAATTCTTTTTACAATGATTTTGTACTGGTGCAGTCCTTTACCAGCACGCAGGCTGCAACCTGCAGAGAGCTACAACTCTCTCTCGTTTTCCAGTCTCTCCTGGAAGGGAGCTACAACCCCCTACTTCTTTTCATGAAGAATCAAAAGATCAGCAAGTATACAACAGATACAGTCCACTACAGATATCAGATCAGTAATTACAGAAATAACCTAGAACACCTTATGAACAGAAATATACAGTCAACAGATCATCTTAAGACAGGTTCGCATATTTTCTTTCTGTGACCTGCGACTGGACGCAGTCTACCTTCCACTGTTCTGCGTGCCGACGCACTGTTCCTCTATGCTTTGCTGCGACCGGCGCACCCAAAAACACTATCGCGCCGCGTCTTTTGCTTCAGAGACGCACCCAATAACACAGTCGCGCCGCGTCCTTTTCCTCAGAGACGCACCTGAGCCTTTACTGTACTGCGTCCCGGCGCACTTTCCCTTCACTGAACCTGCATCCCTTCAGATATAAAAGATATGAGGACTTCAGAACCAACCCAAACACTCAGATCCACAGATCTGATCATGCGCCATAGAGATCACAGTCCATTAGAAGATTCGCCTTCATAGATCTGAACTAGATCTCACCAAAAGATATTCAACCAAGATGATACATAATCCAAATGAACTCCTTTGCTTTATATAGGCAAGCTTCTCCCCAAAACATGGAACAAAACCACGAGCCGACACCATAGAAACACAAAACCGTCGGCTAGATACCACACAAGAAACCCCCACGTGCTTTTCTCTGCCTTGAAATGTGTGCACTGGGCGGACGCACCTCCTGAACGGCTGGCCTGCGTCCCTGGACGCGGGTTCTGTATGGTATACCTGCGGGGACGCACTTGCTGAACATATTTCCTGCGTCCTTCTTGATTTATCACCTGAATGGGTTTGCCATCAAGGACAACACCTGAATCATAATGCCAACAGTTAAGTATAACTGAAAGCATGCAAGTAGGCTTAAATAATCAACTAAAATTAGAATACTAGTAAGGTCTTGGGTAATAACACAGAAGCGTAGTGTTCAGCCCCCGAGTAGGGTTGCGCGAAGGCAGTATATTAGGCTACGAGGTATGGGAAAGTACGTGAAGCGACTTGCGCACAGGGTCAAACCGTAGACCACTTGAACTCATCAAACATCTCTAGGGTGCGGAAACCTAGTTCTAGCACCCTCCCATACTACTTCAGGTGAGACCTCAGTCCGCACTTAACGAACTGTTGCCAAAAGGGCCAGTAGTACCGGGATTTGTTTGGCTAAATTAACTTTGAACCTGGGTCAGGGCCCTATAAGCCAACAACCCTTGATAGATGAGTTGGAAGATGATGTACTGGCCATAGGTTGACTACTCCTACCCTTTTTTCTGGTTGCCCTAGAATGGTTTATAAAGAAAATCTTGATATCCTCATAGGGTAATTGGTAGATATCTCCTCCTGCTAACAAATGTAAGGTATCCAGAAGATCTTCCCTTACTCCTCTAAGCATGACCAACTTTAGTGACTCAGGGTCAAGTGTGCACCTGGCCCTTTTGTAACTGAGCTAGAATCTTTCTTCATAGTCTTATAAGGATTCATCCTTGCCCATGGTCATCCTGAAAATCTCTTCTTTAGTATCCTTTGACCTATAGTAGTCCCGATATTTGCTGTTAAAATCATGTTGCATCTGAGCCCAAGTTGTGATGCTATCTCCAGGTAAACCCATGAACCAGCGCAATGATGCATCCTTGAGGATAGATGGAAACAGTTTTAACTTTTTCTCATCATCTGTATAGTCATAGGTTCGGCATATAACAGAAAACTCAAATAGGAAAGTGTTGGGGTCCTTTGTGGTTAGGCCATGGAAATGAGGTAGAGCAGAGGGGCTTATATTCTTTATCTTAGTATCTCGTTGGTTTCCTTGATGGGGAAGGCACCCTCAAATCTCTCTCTATTCCCTCTGCCATTTCAATTTTCAGCCATTGGTTTAGTAGTAATGGGTTCTTCTTCTTCTTCTTCCCCTGTAAGTTCTTCAAATATGTCAGGTTTCTCACCTAAAGGTTCCTCCAATTCACAGCCACCAAAGTTGGCTGTTGGATGTAGTGGGGGTATTTGGCAAGAATTTCCCTAAATTTTCCCTATTCCTATGAGGCATGAAAGGAAATTTTTTTGGGTTGGTTTTTGTAAGACTTTTTTATTGGAAAGTACTCTACAGAAATGCAATTGATGATTGAATGAAAACTACTGAAAGAAAGAAAAGTTACTTGCTGAATTGAAATTCTACTTGCAGAATGGAAAGGAAAGCACATGATTACAACTGAAAGAAAGTAAGCTACTAGATTACTTTTGTAGAAATAAAATAATGTCAGAAGGGATGAGGGCCAAAAAATGATGAGCACCAGTATTGTAGCAAGGATGTTGCAACTCCTAGGCTACCAGCTTTACTTATCAGCCCGGAGTTCGTACAATCTTCGAGGTGACAGTGCTATATGCACAAGTAAAAGTGAAGGTCCTACCTGTTGTCACTATTCATCTGGCAAGAGACCCCAAGGGTTCCAAGCTAGACTTCTATAGAGTCAAATAAGCTTGATTTTTTTATGGAAGAAGAGAAAATCTATTTTAAGGGAGGTACTCTACTATAGTAATGAAGAAAACAACATGTAATGCTAAATCACACCATATCCTAATTAACCATTTAAACAACTATGCTAAGAAGAATCGCTAAATCAACACTAACCTAATGCTACTATCTAAGTTACAAAAGTAAAGAGTATCAAACCATACTAATGTGTAAGCAAGGAAACTAAACTAAATTTGTTTTCACTTTTTTTTTGGTAAAGTCAAGCATGCATTTAATTGTTCTTGTGGATGGAAGGTGGTTGAGGATGGTTAGAAGGTCTACGGAGTGTTTGGATGGTGTGGAAGGGTCCTAGGAGACCTTTTGTGAAATGAAAGGCCACTGATATAGAAGATCAGTCCAAGAACGAACTCATTGTGTAAATATTTATTTATTAATACAGAAGTGCGATTTTTGAGTTTGTGTGGTGTGTATTGAGTAATTAAATTATGAACTGTGTGTGGATTAGAGTGATTTTTCATAACATAAGTGTGCAGGGGATTCAAAAAGAATCCGACAAAGAGGATAGTGCTCAGAGGAGTATTGTGATGATCAGACAGTGTTGGAGTCTGATTGAGTAAACAAATCAAAGCTTAGGAGTGGCAACATTTAAATAATACGCAGAACAAAGTTCAGGAAGGAGTCAAGCGGAAGAGCAATCGAAGATCGAAATCAGTGAAAGGAAGAAGTAATGAAGCAGTAGTGCACAGGAACCATTGGATCAATCGGATCAATGAACAAGATTAACAGAAGATGAGCGGTGGAGATCTTACCGCAGAAGATTAAGTTAAAATATGGATTGATCACATCAAGTCACGTGTTGATAGAAGGGTGGAAAACGTGCAAAATGATGGAGCGGTCTTCGTAGGTGCTAAGCACTATCTCGCGCGCCCTAAGAGCTGTAAGCAGTATTCCTAAAATTCACAAAATTAGCCTAAGTGGGTGACACATAGCACGGGAAAACCACTTTTCTCACGCGCTCTCGACCGGATATTAGTCATGCAAGAATTCAAGCGAGATTGTGCGATAGTCGTTGGATCATGCGGGATTGATCAATGGTGGAGATTAGCCAAGCTAGTTAGCGAGCGGGTGACGTGATAGTCATTGGATCAAGTGAGATAGATTGAAAGTGGAGATCGACCAATCTAGTTGGCGAGTGGGTGGTGTGATAGCCATTGCATCAAGCGAGACAAATTGACAGTGGATATTTGGAGTGCCTAAAGTCAAACGTTGAAATGAATACGTCAGTTATGCGACACGTGGTTGACAGTGATTGGTCAAGTTTGTCATGTATCGGATGGTAAGGAAATCCATAGGTATAATCTGATTAGGATGTGATTTATTAGCTTCCACTTAAGCATTTCAAGGTGTCTAGGGGAATTTCAATGAAAAAGGACAAAAAAACTAGTGAGGGTGAGGGTGGACCAAGAGATGGTTGAGGTGGATGAGGTGAAAGATGGATGTTGGTGATGAAGTCTACACCTCCTCCTAAAGTACCTGCAATGCTTAAAACGTGTGTGTCTTCCAAGAACTATGCAACAATATACATTCTCATAAACTAGAAAAGCATGAATCAGTCGCCCATATTATGCATGAAGAAAGTGTTGAAGGAAATGAGAATATGAGTGAGATCTTATTATAGAAAGAGAGTGGTGGAAAAATATTACAATGAAATGAACCAAGTACTGAATCAAGACAATGAACTCCAAAGCTCATGCAAGAACTAGAAATCTGTGTTTTTGGGGTTGCTGGAGGAAGAAAGGGTCTCTTCCTCAAGTCATGGTCCCAAAGGGAGCAGGTGACGCCGAGACACCTGTTGACAACCTTATGGTGATCGTTTTCTCCTTGCTAACATGCTAATTGAAAGAAGGCATAAATGGAATCAAACTAAAACATAACCAATCTACTCTACATTGTTGTAATGGAAATGTAGCTACTTAAGCAAATGAAAAATTAAACCATGAATCTATGCTAGCATACATGTACAATAAAGAGGATCCTTGGCTGCTAAGGTTGGGCCCTAACCCAGGAGCTTCATCCCTCTTAGTTATCTCAATGCTGGCTCAAAACAAAACTCATTCTTATTATCAAAACCATGGATTACATCAAAAACTATCACAAGTCTTGCACCTCAAAAATAGAGTAAAGTTTTACAATCCAAAATCCCAATCCTACTGAGGTCCTAGGCCTCTCTACTTATACATCTGAAGTCTCCAATGACTTCTTTAAAATTAGGGAGGCTCGGCTCCAAAACTCAAGATAAATTGGTGCTTTGACTTTCACTTGCTTGGCTGCCTTCTAGTCCTCATGATTTGGTTGTTTGCACTCCGAGTTGATGGAAGAATATTCGAATGGAGGGGTAGTAAATGAGGAGGATTTACCTCCTATAATTCCTCTCCCTTGTCCCATTCAAGTTTTGACCAAGGTCTTTGCCAAAATTACTTACTTTTATCCTTTAATCCTGCATTAAATGCACATTAGACCACAAAGCAAAATATCCAACTCTAACTCATCTCATAAACAAAATATAATCAAAAGTATGCAATAAGTTGTGAGAATAGTTGGTTTGACTAAGCTAGGAGGTGAATTAAGGCCCATATAATTACCCAATGATGAGGCTCATCATCCATGTAAATAGATATTATTACTTGCGCTCTTATAACAAAGTAAAACATATAGATTCGCACATCAATATAATATTAAATCATAAACCCAATATTCTTCACAACATAATCGCATGTATTCATAGAAGAAGTAAATAGATCAACACATGTAGTTCCAGAATAATCCTCTTTATTAATTCTTTAGATCTTCTTTACAGACTCTAACCTTCCTTGTGCACACAGCTGCAGGAGTCTGTGCACTCAGGTATGGACGTCTACCCCAGGCCTCCGTACACACAGTTGCAAAAAAGCCTATTTCCTACACTAAGAATCTTCGCTCTTAGCTCTTACTGACCCATTACATCAACATCAATTACCAAAACTAACTGAACTCCACTTAGACTCTTCTAAGACTTCCCTTTTTATACAATCCCATGGTCCACGAACCATGGTAGATCTCCTAAAGCCGACATGACTTACATAAATGAAGGGTGGAAACCCATTATGACACTTTACATCTTCATGCTCCACAACCACAAAATGCGGAAACTTTACACTTTTTATACAAAATCTTGGGCTTTCTGCCCCAAAACTTGGCCTTTTAACCCAAAAATGACCCTAGGGGACCCGTTCCCAACAGGGACAAAGTATGAATAAGATCCCTCTGAAGATAAAAAATAATAATAATAATAAATAAAAAAATATTAAATAAAAAAAATAATGATAATAAATAAATAAATAAATCCTAAAAATATTGCTAGGAATCCTCCTTTTTACGTTTCAATGAAAATATGTGATAAGATCACTCAATGTTGTTTAATAGATGGTGGGTCAAACCCAAATGTAATGTCTAAAATCACAATGGAGGATTTAGACCTTCAATGTACTTAGGAAAAAATCTAAGAAGATGATGGCTTATAATAATTTCCAACAAGCCACCATAGGTGAGGTTAAAGATGTACCGCTAGTATTATGTGCCAACCTTGACATAAGAACCACTTGTAATATCCAAGTAACATGCCTATCAGTAATTATTTAATTATTCTAGGAAGAGATTGGCAAGATAAAATTGCCAGTTACATTTTCATGGATGAGACACATATGTCCCTACCTAAGGATGGCAAGAATATTATTGTCCTTGGAAAGGGAAGGATCTCAGCATACATTGAAAACGTCCCTCAACCTCATGTTCATTATGTTGAAGAATATTTCGGAGTTTGTTCTTTATTCATAGAAGATGAGAAATCATCTGCTCCTCCTCATAATAATGATGACCATTTCTAGCATTTACACTTTAACGATGCATGTTCAATAAAGGGAAATGGTGTAGGAATTGTCTCATATTCTCCCCTTGGAAAAATGTATGGGTGCTCTTACAGGCTCGAGTTTAGTTGTACTAATAAATAGCTAAATTAGAGGCTCTATTTCTTTTTATTTAATTTTCTTTGATCCTAAGCTATAATCATCTCATAGTATGTGGAAATTATGAACTTGTTGTCAATTTATTCAAGAAAGTTTGATCTCCTTCTAACAAGCTAATTAAACATTATACGCAAGCTACATGGAAAACAATTTTTGAATTGCTTTCATTCAATATCACACATATATGTAGGAATTAAATGTTGTAGTTGATCATTTAGTTGTACTTGCAACCAACCCACAAAAGAAGATTCTTTCTGAAAGGCTAACTATATTTTCTAATCTTTATATCAGCTCCAGTTTCCAAATAATGAAGAAGGCTAATAAGTCTTCTCGAATGATGAAAGCATTTGTGATTTTTTATGAAATGAACCTTTGGATAAAAAGGGGATTATCTCCCTTAATGACAATAGGTACTCAAAAGGGATTTCTCCTTTTGATAACTCTTTTTCATCTAGTTTTGTCCCTATTAAGAAGGGAGAAAATAGGGGGAATTAAAATATAAATATAGGTGAAATGATACTTGCAAATATTGGGACTCTTGAAGACTGAAATATTTTACAAATTGGGTCCTAGTGTTCTAAAATGAAAAACAAGAGTGTTTTTATTTATTTATTTCATGAATTTAAGGATGCCTTTGCCTGGTATTATAAGGATCGACATGCTTTTTACCCCATTATCATTCAATATTCAATCCCTATTAAAGAAAATGTTAAGGGTATTAGGCAAAGGAAAAGACTATTTAACCCTACACTTGAAGCACCAATCAGGTAAGAATTAGAGAAATTGTTAGTTGCTCACATTATTTTCCCAATTAAATATTCTGAGAGGGTAGCAAACCTTGTGCTAGTTAGGAAGAAGAATGGTGACATACCCTTGTGTGTATACTTTTTTGCTTTAAATAAGGAAAGTATAAAAGATAATTTTCCTCTGTTATAGATCTGATCTAAAAATATAAGATAATAGAAATAAACCCAAGAATAATAAGATCTAAATATAGAAATTCTTTACTTTATTGATCAAACCCTTAAGGTAGTGCAAAACCATACATTCACTCCTTAAGGAAGGAGAACACTCCACAAGCCATATGCCTATTCATACAATAATCCTTGACATCTCTCAATGGGGAGTCTCTAGCCTCTATATAGGCCTCATACCTACAATACCATGGGTCATTACCATGGTTCCCTCAATACCATCTATCTAATAAAATTGGCTTATTACATTATTGCTAATTGCTTGTCGTCCCTTACATGATACGGGTTAACCACCTTATTTATTACTATGGCCCATCCCATTATTACATTATTCCCTTGGGTACCTCCCTTTGTACCCCATATTATCCCCCTAGGTATATAACATTCCACCCCCCTTAACATGTTTCGTCCCCAAAACATGGAAAGAACACAAATAATAAGATCTACTCAAAAGAGTAGTCCATTGGTACCATGCATGTCCATCTAGCCATCCAAGAGAAAGGTGAACCCTCGATCTCGTTGGTGCCTCACTCACTTGAGATGGAAGTTGACCTTGGCAGCTCTTTTGTGTTGATGTGTAGTAGGTGGATCTTCGCTCCTCTCTATCTGTCATTAAGGGGTTGTTGTCCTTGTGGCTAATTGGTTGCCATCTTGTTGGTTTTTTTCTTGTGGGGTGATGTGGGTGATGATATGTTGAAGTTTTAATCCACGGTGTCTTTTTCTTTAATTCACCCCTTACTGGAGCCTGATTGTTATCTGGTGGATGTTATGGTGCCTACTGTGGTGTCTTATCTTCCAATATTACTTCAACCACTGAGCCCTCATCTGATGTGTCGGCACCTGTAACCTTTTCTGCTTCAGCCTCTATTTGTGTTTGATTGTCGACCATCAATTGCTCATCATCTGATGTGTAAGTGTCATTAGAGCTTTGTGCTTCTGCCTCCATAGTCTCTGCTTGGGTCTTAATGGAAATATCCTGAAATGTAATTTTCTTCTTTTTATACCAGAGCTTCAGGAATTTCTTCTGCACATTAATATTGACAGTACCCACAGATTCCATCCAAGGATATCCTAAAACAACATCCATGTTATCCATATCTGAAGCATAAAAATCAGAATGCAATACATACTTGTCCATAGAAATCTTCAAATCTTTATAAAGTTGCACCTGCTCACTATTAACCTCTGTGTGCTCCCTGTGTTTTGCTGGCACTTGCAATTTTTTTGCCAAATTGACATTTGTGAGATTTTGCTTGCAACTAGGATTTATAGACACAATGATCTTCTCCTTCTGAATCAATCCATGAGCCTGAAATAAGGATACACCCATAGCAAATAACCCCTTACATGTCTCATTCTCCTTTTTTCTAGCCCGAAACCATTTGTCTAAAAGGACTCTTTCAAATTCTGCATCTGGAAGTTTGGGAAACTGCTTGTAGTCAAGTGATAACCACCATTTGTCAGCCTCATATTTCATATTAAGCCCCACTGAAATCTTCCAAAGTGTCCCATATGTGGACTTTTGTCTTTGTATATAACATCCTCCTCCTAATATGGATCTTATCTTGCGGTAGGTTACATGATCAAAAATGATGTCACTTCTTGATGGCTTCTCAAGCTATAATCATATACGTCTTAAGAAGTTTTACAAGCATAAAACTACCTTCACCATGTGTTGGGGAAATTTCACATATGAATGCATGCATTTTGGTTTAATTAATGTGGGTACCACTTTTCTAAGAGTTATGCAAGTAGCTTTAAATGATATTTTCAATAAACTTATCCAAATTTATCTCAAATATTTAATTTTCTATTCTAAGTGCTAAAATGATCATTTGATCATCTATGGCAAGTTTTCTAATGTTGAAAAAAAATTGTATACCTTTAAATCCAAATAAGTCAATCTTTGGTGTTACTGCAGGAAATTTGCTTGGCCATGTAGTTTAAAAGGTTGGTGTCAATATTGATCCAGACAATATTAAATCTATCCAAAATCTCTTGGCACCCTAGTCAAATAAGGAATTGAGTCCTTCATGGGTACAATTAACTTTGTTTGGGGGGGAAGAAATGGATACTGTGGTGTTGGCATAATCCATTATTATGAAGGTATAACATGGTAGCGAGACTCGAAGGTTGGGCCACGATGGCTCTAAGACTCTGCGATGTTGCACCTCAAGGTCTAGGGTAGGATCATGAGTGCTACTGTAACTGCACTTGCCCATTTTCAATCTGCTGACATCCCTGTGATATGGTGTGTGGTCTGACCCCTACCTTTTCACGCTCTCATTACTTTTCCTTGACCTCCAACTCGACTGCCAAAATGGAACAAGATGTCATCAATTATTCAGCGAACCCAAATCCCTACAAGGATATTTTGTCACGCCCTCGTACCGTGTTAGGTTGTGGCTCTTTTGGCTCATCACATTTCTCCTCTCAGATTCTTGTCTCAGACCATTCTGGGCCATCTGTGACCCACCTACCTCCATCTATTTCACTGGATGCCTCTTTAAGATTAGACTACCCTCTGCTCTCCCTAGCAACCCTCAACCTACTCGTAGCTTACCTACCACCATCACCCTCTTTCAACTCTCTACTTCCTGACCTCCCTCATACCTCTACTCCATCTTTCACTCCCCTCTCATCCAGCATCACTCAACCTAGGACATCAGCCCCCCACTTTACCACTCCAGCTAGAAGTGTTATCCCTAACTCTAACTGCCCTCCACATGATTTTCCCATTCCCTCAGGATTCTTCAGTACGCATGTCTCTAACCCTAATATCACTCCACCATCCCTACAGGTGTCTTATCAGGACATCAAGTGACCTTTCCGGGACTATTTGATAGCACCTAGATCTAGCAAAGTCAAGAAAGGGAAGTGCGTGAAGGTGACAGACAAGGACCTTAATCTCTCAATGGGCGAAGATCTCACGATGGGTGAAGTGGTGGACACGACCAACAGGGTCTTAGTTGGACTAGTGTGAGGGAGGAACTACTCTGTGGAGTGTTTGTGACTCTAGACCATGGAAATATGGCATTCACTCCTCAAAGAAATTCCCTCGATCAAGGTCCTCATGCGTGGGTGGTTTGCTCTCAGATTCCACAGGGAGGAGTATACTGACTGGATCCTCTCAATATTTTGGTACATTGAACTTGCTCCAATTTTGCTTAAAATATGGAATCCCATTTTCAACCCAGAAAGGGAACAACTTGGCATCGAGCCAATTTGGGTTCACCTTCCAGGACTCCCTATGAAATTTTGGTCGGAGGATGTCTTCAGGCACATAGGTAATGCTCTTGGGACATATCTAGAACACGAAAAGTCATATGATTCCTCTGGAAACATGACTATGGCACGAATCCTGGTACATCTAGATACTAGGGAAGGATTGGAGGAGAAGATCACCCTCCATTAGAGACATTATTCTCACAAGAAAATCCTTGACTATGAAGGAGTACCCTTTCGGTGCCAGAGATGCCACAAGGTTGGGCACCTGTTCAAAAAATGTTCACTCATCTCGCCTACAGCTACTCCTACCTCAAAGGGAAAGAAGCACTTTTAGACTGAAGACCCACTTGTGGAAGAGCATCCATCTTGTCCAAATATTCCATTAGATGTGGCTGGGGACATTGTTTGGCCATATTGCTCTACACAGGTTCTGCCTATCTCCCTGCCCATGACTAGATCTTGAACTTTTGTTGTGGCTACTCCATCCACGGGTATTGCTCCTCCTATTTGTTCCTCTATTTTTAAATTTCGTAATTTCATTATTTCTCTAGTTGCATCAACATCCATCCCTTGCATGAATACCACTCCTATCAATTGTTCTCTCAACCCCCCTCTGGCTATCTTCTCCACCACTCCTCCGGTTGTTCACCCACTGGGTCTGTTTAACCCTCCTATATCCTCCTTTGCTTCTGGATCGCATTCATACAATCTCTGACCTCATATCCTGGTTCTCCCTGAACCGATTGGATTAGGTATCTCATCCTCACTTGTAGAGCCCAAACCCTCCCGGGGAAGGCCCTCTAAGATTTCCAAGGCCATTAAGCTTGCAAGGGCCGATGTGGCCTTGGGCAGACAGAACACTATTGAAAGGGTACTTAGAGCACAGGAAACCCTTGCTAGGGTTCCCCCATGAAGTGGGTATCTTTTAACTGTAGGGGTTTAGCTAGCCCCTCCAAAAAATTAGCTCTGAAGAGGCTTTTGGATTGTGAGCCCTGTGATATCATTTTTCTTCAAGAGACCCTCGATATGGCTAAGCAGATTACCCAGACCCTTCAACCTCTAAATCCTGGTTGGAGCTTTCATGCCTTGGATGTCTTAGGGTGATCAGGGGGGAATTGCCTTAGGTGTTAAGCCCCATAGCATTAAAACTATCTTTACTTGGGATCAACATGGATTCCTTGGTTTGGACATTTTCTCCATAGATTTGGGTAGGAATCTTCACATTATTAATATATATGCTCCTAATCATAACAGACTATATTTATGGTAAAAACTATTAGGGCACTCTCTCATAGAAAACTCTACCATTTTAGGCAGAGACCCAAACTTTACCATTGGACATGAAGAATCCTGGGGACATCATTCACAGTTGGACCCCCTCTCAAACCAGCTAGAACAATTATTGGAGCAGTACTGCCTGACCCTATGTGACATTGAACTCCAGATGGATGCGCTGATGGATGACCAAGTCAGGGTTTACACCTCAATTGAACCAAAAATCCATTTGACGGGCTTGGAGGCCCACAGATCCAATATTTTGCTGGATCCAGAAGAGACATGGAGACTTAGAAGCCGAGCTATATGGCTTCAAGCGGGGGACGACAATACTAAGTTCTTTCATAAATTTTCCAATGGAAGGAGGGCTAGCAATACCATATGGAAAATTCCAACTGAATAGGGGCAGATGACCAACACCAATAATCAGCTGGCACATATGCGGAACACACACTTCAAGAAGCTCTTTAAATCCCCCCTAGTGCAACTCTTGTAGAAATCATCTGCATAGAAGGGATTTTCCCTAGATTTGTGGATCTATACTCTGTGGAGGATCTCATTAAACCTGTTACAATGGGGGAACTAGAGAGTACATTGAAATGGTTTAAGAAGGATAAAAGTTTGGGGCCAGATAGATGGTAAATAGAATTCTATCTATCCTTTTTCGACATCATTGGCCCAGACCTTCTCAAGGTAATCGAGGATTGCAGAAATTCTGGGAGAATGTATGAAGCCATTAATACTACCTTCATTGCCCTAATTCCAAAGATGAACTCCCCACAATCCTTTAGCAACTTCCAGCCCATTTCCCTCTACAACTTCCTTTACAAGATCATTGCAAGTCGTATCAAGCCGATCCTATCCGACAACATATCCTCTAAAAAATTTTCCTTTCTCTGCGACCATTATATCCATGAAGCTATAGGTATTTCCCAAGAAGCCCTACACTCCATCAAGCTGAAGAAACTGAAAGGTTCCATACTCAAAATAGATCTCTCCAAGGCCTTTGATTGAGTTAGTTGGCTATACATCAGGATGATTTTAACTCATTTTGGCTTCCCTATTCCCTTTATTAGATGGATCATGTGTTGCATTACATTTGCCTCGTTTAGTACTCTCATAAATGGATATGCTTCCTATTTATTTCATGCAAAGAGGGGACTTAGACCGGGTTTCCCACTTTCCTTGTTGCTTTTCTTGATTGTTATGGAAGGTTTAAGTAGGCTAATCTCTTCTTAAAAAAGCGTTGGGAGGCTATTGGGTCTCAAGATCATAGATCAATTTATACTCACACATCTTCTTTTCGTGGATGATATTCGTATCTTCATCAATGGCGGCATCCAAGACTTCAACACTCTCTCTGACGTGTTGCAATTACTTAGCTCAACATCGAGGATGGAAATCAACAGAGCCAAATCCACCATCACCATTGGCTTGTTCCCCCAGGAACTCTGTCATGTATATCAAAAGTTTCCCTTCCAGAGAATTCCGCTAGAGGATGGATTAAAATACTTGGGATTCTGAATAAAATCTCATGGATACAAAATAGTTGATTGGACCTGGTTAGTTGCCAAGGTCGAAAAAAGATTGAACAACTGGATTCATTGACTTATGTCTAGAGATGGGTACCTTGTGCTTATTAAATCTGTTCTGGAAGCCACCTGGGTCTATTGGATGTATCTTGCCTGGATTCCTCAAGGTATCCTAGCCCAGATTCCAAGGATATGCTACATTTTTTTATGGAAAGGGCACAAGGATGGAAAACCCTTTGCATGGGTTAAATGGAGCAGAATTGCAATCCCAAAAAAATGGGGGGTTGGGGCCTCAAGGATCTCTCAACCTTTGCTCACACACTTGTGGCCAAACTGGGTTGGCTTCTCCTGAAGCAAAAAATTTTATGGACAGAAGTCATTTCTTATAAATACATTTGGCCATGGAATATCATGGAATGGATCTGGCTACCATCTTGGAACAAGCAAGGCATTTTGTTTATCTAGAAAGTTGTCAATCAAACTCTCCCCTTTATCTGAAGCGGACTGACTTGACGAATTGGAAATGGTTTGGTTGTTCGCATTGGGGTTGATCCATGGATTGGCTGTGGCAACATGAACAATCTACCTCCAAATTTGATATCATATCTTAACAACAGAGGTGTGGTCTCCATCGCCCATATCAGGGACTGATTGAATACTTCCATTTGTCAACAATCTTGGATGTTTGTTGATGATCTTGGCATACTCGATCAGTGGAGTCAGGAATGGAGGCATTATACAACTGCTTTAACTAAATCACATGTGAGGCTCAAGGACGATGAGGATGAATTGATTTGGGCTCCGGCTGTGCAGGGGGCTTATACTCCTAAAGAGGGAGACCCCATCATCCACGCTGCCCATAAGCCCAATTCTATGGAATGTTGGTGGCGCATGATATGGAAACTAAAAGCTCACTTCACACCCACCTCTTCATGTGGAATATGATCATGGATAAGAATCAAACCGATACTAATCTCATGAAAAGATCCTTTCAGGGTCCATCCCGGTGTGTCCTATGCTAACAAGAGGAAGAATAAAACAAGCACTTATTCTTAACATGCACCATCTTGCAGCGGATTTGGGAACAGGTGCTCATCATACTTAACATCAATCAACAATGGGAAGGAGATTGTATAAAAAATGTGTGGAACACTTGGTGGACTACTACCCCCACCATGAAAACCTGAATCCTCCCTCTTATTCTATGTCGGAACATTTGGATCTGCAGGAACAATATCATTTTTAACAACAAACTCATTAGATGGCCTCTTATTGTCTCGAAATTTTGCAACAGTTATAATGAAATCCCAGATGAGGAATGGCCTGCCACGTATTGAACTATCATCCTGGAAGTAATAGATCGTGCTCATCCTTGGGCCTACTTTGATGGTTCTACACAAGAACATGGGTGTGGGGGGGCAGATACTACTCCATCTATCCAATACACATTTTTTTCACATCCGTATGGGATTGGGTATAGATACAAACAATTTTGTTGAGGTCACCTCACTTTGTCATCTATTATATTTTGCACTAAACCAAAAGTGTCGACGATTGCAAGCCTTTGGGGACTCTAAGATTGTGATAAATTTCACTTAGGAACATATTGGATGATGCTTTGTTTTTAAAACCACATTTTGATCAGATTTCATGTACTCATATTTACAGGGAGCGCAACACATTTGTGGATCAATATTCCAAAGAGGCACCACACCATCCCAGAGGAGAATGGCTGATACAGGAGGAAAGACAAGGACATGCCTATCACTACTATCATAGGCCATATATAGAACAAAATCAGCAAGTCACTGATCGACCCTAATTTTATCATAGAATTTTGAGACATCAGCAACAGAGACTCAAAGAACTGAATATTTTTTTTGAAATTTTGTAAACATATTTGTATATGCATATTGATCTATGATGGTACACCCTTCTTGGGTTCTTTGTATAGACTTACTTCTTTTGTTGACTATGGTCAATCATATGTCATATGCCAATGGAATCTGTAGCATGTAATTTTCCATTATAATAGAAAATTATGATTTTTCCCAGTGGGAAAAAAATAAAAATTACTTTGTCTATGGATTCATTTGTGATTTTTATAAAGTTGTTGAACCGATTTATAATCTGCTTAAACAATATTAAGCATTTCACTAGAATCATACTACACAAAAGGCTTTTTTGGCCATGCTATAAGATCTACTCCAATCTTGGGAAAACTAGATTTTACTAAGGATTGCATCATCTATACAAGTCGCATTAAGGAAGCCATTCCAGGAATTCTTCTCCAAAAATATGATCTCGAAAAAGAGCATCCAACAAATTTTATGAGCCAAAGTGTATATGATGATGAATTGAAATATTCACTATTTTAAAAGCACACTTATGCTCTAATCAAGGCTATCGAGAAGCTTCGGCATTATATGTTAAGCAAGCATATAGAGGTAAGAGTCCCTTTACTTGTTGCCAAATTCTTGTTGTCTCAAACTTTAATATTAGGAACATTAGCTAATTAGCTTGCAAAGATTCAAGAACATGATTTAACCATGGTGACAACTAATACCATAAAGGAACATGACCTCACTCTACATTTGGCCCAACATCCTAAGCCAAATAACACTTTTGAAAATGATGATTCTATATCTGCTCTATTTTTAATCAATTATGATCATGTAGAAGTTGCATGGCATTTGCTATCCCAAAATTTCATACACCTCTTGTACAAATGATAACATAATAGTAGCATGATAGAAACAAGTTCAAGCATTAGTAAAAGAAGTCCTTGGTGAAAGAGCTTCCTAAGTTATGAAAATAGATAGGAAGAAATTGGAATTTCATTCACCATGTAGATTTTTGACTAATCGCGTGAGACCATAGATATGTTCTTCAATAAACTTGTGCGGTCACATAGATATCGACGAAACAACTGCGTGATATCTATTTCTACATTCTTGACTATCTAGTATGTGGATTTGATGGTGCCTAGTCTCACATATTGAGATTCCCACCTTATGGTCGAGGAAACATTGACCCCGACTTAGCTTTTTCCATTAGAATGATTTGTGGTGGTTATGGAAGGTTTTCCAGAAAAGCTTATCCACTCAAGTCTAGAAAAGAAGATGCATGACTTTAGGTCCCTATACTACTAGTGTAACCCCTTATTGTTATTAGTGCAACCCCCTTATTATATTGTTGTGCCCATGTAGTCCCCATATTATTATTATTGTGCCCCATAAAAGCCCACTATTGTTATTTTTTTTCCCTTACATTATTATTGTTATGTCGGCTCTGATTATATTATGACCCCTCAGACTCTTATATATAGAAAGGAGGTCTTGTCATTCATATCATCCAAGAATTGTTCATTTGTGTCATGTAAAGGAGGTTTCCCCCTCGAAGAGGCTAATTTCTAAGGCGTTGATATTTCTTTTCTATCTTTTTGTGAGCTGGTTTCATAACATTTGGTATCAGAGCTTTGGATTCTAGGGTTTCACTACTCCAAATAGGTCATCGTGGCATTTTCGTTATAAATTTTTATCTGCAATGTTTCTGAAGCTAAAAAACCCATTTGAGTTGAAATCTCTTTGACCTTCAGATCTCAAGAAGTTAGGGTTTTTGCAAGCTCCTGAATTCCATCTCAAATAGGTCATCGTGGAATGTTTTCTATAATTTTGTTTCTACGAAGGTTCAGACTCTAAAATTAAAAGCCATTTGAGATGAAATCTCGGTGAAGCTCGAGCCCAAATCTTAGAACTCTGTTTGCTATATTTTCAGAGAAATGGTACAAGACATTTAGGATTTTTGCAAGATCCCGAATTATATCTCAAAACAAGTGACCTAGGGAAACTTGTCATAACTTTCATTTTGAGCATCAGATTGAAATTTCGTCAAAAGTTATAGATAGAGGACGGTCTATAGTTTTTTGTGTATCATTTTAGGTCCTAAGGTTGAAACAGTGACATGTGGCACATTGTACAATTTATCCCTACTGAACTATTATATAGTTATGTCATCACGCGAGATTGGGCATCACTATTTCTTTGGGAATCAAATTGTGATCAAACTTGTGGGGTTAGAAAGAGGACTTAGTCAAAATTTCAGAACTTAAAAATCAGAAATTAAATAGTTATGGTTGTTTCAATATCGAGCTCCTAAAATCAAGAAAAATTGATATAAGTTTGATGGCAAGGATCCAGTAGATTGGATACTAAAAATGGAGCAATATTTTGATCTACATGAGGTGAAACTATTACAAAAGGTATGTATTGCATCTTTATATTTAGAACCGAATCAATTTTTATGGTATTAAGGGCTTTGTTATCGTAAACCACTTGTCTCATGGTTAATTTTCACGGAGGAAATGATAGCACATTATGAGGATACAAAGAGAAACACCTTCTTTAGCCATTTGATAAAACTCAAACAAAAGGGTTTGATGGAAGAGCACATTGAGTACTTTCAAAAATTAAATATAGGGGTAAATGATATTCCAAAGAAGTAGAGGATTGATGTCTTCATAGGGACTCTAAAGGATAACATTCAATTTGAGGTTCATCTTTGGGAACCTGATTCACTGGAGAAGGCATTCAGGTTAACAAGAAAAATTGAAAGAAAAATTATGGCAACAAGAAATCATACCACTCACAATTATAAATATGGAAGCATTATTTCTCCTAGCCTTCCACAACCTACAAATTTGAAACCACGGCAATTGGAAGAAAAAGGAGAAAACGACCTTTGTTACAATTGTGATAGAAAATACACTAAAGGTCATAAGTGTGCCAAGAAGAAATTATTTTAAATTGATTGTGAAGAGGAGGAAGAAAAGGATCAAGAACTATTAAAAGAAGAGGATATACACCAGGAACCAACCCCAGAGAAAGAAGAAATGAATCTGACTATATCTTGTAATGCATTGGCAACAATTACCACTTCTCAAAGTCTCAATATAGAAGGACATATCACGAAGAAAAAGGTTCAAGAAGTGAAAGATCACATTGAGCACCAAGAAATGAATCCAACCATATCTTATAATGCATTGGTAGGAATTACCACTCCTCAAAATCTCAAGATAGAAGGAGATATCAAGAAGAAAAAGGTTCAAGCAATGAAAGATCACATTGAGCATCAACAACAAGTTCTCCAACTTTTAAAGGATAACCCCACTTTGGTGCAGAATTGAATAAAACAATAGGCAGATCAGCATCGCAGTGAAAGAAGTTTTGATGTAGGTGATTGGGTATTTTTACGGCTACAACCATACAAACAAATGTCCCTCAAGCAAAGTAAGAAGGATAATAAACTATCACCAAATTACTATGGTCCTTACAAGGTGATGTAAAAGATTGGTACTATGAATACAAATTGGAGCTTCCTCCATCTTCCCGAGTGCCCCTAGTTTTCCATGTTTCATGCTTAAATAAGGTTATAGGTGACAAACTCCCAGTTCAAACATTATTGTTGGAACTTGATGAGGAAGGAAAAATAATATTGGAACTTGACACAGTCAGGGAAAATAGAACCCGACAGCTATGAAATCGATTAATTTCATAGTATCTCATCAAGTGGAAGAACTTACCCGCTAAAGATTCCACATGGGAGGATGAGAATTTTATATAGAAGAATCTAGAACTACTCAAGCATTGAGGGCAACACTTTTTGAAGGAGAGGGGCATGTTAGGTCCCTATACTACCAATGTAACCCCTTATTGTTATTAGTGCAACCCCCTTATTATATTGTTGTGCCCATGTAGTCCCCATATTATTATTATTGTGCCCCATAAAAGCCCACTATTGTTATTGTTGTTCCCTTACATTATTATTGTTATGTTGGCTCTGATTATATTATGACCCCTTAGACTCCTATATATTGAAAGTAGGTCTTGTCATTTGTATCATCCAAGAATCATTCATTTGTGTAATGTAAAGGAGGTTTCCCCCTCGAAGAGGCTGATTTCTAAGGCTTTGATCTTTCTTTTCTATCTTTTTGTGAGATAGTTTCATAACATAGGCCAAGGAATTCAAAGAGACATTCGAGAAAGGTTATGCTGACATTTTTGTGCGGAATAAAGGAGGACTGAGAAAGAGAGAGAGATAGAGAGAGATAGAGAGAGAGAGAGAGAGAGAGAGAGAGAGAGAGAGAGAGAGAGAAAAGGCCCATCCCTTGGGAGGTATTGAGTTGCTGTCCAAGCACCCTTTTATGCAACAAGGTGAAGTTACAGTAGGTTTGACAAGCATTAGATCATATTTATTGGATGTTATATTTGCCTATTTTCTTTACATAAAGTAATTTTTCATTTTTTTATCTTATGAATCATGGATTTAACCTTATTTCTATACTAGTAATCAACAAGTTGCATGTTACCATTTAAAAAAGATATTATTTCATCTTTTCGTACATGCTTGAAAGAAATAATATCCAACAGGAGTGGCAACTCCATTGAGCTTAAATATTAATTTCTTTCTCAGTTTCCTCATTTATTTTAGCTTTTCCTTCACACATTGGCTTGCAAGTGCCTTGTTTGTCCTCTTATATTTTGTCTTGTTGATTATTTTTTTTGTAGAAATTGGAGCGAAATTACTAGTAGAAATACATTGTGCAAGAACATAACTGCTTTGTATGCGACCGTGTGAGATTTCCCTAAACCATCGCATGGCACCATGTGCCACTACACAGATATCTTTGTAATAGTCATGTGATTGATAAAAACTATGAGGCTTGAGTCTTTCTCAACTGGAAGTGGCTATTGTCCTATTTGATGCCTACAACTCCTTTCTTTTGTTTTCTGCAACCCATGAAATCAACAATCATAATCAGAAACAATTAAATAAAAATTAACCTCATATGGTCTAAGTAGGGGAAAATTCACTTAGACTCATAGATTTTATTTAATCGGTGGTTCAGTGCCAGCCTAACTAGGGTTCTTTTTGCTTTCCATTTACAAAGTACATATTTTGTTTCAAAGAAACGATATAATTCTAGTTTAAACACTTCACACACAAGAGAGGTCTCACTCTAAAGTAGAAACTCACGTTTTCTCTTTGCCCTACACTCTTATGAGTGATCTTTGCAAAACAATATCATATTTTGTTTTGGTCCTGACACCCCTCACATAGTCAAGTTTGTGTTATTTCAACAAGAAATTTTTAGTGTACAAACATTTGTTTAAATGCTCATTACTTATTTATTAATTGCTTCCAAATCATTTCTATTCACAGACATATCACTCTTCACATAAATCACTCTTTAATTCAAATTGCCTTTAAAATCAATCTGTAATCTTAATTCACCAATAGTAAACCTCCATAGGAGGAAAACAAAAGAATTGTATTTCAGGTAGGACACTAGGGTTAGGGACCCAAAAAATACCCCTTTGTCATTCACATCTAAAACATAAGTCAATTGAATAGGTACCTAAAACATCCTTCATAATCAAACGGAAAATATCACCTATGAGAAGTGGTGTCGTTTCGCCTAGAGGTTAAACCCGAAGTATTTTGGTTAGTATGATCACTTAATGGCTACCCAACACTTTGGTTCTAATTCAATCACATATCGTTAGAGGGCCAATTACTTCTCCCATGTCTAGCGAAGATCCCATAGTGAACAATCCAAACATTATCTTTCCCTATAGGTGACCATTGTAGGAAGCAATGGTACTTGAATCATATTTCATTGGTCGCTGCTACAATCCCCAATCTCCATCATTATAACCAGTTTCCACCAAGTATGTGAGTACCATCCATCTAGTGGACTTGAGGCTCCCGTCATTTGTGGCTTCTTAAAGGTTCCAATGACTATTATTGAGTGGACACAACATGCAGGTGTATAGGAACGTTTTATTTTCATGTTAGGTGAATGTGTGAACTCAAAGTACCTAACATTTGTTTATAGCATCTTTATTGCATTTTTATTGCATAATTCTTTCTTGTCATTTTAATAAGCACATGTATTAATTGAGAAAACGAACTACATCAGTTTGACATCTCCCCGCATTCAATTTAACTGTCACCATTGTAGACCTTGGCCCAAAACTCCAATCCTAGAGACTTCAAAGTCTTCCTCTTATAGAAGGGGGCTTGTATCCTCTTCTAACCCGTAAAAAAGTAACCAAATAGATGTCATCCCAATCTTTGGTAGTTGGATCCTCTTTACTAGTAGCCTCGTTGCTTCAATCCATTAAAAAGGACTCCCCCCATAATTGACATGCATGAAAAGGAATAATACTCATTTCACAATGAAATTGCACACTAGTATTGTGCATGGCCACTCCTATTTTAGGAATAAATGCATTAAAAAAATCCATTATTAACCCTCCCTATCAGTTGTTACTATCTCGCACCCATTGCAATTATTTCTTGGGTCCATGTCTGAATCCTAGCCACCATTATGAGCTTTCTTACAACTACAAGGAGTCATTGTGTGATTTAAAAAGGAATGTGTTTTCCTTCCTTATGACTTATGTTAAATGCTATGGCTGATATTAACTCTTAATGGCAATGATACTTAACTCTAAGATGGTAAAACACATGGAACTCACTCTTATCAACCTTAGCCATGCATGTATTAGAAGAAAGAATTTATATGGTGGGTTTGTGTTGTCACTGGAAATACTTCACAACTTACCTATTCCATGTGTTTTCTCTACAAACTAATATTCATTTCGTTCAAATTATTGGATTATATTTTACTAAGGGTTTCCATGCTACCATGTTAAAAAGCTAATTTTGAAAATGTTGGTTTTGTTGGTCATTTGGCCTTGTCTTCGTATGCAGGTACTATGAATTTTATCACAATTTTCCTAGTTCAACCCTTGTTATTATCATTATATTGGTTATTTCATTATAGGCAATAGAGTTACTTGAACCCATGGCCCATGCTACACTCAGTCATTGTCACACTCATGCTCAATTTATGACCTCATACCTACATTAATGTATTGTTCGTTTTATGAAATTTGTTACAAAAAAAATTATGTGGATGTCATATTGAGCCCCTCCCGCTACCTGTCCAGACTCGTAAAACTTTATTCAAGTTCAGTAGAAGAATTCTAGTCCTTCAATTCATTTGCTTAAAAATATATATTGAAGCATGTTATTGAGATAGCCCTCGTGCCTATATAACTCAGCCATATTTTCATCCTCCACTCTTCCTTTTTCCCATAGTTAACTAAAAAAAAGAAAGTCTTGCCCTGCTTCATATATGGCAATATCTTCTAGGAAATATATTACATTATTGTAGCCTATAACAACACTATGTTATTGTCTAAGTTTTAGCATATTAATTGTAGTGGTTTAAACATTCCATAACACTTCCATTTGTCCATATACTATTTAACTCAGTTCGTGTTACAACTAAAACCTCCATTTAAGTGATATCCAATGAACCTATGTGTCTTGACATGCATAAATAAATATATTATTTTAGTTTATTTTCCTATCTCTTCATCATCCATATGATGTTTTCAACTACTTGAAATATTGCATTAAGCAGAGTTGTGGAAGTAATTATTTATTTTGTTTAGTTATCATGTGAATAATATGTGTGATATCATGACTAAATCTTTTATTTTTGCATGGATTAATTTCTTCAGAATAGGTTCCAAGGGAACCATAGGAGACAAGGAAGAAGAGAACATGTGACTTGGTGTGAAAATTGAAACAAAAGAATCAAGTTCTATATTCATTTTGATGTTGATTCAAGTGAGTTTAACTAGCTAACCTAGACTAGTCACCTATATCTAGGAGGACCATCCCCTACTCCTGTTTTTTCTCATAAATCCCCTTAGACACACCCTAGTATCATGGAGATACCAAAGCCTCCTCCTCCTCCACAGTTGCAACCCCAATATCAAGATAGATGGGAGCCCAACCCCACTGACCAGACTCTAGAATTATTAATTGGCTCTCTGCTTCATGATATTCCACCACCTATTGAGGTCTCTCAAATTCCATCTATTGTATCTCATGCTAAACATTTCCATGTACAAGAGCCTCAAGTTTACCCTATGTATATAGATAAAGGAAACCAACCTATGGTTTGTGTACCTATTTTCTCTTCCACTCAATCAACTTCAGCCCATTCTCGCACCAACACTCCCAGGAATAATCATCAGGGGATAAGAGAACTTTATTTTCTAGATTTGCATCCTAAAGTACATGAAGGACATAGGAATGATGTAAAAAAAAAGTATTTTCCTCATACAGGGATCCAAAATTTTCATCATTAATGTTCTCACTGACTTGGTTTATTTACTTCTCAAACATGGACATACACTTATATTATGACTGCAATATTAAATTTTTATTATGATGCTTTATGGACATGTGAGAGGCAAAAGGATGCTTTCATGGAATGGAACAAGATGGTGCAAAGCTTCAAGGCTGCCTTTAATGTTGAAGCAGAGGAAATGAGCACTCGACAAGGCCTTGAAAATATTGTGACGGAATATTTTTACCATGGGAGAGCCAACAGTGTCGAGCAGTGTACCACTTTGTCCTATGCACAAGCATTCAAAAAATATCCAAGAATTCATGGAATTCTATAATGTAGTAGAGATGGGAGAGGATGATGATAAGCCTAGGAATATACAGATTTCAGTAGTCAAAGGAGAGCATCCTATGGGTGGACCAAAGTTGCAATCAGTCAAGTACATACCACATATAGAAACCAATAAGGTGAATATTGGTATAGATGAGAATCCTAAAATGGTGGTTATAGGGGATTATTGAGATGATGAAACAATGTAAAAGGTCACCAATCTACTATGCGAATACTAAGGATTTTTTCCCAACACATTTGAGGAAATGAATGGAATTGTAGTATAATTGGATGAGATGAAGATCTCATTGTAGCATGAGGCTAAACCTATCAAGCAACGACCTTATTGGTTAATTATGATATATAAAGAGAAGTTTAAGCAAGAATTGGACAAGATGTTACAAGCAAGAATCATTGATCCCATAGAAGAACCAGAGTGGATTAGCCTTATGGTGTTCTAGAATAGGAAGACAAGAGAAATTAGAATATGTGTAGACCTCTAGAATTTAAATGATGCATGTGTGCATGATCCCTTCCCTACTTTATTTATTGATGAAATATTGGAAAATGTGGGTGGAAAAGAGGCCTATTCATTTATTGATGGATTTTCTAGTTATCACCGGGTAAGGATTGCAAAGGAAGATTGACGTAAGACCACCTTCATGATAGCGTGGGGGTGCTTTCAATATACAGTCATGGAATTTGGGTTTAAGAATATGCCAGTTATTTTCTCACACATAGTGGTCATGGCATTTAAGAAATTCATTCATAATATTTTAGAAGTCTATTTGGATTATTATACTATATTTAGTATGTTGAAGGAACACATTTATGTTATGTGGCTACTACTAGACAGGTGTAGATAACTGCATATTACATTGAATATAAACAATTTTATGTTTTGTTCACCTTTTGGTATCATGTTGGGGTGTGTAATTTGTAAGCAAAGCTCGTTAGTGGACCTAACCAAGATCATGGTGATAGTGGATCTACCACCACCTACATCAGTTTGGTAGTTACGATTTATCTCGAGGCATATAGGGTATTATCATAAGTTTATCCAAGGATACACTTGGATTAACTTCCCCTATGGAGAGGTTGTTGAAAAAAGAGACCAGGTTTTAGTGGGATGAGGAGTGTCAGCAAGCTTTGGACACTCTAAAATAAAATTTGGTGTGTGTCGATTATGGTGTTCCCAAATTAGCACAAGGAGTTCCATGTGCATGTCGATGCTTCATCTATCACATTGGGCACAATTCTAGCACAACCTAAAGAGGAATAAATCGATCATCCCATTTTGTTTTCCAACAAGAAGTTTTCCACAAAAAATTAGAACTACACCATGATAGAGAGAGGGGGACTTGTGATCATGTATGCACTTAAAAAGTTTAGATATTACCTATTGGGAAATAAGTTCAAGTTGTATATGGACCATTCTGCATTGAAGTACCTCGTGAACAAGCTTGTGTTGAGAGGATGATTTGTAGATGGTTGTTTTGTTTCCAGGAGTATGATTTCCAAGTGGTGGTCAAGGCTGGTTGAATGAATGTAGGACGTGATCCTTTGTCACACATGATCATAGGGGAGGATGCGCAAAATCTAGAAAACAATAAGCCAGATGAGCATCTCTTTATTATGACCATGATGGATGATCACTTTGCGGAAATTTCAACATTTTTTAGTACAAGGATGGCACCAGAAGGGTATATTGTCACGCAAAAGAAGAAATTGGCAGTAAAAATGACAGAGTATCAGCTTATCACAGCTTCTATATACAAGTTGGGTGTTGATGTGAATGGGTGTGTGTTAGAAAATGAACAACCATGATAGTGGAAAAAGCACACACAAGCATCGCTGAAGGGAATTATGCAAGATAGGCCATGGTGCAAAAGATCTTATGCGTAGGGCTATAATGTCCTACACTACATAGTGGTGCCAAAGAGTTTTTTAAATCCTACGATGTATGCCAATGAGTGGGGAAGTATTCCCGAAGAGAACAAAATTCCCTTAGTTCCCTAGCTCACCTATTGATGGTGTTGGAAATCCATCAAACAAGGGGGTCTCCCCAATGTGAAGTCCCAATTAAACCTTACACAGTTTGGAGTAGGAGCCTCATCTGGAGTATCGACCCATATGCCATGTATCCTTGTAGATTTTCCTTGGCTACAAATTCTATCACAAGAGAGTAATACACAGGTATCTTTAGTTCAGCAGGTGAGTATGCCTTGTGAAATGTTTAGTTGCGGGAAGTATCAAGGTCATTCTACCGAAAGGGAAGAGAAAAGTGGGCCCTTTAAATACAAGTAATAGTACTAATCTAGAAAAGGCACATGAGCATATACATATGAGTTAATCATTGATCAACTAGTGAAATAGTTCACAATGAAGAAATGGTTGTTAAAGAAAATACAACACACCTTCAACAAGATAAGTGTTATGCATTTAGCTCACAGAAAAGATAGATCAACAAATTAAAAATTATCCTCTTTGAGGGGGAAACCTCCTTTACATTACATAAATGAAAAATTATTGGATGATACAAATGATAAGACCTCCTTGGTATATATAGGAGTCTAAGGGGTCACAATATAATCAAATCCTACATTACAATAATAATGTAAGGGCACAACAATAACAATAGTGGGATTCTATGGGGCACAACAATAACAACATGGGGAATACATGGGTACAAAAATAAAAATATGGAGCTACACTAATAATAACAATAAGGTTAATACACTAGTATTATAGGGACCTAACATGACACTATCCTTCAAAAAAGTGTTTTCCTCATCGCTTGAGTAGTTCCAAATGCTTCTCTATAAAATTCTCATCCTCCCATGTGGAATATTCAGTGGGTAAGTTCTTCCACTTAATGAGATACTCTAAAATTAGTCAATTCCAAAGTTTTCGAGTTCTTTTTTCTGTGACTGGTTTAGACTCAAATATGATTTTTCCTTCTCCATGAAGTTCTTGCAACACTATTTGAATTGGGAGCTTGTCACCAATAACCTTCTTTAAACATGAAACATGGAAAACTGGGTGTACTTGGGAAGATGCAGACATCTCCAATTTGTATTCCATAGTACTAATTTTTTGCAACACCTTGTAAGGACCATAGTACTTGGGTGATAATTTATTATCCTTCTTCACTTGCTTTAGGGACATTTGTTTGTATGGTTGTAGTCATAAAAATACCTAGTTTCTTATATCAAAAATAATTTCACTGAATGTTGATTTTCCTATTGCTTCATTTAATTATACACCAGAGTGAGGTTATACTTTAAGAGTTGGAGAACTTGTTGTTGATGCTTGATGTGATATTCCACTGCTTTAACCTTAGAATTTTATATTAAATATGATGTGATGGAAGGTGGATGATATCCATAAAGTGCCATAAATGGGGTCATTTTTTTCTACAGTATGGAAGGAAGTGTTATACCACCATTCAGCTAGAGGTAACCACTTGATCCATTGTGTTTGTTTATCAGATACAAAGAAACGAAGATATCCTTCCAAACATTTTTTCATTATCTTAGTTTTCCTGTCAAATTGAGGATGATAAGATGAGTTATGAGGTAATTGACTAGCAAGGCAAGAAAATAATTGTCCAAAAGTTTCTAGTGAAAATGGTATCTTTGTCACTTACAATAATATTTGGGTTTCCATGTAGTTTTTGAATTGTTTCCATAAATGAAATAGCAATTGTACCGGCTTTAAAAGGATGATATAATGCACAAAAGTGTGCATGATTGGTAAGTCTATAAACTACCACCATGATGACAATTGTACCGGCTTTAAAAGGATGATATAATGCAAAAAAGTGTGCATGATTGGTAAGTCTATAAACTACCACCATGATGACACTCTTTCCTTCATACTTGGGTAAACCTATCATAAAATGCATTGATACCTCCCAACACTGGCTTGGAATGGCTAAAGGTTGTAATAGACCTAGGGTCTTAATTGTCTCAACTTTATTTTGTTGGAAAACCAAACATTTTGCCACAAACTTTTGAATATCATATTTAAGTCCATCTGTTGGGCGCGGGATCCCCCAAGGAAAGTTTTGGGGCTTAGAGCCCAAATTTTGGTCACAAATTATAACTCCAATGTAAATACTCTGTATTTTATGGGCGCAGAGTGCATAGCTGGTAAATGAGTCATAGTTCTGCCCTTAACTTTGTGATGTAATGTCGGCTGTAGAGATCTACCCATGGTCCGCAAACCATGGGATTGTATAAGTAGAGCAAGGCTCTTAGTAGTTAAGAAGTAATCTAAGTGATCTAAGGATGAATAATTGAGTCATATATGTGAAGTGTAAAGTTGAGTCTTTGGGTCGTAGAGTAGGAGAAGGCTCGGTATCTGAGTGCACAGAGGCCTAGTAGTCTGCAGCTGAGTGCATGGACCCTTGCATATGAGTGTGTAGGGCAAGTTGAGCCTGTAACAGTTGGAAGCATTAATAAAGAGAAGTTTTATATCATTCCTGTGTATTTATTTCTTGTTTTCTGCATTGAATGTCTTGGGTATGAATTGCATTTCTACTGTTTATATGGTGCGCGAACATATATGATTGTTTTTATTAAGTGAACATGAGATAGAATATCTGTTTACACGAAGTTAACTAACATCTTTAAGAAGACAAGTAAGATACGTAGTCTAGTTAGGTCACTACAATAGCATCACGAAAGCATCTCAGTCCCTAGTTAGGGTTGCGCAAAGGTGATTATAACAGATCACAAAGGTCTCGCAGGTCAGAACAATGCGTGAAGTGACCTGCACAAAGGTAGGCATAGTTGGACTAAATTGACAACTCAAACATCTCAAGGGTGCAGAAACTTGGTTCCAGAATCCCCCCATACTACTTCGGGTGAGACTTCAGTCCGCGCTCTGCGGGCTAATGCCGAAAGTGCCAATGGTGTAGGGATTTGTTTGGCTAAATAACTCTGAACCTGGGTCAGGCCCCATCAAGCCAACAAATGGTTCCATTGCCAGGACCAGAATCTACATAGAGATGTCTGATGTCATATCATTGGAATCAAACTAAGAAGTAAATTGAAGGTTGGTTGGATAGAAGAATTCACGAGTTCATGGCGCAGGAGAACAAGAACTTGCGACTGAAATAAAAAGGAGTGGTTAGACTACTACTTGTACATGGAGATCCACGAAATCTTCTTTGTGTATTTCCCTACTAAGTTTTACGAGTGGATCACAAAGCTAGCGAATAGCCAAGGAAGGTGGAAACTTAATGATCCTATTGTGTGGACCCCAGAGTTAGTGCGTAGGTTAGAAGCATTGGAGGATAAGATCATGCACGCTATAGATCATTGGCTTGATCGGATTATAGGAGAATTCATTACTGAGTTCACGGTCAACGCCTCAGTCAGCTACAGTGAGGCAGAGCTACGCTTTCTCAAAGGACCACGAGGTAAGTACGTAAAGTCTCTGAATACTTGGATTAAAATGTTATTGTACGAAAAGGGGGTTATGCAATTACCTTGATGTTTGGGGCTACGTGAAGTGGAAAAACTTATAGAACGAAGGAAATAAGGGATCAGAAAATAGCCCCTTGATTTCACCTCCACGAGGGGACGAGGAAGAGCTCGTGAAGGTCTCTCCGTGAAGTGTGATCCATTTGATAAGGCAAAGAATTCTGCAAATACAACTGCCACCCACATTGCCACCAGCTTCACTACCATCACCTCCATCTTCACCTATACCATCTCTGCCACCACCATGATTCAATATGGAAAGCACGTAAAGTTTCTTGTGTTCAAGGGATTGGGAAATGAGGATTCGGACCAGTTTTGGTTCGTTATAAGAGCTATATGGGAAGCAGAGGGAGTTATAGATGACAATATGAAGAAAGTGACACTGGTAGCGCCCTGCAAGATCACGAGCTGACCTGGTATATTAAGCACTCAAATGATAATTTGAATGCGAGAATCGCGGATATCCAAATTGCACTAAATAAAGAGTTTAGTCGCCGAATTCTGAAGCATAGTCGATCATTGGATTCAAAGAGATCACAATTCTACCAGGTGAGACTCCTTGGGAGCTAGATCAGAGGCTGAAATGTACAATCCGTGAGGCTAATATGAATCTAACGGATGGACAACATCACGAATGGTGTGTAGCTTTGCTAACACCACATTTAAGGAGTGCGCTATCGCAGCAGAAGTTAACAACTCAGGTAGAGGCCTTAGAGATCGCGATGAGGCTGCATGAGACCTCGATGCAGGATCCTAACTTAGGATTTCAGCAGATCCATGCGCAGCTGAAGAATTTAGAGATGCTGAGTCTGAAACAGGATAGGACAGCTTGGCCAGAAGTGCGCAAAGAGGTATGGTGCATAAGATGTAAGGGTCAGGGTCATGACAAGGACCACTGCCTAGTGTTCGAAAATTACCTCACAGGAGGAGGACCAATGCCATTAAGGCTGGAAGCACAAGCAGGACCTAGCGCGATGCCTGCTTTGTGGTGCGCGATTTGTCAAATAGCTAGAAAACATGCTATGGACAACTGCCATTTTTTATAGAAGTATACAAAAAATTCACAATAGTTGTTCTGCAACTTTTGTAGGTAAGTGGGACATGATGAGCACACTTGTAGAAGCTATGAGTTGATGATGGATAGAACTCCCACCTATAGAGTGCAAGCCGAAACACAGTCCCTAGACCAAAATGCGGGGATGGCGTGAATAGGGTTTCAGCGGCACAGATGACGATGAGGTGGAGGAGGACCTAGAAGAGGTTGTAGACAATTGATATGCTACAATTGGGAGGGCCAGGGCATTATGCCCATGATTGTATGAACCCAACATTTCCATCATGTTTTTATTGCACCTTGTTTGATCATGAGACAGAAGATTGTCCTATGCTGATAGTTAGGATACGCAACAAAGGAGCACTACCAGCTCCCCCGACTCGGAACCCACAGATGATGAGGTCTGAGCCATGCGAGGAAGATCTAAATGTGATGTGCTCTAAAGTGGAATTCTGATGGGAGATGACAAAGGCAAATAGCTAGAAGATAGTGCTTGGGTTCGTAAAGCTCCGGAAAGAACTAGAGTTTTATTTGGAACCCACTCAGGAAACCTTCATGGAAGCTAAGAAGAGCTTTGTTGATGCCTCCACTTCAAGAAGTAAAGATAGACCAGAGTCGGAGATGGACCCATCTATGCTTACAACATTCTTGGAAACATGCACAAATTTACTACATGATAGCAAAGTTGTAAAAGGACTACAAGAACTCATTAACAGATGCGTTGGGATCGCCCCAAGAGAACCACGCGTAGTCCGGAAGATTGGAAAACATAAGACGAGGATGAGAAGAGAAATGAGGTTAACCGTGCAGATTGGAGAATATGAAATGGACCAAGTAATTCTGGATTTAGGATCGGATGCGAACATTCTGTCAAAGCAGAAATGGGAGCGAATGGGGAGACGTATGTTGCAATGATCTCCTATTTAGTTGCGAATGGTGAACTAGCAGAAGATAATAGCCATGGGACGATTGCAGGGAATAATTGTGGACATTGAGGGAGTGAGCACACTAGCAGACTTTGAAGTGATAGATATTGTTGATGATAGCAATCCCCACCCTGTGCTCTTAGGAATTGATTGGGCCACTGACATGAACGGGGTGATTAATTTGAAGAAGTGCAAGATGATTTTTGAGAAGAAGTTGCTATGCGTAATTATACCCTTGGACCCTGCAGAAGGATCGTGCTATACAGAGCCAGTGCGCGACTATGAAAGTGATGATGATTTGGACTGCTTCTACAAGATAACAGCGTGAGAGCAAGACTAGATAAATCCCACCACGGATGGGCATATTTCATGGGAGTGTGAGAGCTCATGTACTTTGGATTCTGATGAGGAGATAGATCGATAGTAGAATTGGTTACATGAAGTAACTATGTTGAATCATAATATGATGACAAGATCACTACGCTGCATACAACAAAAGTAAGAGATCTGCCTACTTATGATGGTTTAAGTGAGGTAGATACCTTCTTGGATAAATTTTAAAGGGAAGTTTTGGACAAGCAAAGCTTCTAGGCCTTGAATTGGATACTACACGCTCCACCTACGAGATGGTGGGGTACACACAAAAGGAGATTTGTCGACTGGAAGAAATGTAGAAGGATGATGCACACTCGATTTGGGAAGTCTAGGGTGTGATTGGGGGGGAAAATGTGCAAATGTCTCTTCATGTTGGAAAGACAGTATGTAGGAATAACAATCACACAGAACGTTCTCCGCGTGGAAGCGTTCAACAAGGTATGCAATGCACTAAACAAGGTACGTAATGCACGGCGAAGTGATTGGGACTTGCGTGTACCCACAATATTATGGGCTTATAGGACGACATGAAAGAAGCTGACAGGACAAATACCTTTTAGGCTTGTCTATGGAGTAGAAGTTGTAATTCAAATGGAGTATATCATGCCTATTCTGTGCATAGCATCACTCACAGGTATGATGGATTGTGGAGCCATGGATGTTATCGGGAAAAGTGTCTATTTAGAACTACTCTATCCCACTAAGGTGTGACAGCTACCTTAGAAACAAACAGAGAAAACTACTTTTTTATTCTTATTTATGAACTATAAACAAAGAGGAATAGGATGAACCAACCTGTGTCTTGCGCTAGTCCTTTGATCCAATCTCTCTCCTCTTTGACAGCTTCCAGCTACCTGCTCTCTCACTTGCCCAGCTTCACCAAGTACCTGTAAGATCACAGAAGAAGGAAACTATACAAAGACATGGTTTATATTCATAAATAACTTAGGATCAGATTTAAGTTAACCATACAAATGTAACAAGCATCAATGAAACACAAGCATGGAGAAGAAACTCAAATAGTTTTATTGATATACAAGAAGATCCAAGAGGAGTTACAACCGATGATTCCTGACCCAACATCAACCTCCCAGCAAAGAAGTCCCTTCTTCAACCCCAACAAAGCATAGATCACCCAATTCTCTGGTATGTATCTCAAAACCAACAGCAATTCCTTACAATGTGCAAAATTCCAGCCTCTCTAACCTCTGGATCTCTGGGATGAGAGATCTATATATAGATATTTGCAGAGGTGTGAGTCAGCTCTGGGTTTTTGATTAGTGTCTTCTCTCTGATAGTTCTTGATGCCACTTGGAGATCTCATTGATCTCTTACTCATCCTTGGGCGATTTTGAGAGGCAAGTGTCCCAGGAGAAGTTTCTGGAAGATTCCATGATCATCCACCTCGCAAACTGTCTCCGCCACTTGTATTTTCCCGTCCATCGCACCCTCACAATGTATTTAGGTGCACTGCAATGCACTTCCTGTGTGTACAAGGTGCGCTGCATCGCACCCTCTCCATGGAGCAAGTGCACTGATCCAGTTTTGACCAATTTTGAGTAGTTTCTGGTGGAGAACTTATGGGAGAAGCTGTAATTTGTTGACCTTGTTCCTTTAGGGGTTAGAACAACACTTTTAGGGACTTAGGAACCCTTGGTTTATGGACATTTCATGCTTAGAGCTGTAAGGCACAAAAATGTCTATAACAGTTGCCCCCTAAAGTATGAGGCCGTTTATCGGGTGAAATGCTTTATTATGAGGATCCGAAGTTCTTTCGATGCTGGGAGGAGACCTATAATAAGATACAATACAATACATTATCTTCATACTGTTTTCATGATCTAGCTGAGGTGGGCATTCCCATGCTCAGCTTTATAAATTCATTTTTATGTACATAGGACAGACAATCGTCTGATGGTAGACTGATGATTCTGATAGAGCCATCATCCTTTTGGTAGGATGATTATCTGTGTTGTAATGTTGTACATTTGAATGTCTTTATTTCCCTGAATATATATCGCAGCCCGGATGGATGAAACTAGATCCAGGGTCTTCAATCTCGTCCGATCTTCACTCGAAGTACAAGTCGATCCATGTGAGAAATGTTTTGAATTCGAACATGGAAAGACATCGCTTGATTACAAGTCAACGATGTAAACTGTTAACAAGCGCGAGAGGAATCACCAATAATGATAATGATCCTCAAGGTACTGCAGTACAATTCACGTGGTGTGAATAAAGGAATTGGCATCGAACAACTCGCAAAATCTTTCGGTCGAAGGTCATTGATGTAAACCTATCGCCGGAAGTGAGAAACTTGCCATTGAGGCATGCAAGCTTCAAAGTACTTAATGGGGTGTTCCTAGATCAACTTCTTGGATAATGAGCTGATGTCGACAAGAAGTGATCTGTCACAGGAGGGCCTTAATGAATCCCACATCAATGACACGGAACGGAGCAAATGATTTTGATGGAGGTGAAAACGATCTGATGATATACGGTTCAGGGTGGCGGTCATGAAAGAATGGAGTATAATGTATGGTAGTGGGTGGGACACAGGTGGCTTCTCTGGATGACTTCTCTTGAACATGTCGGCGACACTGATGTGATGGATTGGTAGCATTAACCCCAAATGTGGATGGTATGGTGTTACCATGGTGATGTGACCGGTGAATGAAACAACCCAACCCAACTCGGACACGGAGTGGAAGTGTCATGTTCAAGAGCGACTTGCTACCAATAAAGATTTTTTGAGTTTTCTTCCCAATTTTTCCCCAGTCATTGTTGACCAGTACCTCTTTATTTTTGTCAAGCTTGAGGAGGATAACATATGCTTGTTCTATAATTTGCCCTTCGAGCAAACCCATCGCTATGTTTTAGCGAGCCTAGCGATAGTGAAACTCGTTCTCGTCTAAAGACAAGTTTGTCGCTATTAATCTTTTTAACGAGTTTAACGACAAAGATAACTCGGTCCTTTTCAATTTTAGAGAGTCTGAAAAGGTACGTAAAGGTAACTCCAAAATTCCTTTTTCGTCATCTAATCCTTTAAGTCCGAAAAAGTATAAAACAATACAAAAGGGATGAATTTTCGATAGTTTTAACGAGCCGAACAAAACAAGCGCTCAATCTTTTTGTGCAATAATCCCTCAGGTCCAAAAAGATTAAAATCTAAATGAGGGATAGCACTTCCTGTCCCTTTAACGAGCTGGAAGGCCAAGGACTCGGCAATCTTTTCATATTTTACGATTCAGTTGAAAAGAGTTTAAAGAAGACTCGTCTTTTGAGGAACGAGTGATAAGACGGGTAGCAGCTGATTCCAGGTAAGGTTTGGAATTTTCCAATCACGGCAGTGTCACAAGGATGGCTAGTGAAATCACTCTTCACAGCTGTTCCTCAAAATGGGTAAACAATCAAATGGGGGTGAATGATCGGCCAATGAAAAAGTGGAGGTGATGGTGCAAGCACGACCAAGGCTTTAATGGCTGAAGTACTACATTCACGGTGGTTATTTATCGAAGAATAGTTCATTTTTTAATGAGCTTAAACGCGGGTGGAAACATTTGCTCATGTCTTATGTTTATTTTTTAACGAGCTTGAACTATGTGCTAAAACTGCTCGATGCGGCTTTATTTTTTAACGAGCTTGAACCTTGCGGTAACACTGCTCGAGATAAGTTTGCATGCCCCCAGCATAATAACGCAAATCGAGGTGCATGCCCCCCAAGCTTCATTGCATTCAACTTGGTGGTTGGAATGAAGGTTTACCTTTGAGATTTGGAAAGGGGATTTGTTTCATTTTTTAATGAGGTTGACACAGTAAAATAACTTTCCTCATGACTCCTTGTTTCATTTTTTAACGAGGTCGACACGAGATAAGAACCATCCTAGAAATCCAAATCCATTAGATATAGAAGATTTCATATTCCACTGTGGCCACTTCCGCCAAATTACTCAGAGGCGGTAGGGCAAAAGTACCCATTAAGGCAGGGTTTTTTAGGAGACCTACTCCGATATTTTGGAGCGAATGATTGCTTCCATGGATCATTGGAATGCTTCCCGTAACTTGTGAACTGTTGGGGAGAAATGTTTGTTGGTCGACGATTGTAATTCCTCCTCGGAAGGGAAATGCAATCTTCCTGAAGTAGGTCGACACAACTGCGGCCATAGCATATATCCAGGGCCTTCCCAGTAGGATGTTGTAATCAAGGTTTCCGTCGATTACTTCAACATCAATTTCTACTGTTTTCCCTCCTAGTTCAACTTTCAAGTTACTTAGGATACCATATGGGGTATATGTCCTTCCGTCGAATGCTTTTAATGTCGTCGAAGATCGCGACAAGGTTGGAGATCCTAAAGTTTTCCAGCAACTCATCGACATAATGCATGTAGATGCCCCCTCATCAATAATTGTTCTATGAACAGTTTTGTTGAGGGCTTTCACTTGAATAAGGAAAGCTAGTTGAGCTGGTAACTGAGGGTCATATCCTTTATGATCAAAGGCCACAAGATTGGAATCCATTGGGTCAATCCCACCTATTGCTGATACTAAAGCTTGCTCTTGGGAGAGGCAATTTTGCGGTACCTCGAGTGTCGACATAGCGGACGGCGATTGGGCCCGGTCCTCTATTATATTATAATTCTGTGTTATTTTTGCACGAGGGTTAAATGTCGATTTGTGTACTACTCCCTTTGGCGACTTTATCATTTGTTCAGGAATTATGGGTGGCACAAATTTGGTCAAAGTTGTTGTCGAACTACTAGGTTGTTCATTAGCCTTGTTATTCGACACCTATGGATTCCCGTAATCTTTATTCCTTGCCAAAGCATCATTTTGCTGCTTTGATATAGACAACATAAGCACTTGGGATCGGGAATAATTTTGATTAGCAACCAGTTTGGTTCCCGGGTTTGGAAACGGATCAGTCAATATTGCTGAGGTTTTTGAACTCTTAAAGAGTTTCTTAACTTCAGCTTTATGTGGAAAATCTCTCGTATAATGATCCTCATCGCATATATGACACCCCGCAGGGGGTTTCCTTTGCCCAGAAGGGTTTGTAGAAGGTTTTTCAGGAGATGACTCATCCTGCTTCCTTTTTCTCCCTTTCTTTTTCTTCTTGCCCCCCGGTTGCTTTAGTTGTTTTCCCTTGTCGGTCGACACGGCATTTACTTCCGAGGCAAGAAGTTCCTCATTTTCATTTTGACTAGAAATCTTATGGGCCTTTTTAGATGTAGCCTTTGCCGATTTCGTGTCTGTTGCGCCAATCACGCCATCGCCGGCATGAGAGTCATTGTTTGATTTAGGAGGATGAGGAACTGAGAATTCTGGTCTAGGGGCGTCAGGTATTTTATCGTAGAGCGTGCCGGACTGAGTGTAAATCAAGTCCAAATATTGCGCACGAGCGATAACTTGCTCTTCTGTTACGACTCCCCCCTTTGCCACATCTTCCGTGATGGAAGGTAGTAATGACTTGATAAACCATTCAGCTAAGAGCTGATTGGGAACATACATTTTTACCATTCTACAACGACGTCGCCACTCATGTATATGATCAGATATGTGAGTGGTCGTCGTCTGTTTGAAGTTGGTAAGGAGTTCCGTTCTCGTTTCGTACCTTATCGGTAATTGAAAATGGGTTAAAAAGGTTGTGGCTAGGGTACTGAAGTTGTCGAATGAAGCTCTAGGCAATTCGATATACCATTTTTCCGCCGAACCAGTTAACATCCTCTGAAAAAGGCGAAGCCTAATCGAATTGTCGTTTAGGGTGTTTGATGAACACCACAGATGAAATGCCATCATATGATTCGACGGATCTTCACCCGGATTTCCATTAAATTTAGGAATATCTGACGGAAGTTTATGCGGAATCGCTAGCCACCAAGGGGTATAAGCAATTGGATCATTCGTCAACCGGTTTAGATCTGGTAATTCTAGAGTTGCTACAAAGGGCAACTGTTGATTCAGGTTAGGTGAAGCATACCCAGGATAAGATGGAATCGCCTGAGCAGTGGGTCTTTGCATACCAGCATAATGTATTTGATGCTGGCAACTTTGACAAGGTTGATGGGCATAACCATTATAGTATGGTTGTTGATAACCGCTTTGGAAATGCGGTTGCCCATTACTTACAAAGACTTGTTGCTCAGGTCCTTGATATGATTGCTGGAATGGCAGTTGTTGAGATTGAACCAGCCCTGGTTGTTGGACCATTTGTTGTTGTCCAATACTAGATGATTGACCAAGATGAGGAGTCATAGTACTTGTTTGAGCCTGAGTCGCTCCAGATAAGGAGGCACTAACCTGAGGTTGTGATTGAGTCGTTGAGACAAGAGGCTGTTTTATTGCAACCTGAGAAACTTGGGGTTGTGTTGAGGCCTCGAAAATCGCTGCAACAACATCGGGGATAACCACCCGGTCCGGACCTTAGTACAGCTCCTTTTCCGTTTGGAATAGTGGCTCCGACTGGGGATAATGGGACCAGTTTCCCAAAATGGATAAACGAGATGAATGGATTATTTATAAAATAAGCTAGCGGTGAGCGAATAACTAAAACTATTAACAAGAATACATAAACTATATTCTATCCCGGGAACTTATTTGAGCTTTAAAGTGCAGCGCTTGATGATCTGTGTCTATAAACAGGCATATAGATGACTCTATTTAACAGACATAGACATTATTTCATTCATGATTACTATGCTTAAATAGTTAAGCAAAGCGATTAAAGCGATATTACCACACTTATCATTTATATCATTGACATATACATGATTAAAAAGAAACACATCATAAAACATCCAATAGTGGAATGAATATAGATCTGCTGTTACAGCGCATGCATATATTCAATAATAGCAAGAATAATCACATAGCGATTCATATGAAAGGAATAAATTCAGACATAGATAGAAATACCATATGAGTTGTTTGACATTCCCAATATCGATCGTTATTTGTAGTTCTTCCTTCAACGCAAAAACATTCTCAACAAAGACAATAGTGCACAATTGCATAAAAAGCTTCCTTGTCGAATTAAGAACAACTGGTCCAGTTTCATAAAAGAATATTGACTGAAGCACAATAGTGCAAACTTCAGTCTATTAAGTCTGATACAAAACTTTACGACCCTTTCCAAAACAATGAAAGGGTCTATAAATACTAAATTAATCTAAATATCTATTAAACTGAAATCCTACTAAATTGGTATCAATAAATCTTGATCCTATTTCCCTCAGCGATCTGGCAATCGGCGGCATGATTCATTAAGTAGGCTGCTTGCCTTTAAATTTGAGCTGACTTATCGCAAGCATTGGCTCTACTTCAGGAGGTTTGTTGAGGTGTGAACTGAGCTGGGCGGCATATGTGGCATCCTGAATATCGGGAATTATATAGCTGATTGCATCTGTTAGGCACTTAAGGGCGGCTCTCTGTGTGTGCGGCTTAATCAGGAAGAGCCAATATGTTTCAAACGTTAAACTGTTAATCCCGGCGATTAACCTCCCCTTTTCCTCTAAATCAGGGTAACATGATTGCTCCAATATGTTTGTTGTTGTCATCTTTCCTGGTGTACATTGTGAAATCATATTTGCTAAGTAGAGAGTGTTGTTAACTAGTTCAACTAGATTGCTGGAAGTTGACTTGCATCTTGAAGCTGCCCTCTCTGCTTTCATCACCTGAGTCTGCCACTCTGTGAAGAGTATATCTTTATGTGTTTCTAAGATCCTGGGCAAATTTGCTGCTCTTCCTTGATCAGAATCTTGCCAATCAAGATATGCGGTTATGATCTCTTCGGCTTGGTCTAACTCATTTCTGGCCTTTTCTACCTGCTGATTTATGGATGTCGTTAACTCACACAGTGGCTCTGCCTGAGCGATTTGTTGACACAGCAGCCTAATTTGGGATATTAATGCAGTGTTTATTTGCAATGCTTCTACCCTGAATTCCTCCACTTATGGAGCGCCCTTTATACTTTCGAGCTACGATGACAATTGAGCGATTTGCTCATCCTTTGTTTTCATCATTTGCTCGTTTGTCGCCCTTAATTGCGCCAATGCCTCTGATAATTCCTTCTGTTTCTGGATCGCGCTTTGGTCGATCCTTTGCTTTTCTACCTGCAATTGCTGAGTTAATTGACTGTTCACTTGTTGTTGTGTCAACAATTGCTGCTCCGCCTGTTCTGCCTTCTGCTTTGATTCAGCCAACTCTACCTGTAATGTGAAAATTTGTTGGTCCTTAGTTTTGAGTAGAAGACTTACCTCCGATGCCTTATCGATTGTTGCTGCCGAATAGGCTCCCGCATACTGCGACAGTTTTGTTAGGTCATCGGAGGGGTCGAATTCCTCCTTCCAAACCACACTGCCCGTAACAGTTTGTTCTGGGAAAAGGGAAGGTTGATCAATCTTCCTTCTTTTCCTTTGTCGTTTTACCACTGCTCTATGCCTCGGGCTGTAGAAAACATCCAGGGGAGGAATATCTTCTACCTGGAGAATGATTTGGTCGGAAGGGTCTTTTGGTATTACTTCAACATCCTTAGAAATGGGTGGGCCACTGGTTCCACTTAGAACCTGAGGTGAAGTGATGTCCTGTGTATCGTTTTTCTTGGAAGTGTCTCTATCTTTGGAACATTCCAACCCACTGATGATAGAGTCAAATTGCTTCCATTCTTGGAGCAATTTAGGGTCAATACGAGTATCTATATTGACATCAATGGTGGTTGTTTCTGCTTTTCGGCTTCAGACTCCTTCCGCACTTCTTCTTGCTGTTTCTTCTGTTTATCCTCTTGTTCTTTCCTTTGTCTTTCCTCTTGCTCTTTCATTTGCTATTCCTCTTTCTCTTTCTTCTGTCTTTCCTCTTGTGCTCTCTTCTGCTTTTCTTCCTGCTCTTTCCTCTACCTTTCCTCCTGCTCCTTATTATGATCCTTTGTTATAACAGGAGGTTCCTTTGACTGTTGCCGACCAGGCTCGCTTGATGATGTCGCTGGGGTTGTTGCTAGTAAATCTAGAGGCAGAGTTTGCAACCTCTGTTCTCTAAGTTTATTAAATTCAGTCAACCCTTCATCATTATACTTCGCTAAGGCGAATGATCTAACTTGACTTATTGACTCGGCTGAGGAGAACAGATCATCAAAGATATCTTCCTTATGATCAAATCTTGTCAGTTTGCCCTGTTCTAATGCATTATAGGCAACTTTATTTGGATCGAAATGCCTATTTGGGAGAGTCGCCAGAGTCAAGGATTGAATTTTTGTGGCTTCCTTTTCTGCATGTTTGAGGTCATGCAGGGTATATACACCACACTTCAAAGGAAAAGAGGGCCAGCCTTGCTTCTTATTTTTCTTGAGTGTTTGTGTAACACTCTCAGCAATGATTTGGTAAGAAATTTCTCTCGCTAGCAGTTTATCCGGTATGTACAAAGGGAGGACATGGGGTCTGGCTTGGCTGCCGAAAACTCTTATGTAGGTAAACCTCTCCTCTCCAAACCATCTGCCTATTCCAGTTAAATCAATTCGGGCTTGATAGGAAATCTTGGGAGCAGGTCTATCAAAAATGGAATAATAAATAGGCAACATAAAGCCATTACAAACTTGGTAGAGATGATGTTTATAAGAAGATTTCCACAATTTCTGGTGATATATATGAATAGGTGAGGGGTCTTGTGTAGTCCACCTCCAGCCGAGAACGGGGAATTCAGAGTTAAAACAGAGGGTATCTAGAATATAGGCACTGTAGTAAAATGGGGGAATTACTCTTTCAGAAATACGGGTCTTGTTTCTAAACTCAAGCACAGCTTGTGCTAATTTGTCAGAAAGGATAGTGGCCCAATCCATAATTATATTGTTTACTGCTGCTTCCATTAGAGGAACCATTTCTATGGTAAAATTAGCAGAGTCATGTAATCCCCATAATCTACACATCATTATTCCCACATAGCAATAAGGAGAAGCCAGAGAATCAACCGAGTACTTACCGGAAGATTCATGTTTGTGTTTGGCTGGATTTTGTCTCCAATCCCGGATGGGTTCGGATTCAACTTCATTATCGTTTGCAAACTTCTCTAGGAACGCCTTATTATATATCTTCTCTGGCTCGGGCAAATGATACATTTGCCTTAGATCATCCGCCCTGAATGATCCGAAAATTCTCCCGTCTCTGGTGCTGAAAGTTCTATCCAAGATTGGGATTTCTTCAATCGCCCATCGCACGACGTCTGTGTATGGGAGAATTTGCTCCCTGGCCGCTATCCTGTGAAGGAAAGAGTCGGCTAAATCCTTGAGAGTACTCTCAGACTTCCGAAGTAAATCCACACTAGCTTCTACTACTGTCTTTACTGGTTCTTCGGCTTCAATCAGGTTGTAAGTGCCTTGCCAAGTAACTCTGGTGAGACCCGTACATGTAGTATCAGATATCAAGCCCTTCTTTTTGTCCACGACAGCTTGTCCTGCAACTGGTGTAGCGGAAGCGCCTGTGGTCTTCTTGGATTTCTTCCCCATCTTGCTCGAGCTTTCTTCTATGGATAAATTCTGCACAGCGGCGAAAATAAACGTAACACAGAGATATGCTAATGAAAATCCAATATGGGAAAGATATATTGATCAAAGTGTGCTGAGAGATTAACTCTTAAAAATGGTTGTGGATACAATCCATGGGAAGATCTTACTATTACATTAAATGGCCGTTTAAGACCTGCCACCCCTTAAATGCTCATTACACCATTATTCGGCCGAATGGCCCGCTTAAGCGTGCTATGGATATTTTGGCGGTTGAGTGCAGGTGATCGATTATTTAAGAGATCAGGCTTTAAATATGAATGGATCGTAAAATCCCTCCATTTAACGGCTTTTTTGAAATCCGCGCTATATCATAATCGGGCGTCGGGAACACTTTAAATCCTTATGTTGACAATTTTGAAACGCCGATCGCCGATAGCGATATCGCATCGCATCGGGAGAATTGGTGTTATATAAACATATGGATAGCATACCCCCGACCGCCGATAGCGAAATCACATCGCATCGGAATGAATGGGCATAACAGTGTGCACAGATGATGTATCGCCGATTGCCGATTTCCGATATCGCATCGCATCGGGGGTATGACCTGGGCGCCTTATTATTGTGCATAGGATATTGTCGATTGCCGATTGCGAAATCGCATCGGACCGGGGTGAATGACTTAAGGTGCTTAGACTACATATAAAGTATCGTCGATAGCCGATCGCCGATTGCGCATCGCATCGGGGCTAATGGCATGGGGGCGTTTTAAAATGTGCAATAGAGTATTGCCGATAGCCGATAGCGAAATCGCATCGGCGGAGACCAATGTGCCACTTATTTGTGTTTTCTATGCCATTGCGATATGCGATCTTGCGATCGCTTTATCGCAATGATAAAAGATTGTTTTATTTGATCAAAAATGGGTTTTTCAAAAGGTTTTATATAATGTCTTCATTTAGTTTGCGGACCTTTTACAAATAATGCGCTATTGATACCAATTAACTTCTAAAGGGACCCATTTCACATAGTAATTTTGTGAATATAAATGATATGAAATGGGGGGTTGTTGTAGGGCACAACAATTGGCGATTCGCTGGAAGAACCAGTTATCTCTGAAAAGTACAGAAATACTTAAACTTTTGCAAAATAGAGTTCTAATCAAAGGGGAAAATTCTAATATAATTAGGTATATATGCATTCCAAGTAAAATGAATCTATTTTTTGCTAATTTCCTCTCTTTTTAAGAAAATAGATACATTCTAAGTTTTAAATAGGCCTCTATAGGTTTATAATGATAAAACAAAAAACTTTTCCAAATCAGCTTTTAAAGTAAACTCCTTTGTCATAGGTAGAGCCTCTGCTGCCAGCAAACATTTACAGTTTCGACAGGGATACCTTTTAACCATGCTATTTTCCATTGTTCCATTCAATTAAGAGTGTGATTAACAGAATGAATTCAAAACATGTTTTCATATTTTATATTTCATTTATTTTTTCTGTTGTTGATAAGATAAAAAGCCATTGTCTTGGTTTGGTGGCCAGCTGTTGACAATGTCATTCACTGGTAGTAGTCTAACCGAACAAGCTGGCTCGTGATGAGACCCCTTGTCTTATAATTTCAAGCCATTACCCTATTTTGGTATGCAGTATTGGTAATGTCGGTTAAACTATTTCCCTATGAACATGGTAAGCAGGCTTGTAATAAGACCTCTTATCTTTAATATCAGATATTTTAGAATTACACTCTAAGTAATCATAAACTTTAGTGAATGGGATGAACAATCTTCCCCTTAAGAGTAAATGGATGACAAGGTGAGAGTTAAAGATGCTGAAATTGGATTAGCTTCTATTTTGATGTTGATAACCTTTTGAGACCAATTTGAAAACAGAAAATGATTTACAATACTTTTAAACTTCTGAGAGGAGTTCACAAAACTTGAAATGTGGTTTCAGAACACAATGATACCTAATTTCCTAGAAATTCTCCCTTTTGGTTAAGAGCTCTATTATTTTAAAACCAAATATCAATGTACTCCTGTAGATCAAATTTTCGAACACAGCAAAGGTTGATAGTAGATGCCTTACAACATTATTTTCTACAAATCCTACAAACTACAAAAATCTATCAAACTAAAAGGAGAAGGGGTTACCTCCTCAATTAAAGAATTTCTTCAAGATAAGGCCATTAACAGGGAGAGAATCTCTCAACCCTGATAAATCTTGCAATATAAAGGTCGAATGGCCTACCTTTTCACAGATCTGAAATGGTCCAAGCCACATCTTCTGGAACTTGGTATGCTTTCCTTTATCCTCATGGGCTTTGTCCCATTTCAGAACTAAGTCACCGACTTGAAATTGTTTTGAACCGGATGAGACTGAATCAAAAGCTGCTTTGATGATTTGCTGATGTTTGGCATGAATAACCTTGGCTTTTTCTCTTTCTTCTTCTAATTTTAAAATTTGATCATGTCTAAGCTGAATAGAAGAAGAAGGAGTTTCCTCAATGTACTGTACAAGAGCTAAAGAAGGAAGAACAAGATTTGTGGGCAATACTGCTTCTTTTCCATACACAAGATTGAATGGGGAAGAAGCTATAGAAGCTTTATGTGTTATCCTATCATCCCATAATGCAAACATTAAGGATTTGTGCCAGTTTTTATGATTTTGTTCTATAGTTCGCTTAATGATTTTGATCAAATTCTTATTAGTAGATTCTGCTAAACCATTACCCTGAGGATAGTAATTAGCAGAATACTTCAATTTAAACCCTCTTTTAATAGCGAAATCAAACATAGCATTGCCTGAGAAATAAGATGCATTATCAAAAACAAGAGCATTCGGGACACCAAACCTGGTAATGATGAATTGATCTATGAACTCAATGATTGCTTCAGAATTTGCTATCTTCAAAGGAATGGCCTCCACCCACTTAGTAAAATAATCGGTAGCAGTAAGGATATACTTATGTTGTTTGGAAGATGGTGGAGTAATCTCCCCAATGATATCCAATCCCCATTGCTCAAATGGTTGTTCAATGTTGACTGGTTGCAGAGGGAAAGCTGATTTACGTTGTCTTCCACTAGAAGTCTGGCAATTGAGGCATTTCCTTACATATTCGTGGGCATCTCTAAACAGAGTAGGCCAATAGTGTCCAGCATGAATAATTTTGTGAGCTGTTGTATCAGCTCCAAAATGTCCTCCTGCTGGTCCATCATGTAATTCCTGCAAAACCTTTTGGGCTTCAAGTTTCTCAAGGCATCTTAACAAAATAGAATCATAATTCTGCTTAAAAAGCACGTCATCAATAATTGTGAAATTCTTTGCTTTTAACCTAATGGCCCTTTTGTTTTTATAAGACAGGTTTGGAGGGGCATAACCATTCTTTAAATAAAAGATTAAATCTGCATATTGAGATTGAGAATCAGTGACACTTATCTGGTTGATTTCTTCAGTTTGATTTGTATCGCCTGATTCTGGAATGTTGGATGCTCCTGTCAATATCCTGCAAAAACCTTGACCCCTAACAATCTTTGCTGGTCTAATTTCTAAGTCATATTCTTGAAGCGCTGTGACCCAATTTGCCCTTTTTTCACCCAGTTCTTTTTGGATTAATAGTTGCCTAACTACAGGGAAAGGAACTATAACTTTTGTGTGGGTTTTCAAAAGGAAGGGTCTATAATGCTTGACTGCTTTAAATACAGCAAAGGCTTGTTTTTCTACATCGGAGTAATTCAATTCAGCACCCTGAATATTTGAGCTAAAAAATGAAATGGGTGCTTCCAAATTGTGATCATTTAGTTGCGTGAGTAGAGCAGCATAAGACAAGTTGGATGCGATGGTATATAATGTAAAATGATTAGAAAAATTTGGAGTATTTAAGGTTGGGGCATTAATTATTGATTGCTTGATTAGATCAAAAGCTTCCTTTTCTGCTGATCCCCACTTAAAGATTGAATTTTTCTTAATCATTGTTTGAAGTGGCAAAATAATTTGAGAAAAATCTGGAACAAATCTTTTAACAAAATTGATCTGGCCTAAAAATGACTGCATCGATTTTTTATTGTGTGGGAAAGGGATTTCAGAGATTTCTTTGATCCGATCAGGATCAATATAAATGCCATCTTTGGACACAATAAATCCCAAGAGCTTTCCTTGATCAAGAGCAAAGAAAGACTTTTTAGGGTTAAGAGAAATACCATATCTTTTGCAACGCTGAAAATTTTGATTTAGATCATGCAAATGATTATATCTTTCCTTAGAGAATACAGTAATATCATCTAAATAGACGACTACTGTTCTATTAATCAACCCTCTAAAAGCTATATCCATAGCTCTTTGGAATGTCGCTCCTGCATTTATAAGTCCGAAAGGCATTTTCTGATATGCATATGTTCCCCATTTTGTTCTGAATGTAGTTTTAAGCTGGTCATCAGGATGAACCAGTACTTGGTTATATCCTGAGAAACCATCTAGAAAGGACATTAATTCGGAGCCAGCTACCGATTGAAGTATTTGCTCCATAGTAGGTAATGGGAAATTGTCTTTCAAGCTCGCTTTGTTCAAATTTCTGAAATCAATACAAATTCGAATGTCGCCATTTTTCTTTCTGACTGGCACCATATTAGAGACCCAGTTTGAGTGTCGGACAGGAAAAATAATCTTGGCTTTCAAGAGTTTGTTAAGTTCTGATTTTATCTGGCTCTCTAAGTTTGGATGTATGTTTCTTAACTTCTGCTGAATGGGTTTCTGGTCGGGAAGCATTGGAATGGTGTGTTGGATAATGGATGTATCATAAGTCTTCAAATCATCGTACTTCCAAGCAAAGACCTGTTTGTTTTTATTTAACAATCTAATGAATGCCTCCTTCTCTTCCAAGGAAAGTCCTAATCCTAAATTAATATTTTGAGGATCTTGCTCAGTACCTAGATTTATCAATTCAAACCTAAGGGTAGAGCTTTGGAGCTTTGCATTAGTTACAGGTTTAAACCTGTCTTTAATATCATAAAGATCTTCCAGCTTTACCACAGGCTTAGGAATTGCATTTTCCTGAGGTGTTTCTCTCATTTGGGAGTCATGCTCATCTTCCTCAATGATTTGATTATCATAGGACTTCTCAGAAATTAAGAATTGTAAAACATCCTCATCATGGTTGAATACTCTCCAATTAGTGACATTGTCAGGCACTGAAGGCCTAAAAAGCAATTCTATAGAAAATCTATCTGGGCTGTAGTCTTCAGAAGGTAAGAGCTTGGAAGCTACATTAGCTAGGAGATCGGCTGCCGAGTTTTGAGACCTGGGAATGGAGGAAATGTTGAATGCAGAAAAGTGCGAGGTAAGTTCCTGTACTAGCGATTGATAATGCTTAAGGTGATTCGAAAGACAATGAATTGCATTTCTCACCTGTTTAACAATAATTTCTGAATCGCCAAATACTTTTAGATATTTCACTTTAAGGCCAATTGCTTTATATAATCCCTGGACTAAAGCTTCATATTCGGCTGTATTGTTAGTGCATTCAAATTCTAGCCTACAGGACAGCATTGTCTTTTCTCCTTGTGGGCTAACCAAAATACATCCTGCTCCTGAGCCCTCGCTAGACTTGGACCCATCGAAATATAAAGACCAAAATAAAGAGGTATTAACAAATGTATTTACAGTTTTCTTAGCATCATTGAAACATCTAGACCTATCTGTTTGTGAAAAATTCTCAATCTGAGATGTAAAATGATTAACAGAGAAAGGGGATGGTTGGGCAACAAAGTTGCCAAAGAATGACTCTGATGAATAATTCCCCAAAATGTTGTTGTTAAATGCTACCGGCTGGTTTTCTTGCTCAAATTCAGTAACTGTGTGGGTCATATGTTTCTCTCGATCGACCCTTATTTGATTTGTCTTGCCCTTGTAGGGAAGCCACATATGTGACCAATCCGTGGAAATATACCCATGCAATTTCTCAGACCAATCCCTACTCAAAATTAAACCGTAAAATTCAGGTATATCAGCTATTAGGATATCAATCCTCTATACTATTCTTGGATCAACAGATAACCTAATGGTTACAGAATTAATTTCTCCTAAAACCTGTACTTTGGTCCTATCCAACTGTACAATATGAATAGCAAACTTTTGGGGTTCTATGTTTAGTTTAGAACAAACTGAAGCTGGCATTATGTTAGATGATGCCCCTGAGTCAATTAAACAGTTGTGCAAGTTTCTATTGTAAATCTCATAGGTTAAAAGAAAGGGTGGAGTATGAGAATTTGATCTGTCTCCAATCAGAACTGAATCGGTAGCTTCAACCATTCCTGGAGGAGGTTGGCCTGAATCATTAGCAGCTTTAGCACTGGGAAGAGGTGTAGAAGGAACGACATTCAATTCTTTAAGAAGTAATTTCTGCTGATGCTTTAATTTACTAAGTTCAAACATAGTAATGTTTGCTTTAGTTTTCTTCATGTCATCAACAATATTATATTCCATTGAATCTGATACCACTAATGTTTTAGATGTTGAAGGAGTATTAGAAGTTGAAGGCTGGTTTTGGGGAACAGCTGCAGGTGCTTTTTCTTTGGTTGTAGAAGCACTAGCACTCCTTTTCTTTGATGTTACCTGAACAGGTTCGGAAGTACTTTTGCTTCTAGTAGTGACCGAGAATGCTTCTTCTTCGTTTTCGGTATCGGAGTTGGGGAGTATAAAATCCCACATTCCATGACATTCTACTACTTCTTCTTCATCGCTAGTTTGTGAAATCGATTCCTCTTCCTCTTCTTCTTGTTCTGAATCAGCATTAGATATGACATTTGGTGGCTTTGATTCATTTTTCTTAAAAGTTCTAAAGGGCCTTTTGGTTGATGTCTCAGCTACCTGTTTCTTTATTTCAACCATTTCATTTGATAAAGTTTTTAGAACTTTTTGCAAACCTTCCATGTCATAGGGGTCTTTTGAGGTTTTCTTTCTTGAGTCATCTTTAAAAGAGACCTTTTTGGCTTTTCTGTCTTCCAAGGCAGCTTTCTTTTCCAGGGCATTGATGCGTTTCTCCACAGCAAGCGCTTCTTTCATGTTTTCGGCTAAGGTAGGTTTCCCAGCCCTGTCTACAAAGATGGCTATATTGGCAGGCAGAGCTGTTATATACCATTCGCTCCGAATTTGTTCACTTGGTTTGGAGGCTGTGGGGATTTTATTTAGGAGTTTATTGAAACGGGCATTAAATTCCTTAATTGGCTCCCTATGCTCTATTCTCAAATTGGAGAGGTCATTTATTAGGGTAGCCAAAGACCTATCATCTCCATATTTGGTAAGAAACTGCTCTTGGCAAGTGTTCCAACTGGTAATGGAACCAGATGGTAGGGAAAAATACCAGGATCCTGCTGATCCTTGCAAGGTATAAGGGAAAAGCCTAACAACAACATCTTCTTCTACTACTCCTTTCAAGTTGACTGCCAACATGAAATTATTGATGTGTTCCTCAGCCTGGGTCCCATTATCTGGATTAAACTTGGGTAGCCATTTTTCAGGAAGATCTGGTAATGGATGCAATGGTGCAGGCATATTGACTGCACCAGGTCTGGTCCATGGATCTGCCATTATAATAGCAGTAGTGGTTGATACTACCGCTGGAACTCCAGATGTCTGGGAAGGAAATAATGTTGAGGAATGAGCAGGTTGGGATGCTGAAGCTTCTAATCCCTGGTGAATGACAATATGTAATGGGGGAGTGGGTGGTTGACTTTGCAGATGAGAAGTTGAAATGGAGGATGTGGATGAAAGCTCTTCACTGTCAGATCCTTCAGTATTTTTCTTTGCCTTTTTCCTTTTAGGTAAAGGGAACTCAGTGGGTTCAATACCGAGCTTTTCGCTCTGAAGTCTGGTGAGAGGGTGAGGTAAATTGAACTGCGAAGTCGCACTGCTTTGTGATACCTCAGATTTCTGTGGCGAAATCGAGAAGCTCTGAAGTTTGTGGATAAGAGACTGAACTTCAGGTGATTCAAGACTTAATTGTTCTGGAGTATGATGGGTTTGAGAAGTGGTAGTTGAATCCTCTTCTTCTTGTTTGGATATTGGAGAACCAGCATGCGAATGAGAAGTTCGAGGGGATTCGGAGGGAGAATTACTCTTAGAATGGCTTGCAGATTTGGGTTTATTTGCCATTCACAGTCTGGCCCTCCTTCTAGCGCCAAAAATGTTGAGGCCTCGAAAATCGCTGCAACAACATCGGGGATAACCACCCAGTCCGGACCTTAGTACAGCTCCTTTTCCGTTTGGAATAGTGGCTCCAACTGGGGATAATGGGACCAGTTTCCCAAAATGGATAAACGGGATGAATGGATGATTTATAAACTAAGCTAACGGTGAGCGAATAACTAAAACTATTAACAAGAATACATAAACTATAATCTATCCCGGGAACTTATTTGAGCTTTAAAGTGCAGCGCTTGATGATCTGTGTCTATAAACAGGCATATAGATGACTCTATTTAACAGACATAGACATTATTTCATTCATGATTACTATGCTTAAATAGTTAAGCAAAGCGATTAAAGCAATATTACCACACTTATCATTTATATCATTGACATATACATGATTAAAAAGAAACACATCATAAAACATCCAATAGTGGAATGAATATAGATCTGCTGTTACAGTGCATGCATATAATCAATAATAGCAAGAATAATCACATAGCGATTCATATGAAAGGAATAAATTCAGACATAGATAGAAATACCATATGAGCTGTTTGACATTCCCAATATCAATCGCTATTTGTAGTTCTTCCTTCAACACAAAAGCATTCTCAACAAAGACAATAGTGCACAATTGCATAAAAAGCTTCCTTGTCGAATTAAGAACAACTGGTCCAGTTTCATAAAAGAATATTGACTGAAGCACAATAGTGCAAACTTCAGTCTATTAAGTCTGATACAAAACTTTACGACCCTTTCCAAAACAATGAAAGGGTCTATAAATACTAAATTAATCTAAATATCTATTAAACTGAAATCCTACTAAATTGGTATCAATAAATCTTGATCCTATTTCCCTCAGCGATCTGGCAATCGGCGGCATGATTCATCAAGTAGGTTGCTTGCCTTTAAATCTGAGCTGACTTATCGCAAGCATTGGCTCTACTTCAGGAGGTTTGTTGAGGCGCGAACTGAGCTGGGCGGCATAGGTGGCATCCTGAATATCGGGAATTATATACCCGATTGCATCTGCTAGGCACTTAAGGGTGGCTCTCTGTGTGTGCGGCTTAATCAGGAAGAGCCAATATGCTTCAAAGGTTAAACTGTTAATCCCAGCGATTAACCTCCCCTTTTCCTCTAAATCAGGGTAACATGATTGCTCCAATATGTTTTTTGTTGTCATCTTTCCTGGTGTACATTGGGAAATCATATTTGCTAAGTAGAGAGTGTTGTTAACTAGTTCAACTAGATTGCTGGAAGTTGACTTGCATCTTGAAGCCGCCCTCTCTGCTTTCATCACCTGAGTCTGCCACTCTGTGAAGAGTATATCTTTATGTGTTTCTAAGATCCTGGGAAAATTTGCTGCTCTTCCTTGATCAGAATCTTGCCAATCAAGATATGCGGTTATGATCTCTTCGGCTTGGTCTAACTCATTTCTGGCCTTTTCTGCCTGCTAATTTATGGATGTCATTAACTCACACAGTGGCTCTGCCTGAGCGATTTGTTGACACAGGAGCCTAATTTGGGATATTAATGTAGTGTTTATTTGCAATGCTTCTGCCCTGAATTCCTCCACTTGTGGAGCGCCCTTTATTCTTTCGAGCTGCGATGACAATTGAGCGATTTGCTCATCCTTTGTTTTCATCATTTTCTCGTTTGCCGCCCTTAATTGCGCCAATGCCTCTGATAATTCCTTCTATTTCTGGATCGCGCTTTGGTCGATCCTTTGCTTTTCTGCCTGCAATTGCTGAGTTAATTGACTATTCACTTGTTGTTGTGTCAACAATTGCTGCTCCACCTGTTCTGCCTTCTGCTTTGATTCAGCCAACTCTGCCTGTAATGCGAAAATTTCTTGGTCCTTAGTTTTCAGTAGAAGACTTACCTCCGATGCCTTATCGATTGTCGCTGCCGAATAGGCTCCCGCATACTGCGACAGTTTTGTTAGGTCATCGGAGGGGTCGAATTCCTCCTTCCAAACCACGCTGCCTGTAACAGTTTGTTCTGGGAAAAGGGAAGGTTGATCAATCTTCCTTCTTTTCCTTTGTCGTTTTACCACTGCTCTATGCCTCGGGCTGTAGAAAACATCCAGGGGAGGAATATCTTCTACCTGGAGAATGATTTGGTTGGAAGGGTCTTTTGGTATTACTTCAACATCCTTAGAAATGGGTGGGCCGCTGGTTCCACTTAGAACCTGAGGTGAAGTGATGTCCTGTGTATCGTTTGCCTTGGAAGTGTTTGTATCTTTGGAACATTCCAACCCACTGATGATAGAGTCAAATTGCTTCCATTCCTGGAGCAATTTAGGGTCAATACGAGTATCTATATTGACATCAATGGTGGTTTGTTTCTGCTTTTCGGCTTCAGACTCCTTCCGCACTTCTTCCTGCTGTTTCTTCTGTTGTTCCTCTTGTTCTTTCCTTTGTCTTTCCTCTTGCTCTTTCATTTGTTGTTCCTCTTTCTCTTTCTTCTGTCTTTCCTCTTGTGCTATCTTCTGCTTTTCTTCCTGCTCTTTCCTCTGCCTTTCCTCCTGTTCCTTATTATGATCCTTTGTTATAACAGGAGGTTCCTTTGACTGTTGCCGACCAGGCTCGCTTGATGATGTCGCTGGGGTTGTTGCTAGTAAATCTAGAGGCAGAGTTTGCAACCTCTGTTCTCTAAGTTTATTAAATTCAGTCAACCCTTCATCATCATACTTCGCTAAGGCGAATGATCTAACCTGACTTATTGACTCGGCTGAGGAGAACAGATCATCAAAGATATCTTCCTTATGATCAAATCTTGTCAGTTTGGCCTGTTCTAATGCATTATAGGCAACTTTATTTGGATCGAAATGCCTATTTGGGAGAGTCGCCAGAGTCAAGGATTGAATTTTTGTGGCTTCCTTTTCTGCATGTTTGAGGTCATGCAGGGTATATACACCACACTTCAAAGGAAAAGAGGGCTAGCCTTGCTTATTATTTTTCTTGAGTGTTTGTGTAACACTCTCAGCAATGATTTGGTAAGAAATTTCTCTCGCTAGCAGTTTATCCGGTATGTACAAAGGGAGGACATGGGGTCTGGCTTGGCTGCCGAAAGCTCTTATGTAGGTAAACCTCTCCTCTCCAAACCATCTGCCTATTCAAGTTAAATCAATTCCAGCTTGATAGGAAATCTTGGGAGCAGGTCTATCAAAAATGGGATAATAAATAGGCAACATAAAGCCATTACAAACTTGGTAGAGTAGATGTTTATAAGAAGATTTCCACAATTTCTGGTGATATATATGAATAGGTGAGGGGTCTTTTGTAGTCCACCTCCAGCCGAGAACGGGGAATTCAGAGTTAAAACAGAGGGTATCTAGAATATAGGCACTGTAGTAAAATGGGGGAATTATTCTTTCAGAAATACAGGTCTTGTTTCTAAACTCAAGCACAGCTTGTGCTAATTTGTCAGAAAGGATAGTGGCCCAATCCATAATTATATTGTTTACTGCTACTTCCATTAGAGGAACCATTTCTATGGTAAAATTAGCAGAGTCATGTAATCCCCATAATCTACACATCATTATTCCCACATAGCAATAAGGAGAAGCCAGAGAATCAACCGAGTACTTACCGGAAGATTCGTGTTTGTGTTTGGCTGGATTTTGTCTCCAATCCCGGATGGGTTCGGATTCAACTTCATTATCGTTTGCAAACTTCTCCAGGAACGCCTTATTATATATCTTCTCTGGCTCGGGCAAATGATACATTTTCCTTAGATCATCCGCCCTGAATGATCCGAAAATTCTCCCGTCTCTGGTGCTGAAAGTTCTATCCAAGATTGGGATTTCTTCAATCGCCCATCGCACGACGTCTGTGTATGGGAGAATTTGCTCTCTGGCCGCTATCCTGTGAAGGAAAGAGTCGGCTAAATCTTTGAGAGTACTCTCAGACTTCCGAAGTAAATCCACACTAGCTTCTACTACTGTCTTTACTTGTTCTTCGGCTTCAATCAGGTTGTAAGTGCCTTGCCAAGTAACTCTGGTGAGACCCGTACATGTAGTATCAGATATCAGGCCCTTCTTTTGTCCACGACAGCTTGTCCTGCAACTGGTGTAGTGGAAGCGCCTGTGGTTTTCTTGGATTTCTTCCCCATCTTGCTTAAGCTTTCTTCTATGGATAAATTCTGCACTGCGGCGAAAATAAACGTAACACAGAGATATGCAAATGAAAATCCAATATGGGAAAGATATATTGATCAAAGTGTGCTGAGAGATTAACTCTTAAAAATGGCTGCGGATACAATCCATGGGAAGATCTTACTATTACATTAAATGGTCGTTTAAGACCTGCCACCCCTTAAATGCTCATTACACCATTATTTGGCCGAATGGCCCGCTTAAGCATGCTATGGATATTTTGGCGGTTGAGTGCAGGTGATCGATTATTTAAGAGATCAGGCTTTAAATATGAATGGATCGTAAAATCCCTCCATTTAATGGCTTTTTTGAAATCCGCGCTATATCATAATCGGGGGTCGGGAACACTTTAAATCCTTATGTTGACAATTTTGAAACGCCGATCACCGATAGCGATATCGCATCGCATCGAGAGAATTGGTGTTATATAAACATAAGGACAGCATACCCCCGACCGCCGATAGCGAAATCGCATCGCATCGGAATGAATGGGCATAACAATGTGCACAAATGATGTATCGCCGATTGCCGATTGCCCATATCGCATCGCATCGGGGGTATGACCTGGGCACCTTATTATTGTGCATAGGATATTGCCGATTGCCGATTGCGAAATCGCATCGGACCGGGGTGAATGACTTAAGGTGCTTAGACTGCATATAAAGTATCACCGATAGCCGATCGCCGATTGCGCATTGCATCGGGGCTAATGGTATGGGGGCGTTTTTAAATGTGCAATAGAGTATTGCCGATAGCCGATAGCGAAATCGCATCGCCGGAGACCAATGTGCCACTTATTTGTGTTTTCTATGCCATTGCGATATGCGATCTTGCGATCACTTTATCGCAATGATAAAAGATTGTTTTATTTGATCACAAATGGGTTTGTCAAAAGGTTTTATATAATGTCTTCATTTAGTTTGCGGACCTTTTACAAATAATGCGCTATTGATACCAATTAACTTCTAAAGGGACCCATTTCACATAGTAATTTTGTGAATATAAATGATATGAAATGGAGGGTTGTTGTAGGGCACAACAGGTTGACATACAACAGGTAACACTCGTACTTGCGATGCAGTCACCATAGCAGGTATAGTGGGAATATTCGACACAGGGTGGACTGGTTGTATTGAATATACAACCCTTGGTTACTGAGGCAGTATTGGTACCCAACAGCTGGATGTAATTCCAGTTTGACCTGAACTTTGTTGTAAACTCCCATATGGTTGTTCTCCGGGAGGGAACAATGAAAAGGCATATTGCCCTCCATATGGTGGAAATCCAGTACTTAAAGGGTAGATTGGCCTTTGAAGACACATTGGATCAACTTGTTGAGTTTCAACATAAGAAATAACAGATGATAATCCGGATGAAGAAATAGGAACTGACCATGTCGTCGAAACAGTCCCCGATTGGACTCCGGCTTGTTGTTGATAACTTGCCGAGACAGTTGGTATACCATCGAACATCGTTGGAGTAGCAGCAGGAGGCTCTGCCACTGCTGCATCGAATGACACAGTCTTGGATGTTGATGGTTGTTCAGACATATCTAGTCTATCCAAAAGATTTTATAGCGATTCTACAAGAACTTGTGATGAAGGGAGACTAACTTCGAAGATCAACGAGGGAAAGGTGATGATTATTCCATTTAAAATAAATTTTAGACGCTTTGACACAACTTGTTTTTTCAATTTTTAAGAGTCGAGAAAAAAAAAAAGATGACTCTAGTCTCCTTCGATTTTTAATGAGCCTGAAGTGACAAGTGCTCAGATGGACCTTTTCCGTTAAAGAGTCTGAAAAGGAACGAAAGGGACTGCTCTGGAGGTCTAGGTAGAGGGAGTACCAAACCAATCGCAAAATTGCAGAATACTTTTTACGGTACGGCAGTCAATCTTCCCGAATGCTGTGTTTGGTGCATTGCGATCAGTGGGGCGGCCGACACGGCTTCCTATGGATAAAGGATTTAAGCCTATAGGGGTCTCCCAATATATACTCGACGGTACGTGGGAGCACAAGTCCGTACTGGCACTTATCGTCTCAAAGTGGAGGAATCACCCAACCATCAATGAGGACAATAGTTACCAGGCTTTACGATGCCGGAATACGTCTCTAGCCTAGACCTCTAAATGTTGTGTGTTAAGTTCCAAAGCGTTGTTAGGTTCATTGAATTTATTTTAAGTTGATCTTTCTTATGAAGTTTTCATTTTTGGTTCACCACGAGATGTAGATGTAATTCCTAAAATGCAATCTAAAGATGATAAACAAACTTTTATCTATTTTCAGCAATGAAAATCCTAGCTACTAGGGGAAAAGAAAGACACAATCTTTTCGCAAAGAGAAAAGAGCACACTGTAAATGCACTTTCCTAAATCAAGCCAAACAGACTGTCAATATGCAAATGCACATGCATGTATTTGTTTTTCACTTTCTTAATATTAATGCCTAAAAGAAAGTTGATGTACAAATCTGAATTTGCTTTTAAGCGACAAACACAAACAAGCTTCTTTTCGAAATCAAAAGGTAGAGATTACGACACTTTATGATTTTGAAATAAATACTCGTTTCGACACTAGAAAGTCACAAATTCAAACCAAAGGCAAAAGTAAAATCATAATCGACCATCAACAGCAAATAACTTTATCCTATGATCAAAATCGACACTTGCGACAGATCTAAATCAAAGGACGACGGTATGACTATTATACTTTTGCAATGGAAAACCGTAAACGACTCAACAAACACATAAAAACATCTACAGTTCTTTTGTACAAATGAGGCGGAATATCAGTAAGGAAAAGGGGTTTGAAACAGTCATATACTGATCACAGGCTGCAAAAATCAGAGACAAAACTGGAAAGAATGAAGCAAAGAACCTCAGCTGCACAAGGCTAGGCTGATCAGCGCACCTGTTACACAGAGAAACTGCATTGCAGCGCAGGTAGCCCTCTCGGGAAGTGCGTTGAAATGTAGAACCTCTTCACAGTGCCTGCGCTGGGGCAGAAACGAGAATTCTATCCGGGTTCTGGGTCACAGTTTGCAGTTTAATCTTTGGTTTTTGGCCGAGTAAAAGCAATCAGTAATGCACAATCAGAGGTAGATCTAAGGGGGGTATAAGAGCTATCACAAGGGCAATCAGTTGGTCTATGAATCAGCTGTTCAAATCATAAACAGATCCAGTGAATGGATTGAAGCAGCAGATGTCTACTTTGCATTTTTTAATGGAAAATGCAGTTTGATTGCTACTTATAAGTTTATGAAACAAACAACAAGAGAAACACAAACAAACTAACTAGACACGATCCCCAGTAGAGTCGCCATTCATGTTATCGGGAAAAGTGTCTGTTTAGAACTACTCTATCCCACTAAGGTGTGACAGCTACCTTAGAAACAAACAGAGAAAACTACTTTTGTATTCTTCTTTATGAACTATAAAAAAAGAGGAATAGGATGAACCAACCTGTGTCTTGCGCTAGTCCTTTGATCCAATCCCTCTCCTCTTTGACAGCTTCCAGCTACCTGCTCTCTCACTTGCCCAGCTTCACCAAGTACCTGTAAGATCATAGAAGAAGGAAACTATACAAAGACATGGTTTATATTCATAAATAACTTAGGATCAGATTTAAGTTAACCATACAAATGTAACAAGCATCAATGAAACACAAGCATGGAGAAGAAACTCAAATAGTTTTATTGATATACAAGAAGATCAAGGAGGAGTTACAACCGATGATTCCTGACCCAGCATCAACCTCCCAGCAAAGAAGTCCCTTCTTCAACCCCAACAAAGCATAGATCACCCAATTCTCTGATATGTATCTCAAAACCAACAGCAATTCCTTACAATGTGCAAAATTCCAGCCTCTCTAACCTATGGATCTCTGGGATGAGAGATCTATATATAGATATTTGCAGAGGTGTGAGTCAGCTCTGGGTTTTTGATTAGTGTCTTCTCTCTGATAGTTCTTGATGCCACTTGGAGATCTCATTGATCTCTTACTCATCCTTGGGCGATTTTGAGAGGCAAGTGTCCCAGGAGAAGTTTCTAGAAGATTCCATGATCATCCACCTCGCAAACTGTCTCCGCCACTTGTCTTTTCCCGTCCATCGCACCCTCACAATGTATTTAGGTGCACTGCAATGCACTTCCCGTGTGTACAAGGTGCGCTGCATCGCACCCTCGCCATGGAGCAAGTGCACTGATCCAGTTTTGACCAATTTTGAGTAGTTTCTGGTGGAGAACTTCTAGGAGAAGCTGTCATTTGTTGACCTTGTTCCTTTAGGGGTTAGAACAACACTTTTAGGGACTTAGGAGCCCTTGGTTTATGGACATTTCATGCTTAGAGCTGTAAGGCACAAAAATGTCTATAACAGTGGAGGAGAGGCTCGTGCAGTTGGAGGAGCTCAAAGAAGAATGGTTTTTGGTTGGATTTCATCATCATGTACAAAAGCAATGCGAAAAGGCCTGGCACGATCTACACATTAAGCTGTGCACCTTTAAGGTGAATGATTTGGTGTTTTTATATGATAATAAGTTTGATAAATTCCTAGGGAAGCTCATAATGCATTGGCTGGGATCATATGCTATTAAGGAGATCACATATGGTGGCATGGTGCAGTTGGTGAAATTAAATGGCGAACTCTTCCGAAGAAAAGTAAATGGTATTCATTTGAAGCCATACACAGGTGGCCCGACCATCTGACTAGCCGTAGGAAGCATAGTCTTAGCACTCCAGACAGTTGAAAGGAGGTGCAGGACTAAAAGCTACTCTGCCATGGAGCTGCATGATGTCAGGATTATGTGCAATAGCAAAGTGTCACAGGGTCCGCGACAACGCGAGGGTATTTTCTCTGCCACGCAGGTTGGCTGGAAAGTGACTGTTACAGTCATTATTCATGATGTGATGCTTGGTTTGAGACCAAATGGAGTGGGTTGCAGACATTTAAGGCGAACTTTATGGGCTAGATTTAGGAAAATCTATCGCCAAGTGAGCATTAATGGACCGAATGTGGGGGGGGGGATGGTCGAATTGAAATTCAAAAGGTGCTATAAATTACAAAGGGTTGTCTAGAAAACAACACTTGGCTATTGAGAATTAAGTTATTGCATGCCCAGAGATTCATGAACCCAAATTTGTTTGATCTTTTGAAGTCGAAGGCATTGTTTGAGAACTTACCTGAGTCATTGAGAGAATTGTGGAATAGCAGTATGGCAACACCTGAGGAAGCCATGGATACAGGAGCAATGACCGCTGAGGAGGCCGCGCAGGACATGATGGTAGGAGACGCCACAGAAAGTGTCGGGATAGTCGTAGAAATCCCTAAATCACTGCGCACATCAAGACCCAAGAAAGACAAGCAGCCTATGGTACCAGTGCATGTGTCCCCTAGAGACCCTTTGAGAACTAAGCTTACCATGGAAGAAAAGTGGAAGGCAATCAATTTGGAAGCCAATGGGGAGGAGGAAGACTTTGAAGAAGTCCTGGTAGAAGAGGAAGAGGATGTAGAGATGGAGGTGGAAACCCAGGGTGCAGACCCTCTGACCAGGTTGCTCGCATATGTTCCTCTGTGGAAGGGGAAAGCAAAGGTGCCCAAGGACCTAGATGAGAGAAAGATCTCTCTACAGACCCTACTTCTCCCCGAAGACATCATTTTTTATGGAGCACACTTGGGGCGAGTGCCGGTATTAAAATTTGAAGACTAAGATCTCGCAAACTACGAGAAGTTCCCACATTTGGCAACTACGCAACTAATGTGCTAGAAGAAAAACACATTGCCTGACATCATCGAGTTGGAGCCACGCCAGTGGTTGCAAGGTGTAGAGAAAGAAGGATTGTTAAACCTCCTTTAGGTGTCACATTACCATCATGCCCCAGTGACTATTTTCGTCATCAGGCAGCTGCTCTGCCTGGTGCATGATGGGTGCTTGTGTTTGGAGGAGCCCATCCCCATCACGGACCACTTAATCCATAGAATTACGTGGCTCCCTTGCAAAGGGGAGGATCCAACGAATATCTCGGAGGGTAAGAGTGACAATTTGGCCATCGTGGAGGCCATGAAGAAAAAGTTATAAGCTTGAGAAGAAGAAGAGAGAGACCATGATTTCCAGCATCAACAATGCTGCGGTCAAAGTCATGATGTAGATACTGGCTGGGAAGGTTATGTGGAAGTGTTGCACAGATGAGGTGTCTACGCTAGTGGTTACACTTATCGCACAATGCGCAAAAGGGGTCCATTTTAACTGGGCAGACTACATGTGCCAAGAATTGCTTGAGAATTATCGTGACGTGAAAGAGCAGGGGAATACTTTCCATTATGTGTGGTTGTTATTTTATATCATGCTAGTAGTATAGGAATTTCCTAAGGGTAGCCTATTCCCCATGATTTCACAGGACCTTCCGGAGGTAGCGACGTATGCTTCACTGCAGACAACTAAATATGTGGAGAGAATCAAGGATAGTGAGATATTCTGGGTGTTCATGGAGATAAACATCAGAATGGGGATTAACCGCAAGCCACGGTTATCACCCACTCTTTATAATAGTCTGCAGAGCTTCACGAAGTTCAAGGCATACTTTCATCATGTATACATTAGGGCACGTAAGGACCTCGCGAAGACTTGGAACAAGCTCCCTTATCTGGTGACGGACGATGTCATCTTCGCCATCCTTGAGTTGTGGCTACCAGAGTGGCATGCTCCAACCAAGTCCGCGGTGGAAGCAGAGAAGTCTGTCGTGCAGAAGAAAAAGGAGGATGCAAAACTATGGATGGGGCAGTTAGCAGAGAAGTGAAGGAATGAAGCTACAACAGCCAAGGCACAGGAGGTGCGTGATGCTGCGAAGGCGGCAGAAGAATGATATAAGGCAACAGAAAAGGAACACGAAGGCCGGAAGTTGCCTTCACCCAAATATGAAATAGATCCAGAGGAAGGTAGTGCAGACCCATAGGTGGCAGCCACACAGCTGAAATGGCAGTGCCCAAGAGAATAGGTAGGGCCGCAGAAGAATTCGAAGGCTTCAAAGACTTCTTTCGACCCAACCACCCTCACTGAAGGGGATCTACATGACATTGGGGAGAAAATGCGAGATGTCACGACGGAGGCCCTCCAGAATGTAGAAATTTTGAATAATTTAACACATATTCACAGAGATTATCCTGATCATACAATTATAAGCGAAACATGTATAATACATAATCTCCTCTACATTGATCATCAATTTACAGAAGCAGAAACATTCACAGGCACACATAGAAGCATCAATCAAACTCATTAACACAGTATGTATCCCGGGGAAAGCATCTCGCTAAAAACCCCACACTATCTATATATTATATTGATTGAATCATGTAACATTACAAAGTACAATGCTTATCAAAAGCAATCTAGTACCAGCTCCACCTGTTACACACAATATATCTCAGATCTGATCTCCAAATCTATTCCACTGCTTGCCTGCCTCTCCAGCTCAATACCTGCTCAAGAACTGATGAGAATGGCTTGCCAAACTCGTATTTGACCTGCGAATAATCACTCACACTCTGTTGGACGTGAGCACAGGCTACAATTCTTGATATTGGCCAATTCATTGGCATACTCAATCCCTCTGATTGTACAAATCATCATGCACAACTATAGTCACAACTGATAGCAATCTGATCCTCTAACACCTGTCCCTGCTGAATTGAACATGCATTGACATGCAACTGAGTTAACTAATGTATTCTATAGTTGCATTATGAGTTAATAACTTGTGAATTAATTAATAACTAATTCACCCAACTCATCTCTAGTCTATTGATCAGTTAGACTAAATACAACTAGTTTAACAAAGCTAAACTGAACACAACTCCATCAACTGCACCTCCACTCCACTAAACTCAACTCACTTGAGTTCTAACTGAAGTCCTGCATGCAAATATTAGTCATCCCATAGGTAACCACGTATTTCCTTCTGGGATCTGCATGTACCACATCCGTAGCTCATCCTGAAGTGCTCCAAGAGAATAAGATCAAGTTTATAGTCCAAATATTATTATGAGACAATAATATTTGACTTTTCTATTTTTGACAGCCAATCTAAAAATAGACTTTGATCACTCACACTGTGATCACTCACACTGTGGTCACCCACACTGTGATCACTCATACTATGGTCACCCACACTGTGATCATCCACACTGTGGTCACTCATACTGTGGTCACCCCTGCTGGGATCAAAAATAGAACTTGCGCCATAATTTGCCTGCGGTCCCACTTAGTGAAGGCAACTCTTTTCACTAAGCTCCATCATCTTGTTGCATTCTCAAAAAGAATTTCTTGTTGCACACTTTTCAACACAGAAATTCGTGGAGGAACACCATATGGTGTTGGGGGCTCTCCGAGTGTAGATATAAGTGTTGCAGGTGTGCACTCCATAGGCTGGTACTGTGTCAACTAGCCTCGCACTAGGCACGGCTACGGGTGAGGAAATGTTGTGCGCCAGAGGGAGCACTTGTGACAGAAAAAGAGGTTGATGGGCCTATGGTTAGTGAGCTGAAGGGAGTTGGGATAAATATGGCTACACTCCCTTAGGAGACACTCTATGTTTTGCAACATGGAGTTACTACAGAACTGAGAGCTAGGGAGGGTCACGCACTTAGGTAAAGAGTGAGTAGTGCATCAACATGGAATAGTTGAGCCTACAGCATGACAAGGTCATGGCACAGAATAGATAGCTAGTGCAGGTGACCGAGGAAGCCTACCAGATGGTCCTAGAGTTGTCCATCCAAGTAGAGGAACTAGTGGAGGCGCGCATCTAGAAACTAGCAATAGGGGTGCGCAAGGCTAAGGAATAGATGGCCAAGGTTCAGCTAGAGTTGAACCTTCAGATAGCTAAGCTGCAGTTAAAGACACAACCTTCAACGTCACTAGAGGTTAATGAACAATGCACCAGTGCGATTACAGTGGTAATAGTGGAGGTCAACATCGCAGTGAAAGACTGCCCCAAGCTATTCGAGGAGTCGTTTGAGGTTCTCACCACTCTACAGGAGGACCCAAACATACAACACCTAGGAACAGAGGCACACAAGCTACAGTAGCATTACGATGAAGTAAAAGGGACCACACAGACGGTGACCTTTACATAGAGGCTCGCACGGGTGCAGCGGGCAAACACGCTCAAGGAACAGGTAGATATTGCGCGACATAAAGAAACAATTTTGAAGGCACGTTTACAACCATGGATTGATGAGGCGTACGTCATTATAGCCTCTATTGAAGTAAAGCTTGTGCAGATGCAAGGTACATAGGAGTAGGTTCAGGAAAGTATCTCATCTACCGCAGTCTCTGAATAGTGCATCTAGGAAGTGTAGTAGGTAGCCACTCAATGCATTACTGATCTACCAACGATCCAGGAAGAGTTGGGAGGTCTTCACGCAAAGATCTTCACACCAATAGAGTGACTCGAGGGCGAGTCACAATGTTTATGTTAGGGGACTATTGAGCACAAGGTCCCCCAAGGAAAGTTTTGGGGCTTAGAGCCCAGATTTTGGTCACAAATTATAACTCCGATGTAAAGACTCCGCATTTTATGGGCACAGAGCGTGTAGCTGGTAAATGAGTCATAGGGTTTTCCACCCTTAATTTTATAATGTAATGTCGGCTGTAGAGATCTACCCATGGTCCACAAACCATGGGATTGTATAAATAGAGCAAGGCTCTAAGGAGTTAATAAGTAATCTAAGTGATCTACGGATGAAGAATTTAGTCATATCTGTGAAGTGTAAAGTCGAGCCTTTGGGTCATAGAGTAGAAGAAGGCGCTACAACTAAGTGCAAAAAGGCCTAGTAATCTGCAGCTGAGTGCGCGGACCCCTGTAGCTAAGTGCGCAAGGTGAGTCGAGTCTATAATAGTTGGAATCATTAATAAAGAGAAGTTTTATATCATTCATGTGTATTTATTTCTTGTTTTCTCCATTGAATGTCTTGGGTATGAATCTCATTTCTACTGTTTATATGGTGCATGAACATATATGATTATGTTGATTAAGTTAACGTGATATAGAATATTTGTTTATGTGAAGTTAACTAACATCTTTTAGAAGATAAGTAAGATATGCAATCTAGTTTGGGTAGCGCAGGTCGCTGCCATAGCAGCACAAAAGCATCTCAGTCCCTGGTTAGGGTTGCGCGAAGGCAATTATAATAGATCGCAAAGGTCCCACAAGTCAAAATAGTGTGCGAAGTGACCTGCATGAAGGTAGGCACAGTTGGACTAAATAGACACCTCAGACATCCCAAGGGTGCAGAAACTTGGTTCCAGCATCCCCCCATACTGCTTCAGGTGAGACTTCATTCTATGCTCCACGGGCTGATGTCGAAAGGGCCAATAGTGTAGGGATTTGTTTGGCTAAATAACTCTGAATCTGGGTTAGACCCCATCAAGCCAATACCATCCCAAAAAAATCCCTTCTTGACCTTGTGGTAAGTTTTAAAAATCCAGATTGCACTCCTAAGGGGGAGGTGTGAAATTCCAAAATAATATTTTGCTTGAGTTGGACATTCTTACAAAATATATAAGCAGTCTTTGTACCATAATGAATCATTTCTCTTCTTCCATTGATGCATGGTGTTATATCACTAGGAAACACAGGCTCTTACTCTTCATATCTCCTCTGTTACTTCCAACCATTCAACCTTACTCTCTTCTACTATCAGAACTCCATCTATCCCTTATGCCATTCTTGCACTACTCTTCTTCTCCAAATTGTGAACTTCTCTCCCCCTCTATACTCTTGCATACTCTTAGATTACCTCTATCAATTTTCTGCTACCCTCACTCCCTTGGCTAGTATTTTATAACCATCGCACCAGTTATTTCTTCCTTTAGATGATAATTTCAAAGACTGTGCTATCCCTATGTACAAATCTTGATCTGGATTTAAACAGGAACGCAACAAATTACAGAGATAACCATATACACAAAGATGCAGCGGAAATAATACTTCATTTCATTAATGGTAAATACTGAAATATGCTTACAACCAGAAATGGAAATAAACCAGCTAGGGCGATGGTAGCTTATCTCTGAGAAGAGATGTGGTGGCTACATGCCTCTAAACTGTCTTACAATGAGGCTCGAAGGCCTATTTATTGTTGAAAACAATGGAAAACCCTTAAAATTCCAAAAACTAACCCTAGGAGATGAAACGCCAAACTGTGGGCCCCGTTTGGGTAAATTGGTACATCAACTTCCCAGGGTCGTAACTTTGGCATACGATCTCCGTTTGACACGTACAATAGCTCGTTAGAAATATCTATCTGAGCACTACCACTTTGGGAAAGACAACATCGGTCCATGGACCCATGTTGCCCCCATATTTCCCACAAAATGTCGTTTAGGGCCTCAAAACGGCTCCAGAAGTTCAGGACCCGAAAAACTACTAAAAATAGTAAGTTGTGCTACAATTAAAGAAACTGAAAATGCTGAGAGAAACAATGGTGGGGGTCCAGGTGGACTTGGAAGGTGGCCACCAATATCCACCTGGATCATTCCTCCCCCCTTAGGAAGCAATGGTCCCCATTGCGTTGAGTTCCTCCATGAGATGAGGAAACTTTTGTTGAACTTGTTCCCTGGTGAGCCACTTGCCCTGCTGAAGGAGTTGGCCTGCTTTGACAACTCGATACAGTTGGATATTCTGTTGGCGAGTGTTCTTGATCTGTGTGTCCATGATCCGATCAGTGGTAGCTTGTTCCATGCAATCTGGATTTAATTCTGTGGGTTTGAACTGTTCTGCAATGTCAGATGTGTCTAGCAATGGTGGAAAGTATGGCCGAAGGCGGTCTACATTGAACACTGGGTGCAGGCCAAGGAATGGGGGAATGCTGAGCTCAAATGCATTGTCTCCCATAGCCTTAGTAATGGTGTAAGGACCATATCGGAGTGGTCCCAATTTCCGATAGGCTCCAGTAAGGCGTTCCTTTTGCAAATGCAACCAGACTTTGTCGCCCACCTGAAACTTGTGTGGCACCTGATGTTGATCATGTCGCTGCTTGTACTTGGCATTTGATTTCTCCAGAATGTCATGGACCTGCTGGCGAATATGTTGGATGTGCTCAATGAAGCTAGTGGCCTTATCTGTTTCGGACTGGACATGAGCTGAATTTATGTGAGTAGCTGCAAGTGGCATGGCCACATCAATGGGGAATAGTACCTGGAAACCCAAACCCACCTGAAAAGGGCTATGGCCAGTGGAGCTGTGAAGAGCTCGGTTGTAGCTGTGTTGAACATAGGGGAGGCTCTCGTCCCATGTGCGTGGATGCTTTGAGTTATACATGTGCAGAATGTGCACAATCATCCTATTGACAACTTCTGTCTGGCCATCAGTTTGAGGATGGAAGGCTGTGGACTTCGTGAGTTTGGTGTCCAGCATTGACCAGAGACTGGACCAAAATGTGCTGAGAAACCGACTGTCCCGATCTGAGATGATAGACTGTGGGATCCCAAAGTGCACCCACACTCGTTCAAAGAAGATTTTAGTAGTGGCTTCTGCTGTGATATTCTTCTTGCAGGCCGCCATAATGGCCATCTTTGAGAACCTGTCGACGACCACAAAAACACAGTCATTTCCATGCTTAGTGGAAGGAAGGCCTGACATGTAATCCATGGAGATGGATTCCCAAGGTCGACTAGGGGTAGGCAACGGGGTATAGAGGTCATTCTTCTTAATGGTCGGTTTGGCAATGGCACAGGCAGTACATGATCTGATGTACTTCCCAACATCCTGTCGAAGATTCGGCCAATAGAAATAATTTTGCAGTACTGCCATTGTTTTCTCGACCCCGAAATGCCCAGCAGCCCGACTGTAGTGTGCTTCCCAAATCATCTTGGCATGCTCGCTTGAAGGAACACAAAGGTGACCCAAGTGGCATAATGGGCATCCTGGAGGTGAAAATCTAGAACATGCCGACCCTCCAAGAGTGTCTGGTATGTGTGGCCGAATTCTGGGTCGCTTTTGTAGAGAAGTGGCCAATCAGAAGTCTCGTGCCCACAAGAGTTGAGCACGGTGGTTAACGCCATGATCGGTGGTCGACTGAGGCAATCTGCAACATTATTGGTGTTGCCCTTCTTATACTTGATATTCAAGTGGAACTGTTGCAGGTATGTAGACCACTTCTGATGGCGATCATTCTGCAATTTCCCTTGGGTCTGTATGAACTGCAGGGGTCGGTGGTCTGTGTGGATGACCGTTTCCTTCCCCAAAATGTAATGCTTCCATTGTCAGCAGGCCTGTACAATGGAATACATCTCTTTATCATAAGTGGGGTACTTCTGGACTGTGTCTGAAAGTGTTTCACTGTGATATGCCACTAGATGTCCATGTTGAGTAAGGACTGCCCCAATAGCATAGTCAGAGGCATCTGTCTCGACCTCAAATGGTTGTTGTAAATCTGGTAACGCGAGCACTGGTGCCGTGCAGAGGCGATCCTTCAACTCCATGAATGCCTTCTGTTGAGATTCAGACCAAAAGAATTTTTCTTTCGCCCCTCCCTTGGTGACTTGACTCAAGGGCCAAGTAATATGAGAAAACCCCAACACGAACCTGCGGTAGAAGTTGGCAAGACCTAGAAAGCTGCGGAGCTCTGTTAGAGTGGTTGGAGATGGCCAATCCCGAATGACTTGGATCTTGGCTGGATCGACATGCACCCCCTGTTCATCAATGATGTATCCCAGATACTGAACCTGGGTCATGCCAAAAGTGCATTTCTCCAAATTGGCACATAGCTTGTGTTGCCGCAGTGTTTGGAGAACCTGTCGGATGTGGTGGAGGTGCTCTTCCCAACTCTGGTTGAAGATCAGAATGTCATCCAAGTATACTACTACAAAGGAGTTGGTGAATGGCCGCAAGATGTCATCCATTAGCCTCATGAAGGTTGCAGGAGCATTCGTCAATCCGAAAGGCATAACCAACCATTCGAAAAGGCCCTCCTTGGATTTGAAGGCAGTCTTCCACACATCAGAGGGTTCGATTGGTACCTGGTGATATCCTGACTTCAGATCGATCTTGCTGAAATATTTCGCCCCCTTTAGTTGGTCCAGGAGGTCATCAATCCGCGGGATTGGGTACCTATTACGGACAGTGATCTTGTTCAACGCCCGATAGTCAATACAGAGTCTCCACGTCCCATCCTTCTTCTGTACCAACACGATCGGGCTCCCACAAGGCGATGAACTCGGACGGATGTGACCTTTCTGTAGGAGCTCCTGAATCTGCCTCTTGATTTCATTGTTCTCCAGAACGGAGCGCCGATAAATTGGTCCATTGGGTAGCGGCGCACTTGGGGTCAGATCGATGGAGTGCTTGACCTGATAGTGCAGAGGAACCCCTGCAGGGGAGGTGAAGATGTCCTCGTACTCCTCCACAACCTTGTCCATCTGTAGTTGTCGTGCAGAGGGACCCCGTCTAGAGGCTGCGGCCACCGTTTTCTTCTTTCCTTGAGGGCGTATCATCAGGAAAACAAATTTCCTGGTTTTGGAAATGATCTTACTGCATTGTTTTGCAGTAATCAAAGAGATGGCGGTAGGTGGTGCTACCTCTGGTATCCTGTACAACTTATTTCCCAATGTAATAATAACAGCACGGGGCCTTGATTCATACACAGCATGTCGCTTCCACAAGTATGGCTGTCCTAATAATACATCACAAACTTCAAGGGGAGCAATGTCACATAATACCTCATCCGTGAAGGGCTTGATGTTGTATGGAAGGCGACACTGCTGGCTCACGCGAAGATCTCGTCCTTGGTGAAGCCACCCAATGGTGTATGGTTGTGGATGTGTAATGGTAGGTAAGCCCAACCGCTTCACGACCTCTGCCGAAATGAGGTTCTTTTGACTCCCGCTATCAACAATGAACTATATCGGGGAGCCCTTTACCCACATCTGGGAGTGGAAGAGACGCTCCTCCTCCTCTGGATCTTCAAGTTCATTTTTCTGGATCTTGGTGGTAGCAACAATGGCGTTGGGATCTGCATCAATGATCTGATTCCCTTTGTCATTCCCCTTATCGAGTTCTGACTCAGAGTTGGAACATGCATCTGATTCTGAAACCTTTAGCTCAGCCACCAGTGACTGCTTGGCCCGACACTCACTTGTGTTGTGAGTGGAGCTCTTATGGAACTCACACCATTTTCCAGTGTCCTTTTTCGGCTTCGCGGCGCTGTTCTTTGCTTGCAGCTTCGGCGGGTTGTCTTGGGATGTCCCGCCTTGGCTTTGTCCTTTGTTCTGTGGTTTAGGGGCACCTTTCCCCTGCTTTGGATTCACAGATCCAAAGTCTTGCTTCTTTTGTTTAAACTTCTGCTCGACCTTGACGGCATATCGGTATGCTGCGCCGAGCGAGGAGATGTTCAGGAATTGTATTTCTTCCTGGATGTACTTGTGCAGGCAGCCACGGTATTTGAGTATCAAATGTTGCTCTGAATCTTTGATACCCAACTTTGTGCGAAGGGTATGGAAAAGATTGGTGAACTCTGGCACGTCTTGGTCCCTTCCCTGCCGCAGCGTGGTCCACTTTATGTATTCATCCTCATAGCTTCCGACAGGGTAGTACTGCTCCTTGATGGCATCCCGGAACGAATTCCAAGGGGGTGCGGCTGAATATAGTGAGCCAGTACTTTCATCCTTCTGCTCGCAGTAGGTTTCCCACCAGTCCTTGACATGGGGGGCTGCTTTGAGAAGAGCGAAAACAATCTTTTCCCGACTCGAAAATTCATGAACAAAAAAATAACCCTCTAGCAGATTTAACCATTTATCTACGGCATCTGCATCTATCTGACCCTCGAATATGGAGATTTCAAAATTAACTTGTACCTTAAAGGGCGTGGCGTTTCCAGAGTAGCTGCTGGAAGCCGATGCGTCGCTTCTGGGTAGCCGCTGAAGGATCTGGGCAAAGCTGTCCATCATCACGTTCCGTTGTCGCTCAAGGGCTTCCTCGAGCAAGATTTCGATGGGATCTCCTGGCCCCTCGTCTTTCTTCTCATCCGCCATGGGAGGCCGTCGGGATTTGCGAGGCTGGTCTTGCAAAGGTTCGACCAGTTCAAGCCCTAACTCCTTATATCTCGACCTTGTTGGGGACATGCAAAGAAAAACAGAGAAAAATCAGAACGCTCTGATACCACTGATCCGGATTTAAACAGGAATGCAAAAAATTACAGAGATAACCATATACACAAAGATGCAGCGGAAATAATACTTCATTTCATTAATGGGAATTACTTAAATATGCTTACAACCAGAAATGGAAATAAACCAGCTAGGGCGATGGTAGCTTATCTCTGAGAAGAGATGTGGTGGCTAAATGCCTCTGAATTGTCTTACAATGAGGCTCGAAGGCCTATTTATTGTTGAGAAACAATGGAAAACCCTTAACATTCCAAAACCTAACCCTAGGAGATGAAACACCAAACTGTGGGCCCTGTTTGGGTAAATTGGTACATCAACTTCCCGAGGTCGTAACTTTGGCATACGATCTCCGTTTGACGCGTACAATAGCTCGTTAGAAAGATCTATCCAAGCACTACCACTTTGGGAAGGAAAACATTGGTCCATGGACCCATGTTGCCCCCAGATTTCCCAAAAAACGTCGTTTAGGGCCTCAAAACAGCTCCAGAAGTTCAGGACCTGAAAAACTGCTAAAAATAGTAAGTTGTGCTACAATTAAGGAAACTGAAAATGCTGAGAGAAACAATGGTGGGGGTCTAGGTAGACTTGGCAGGTGGCCACCAATATCCACCTGGATCAAATCTGGATCCCCGCACTTTTGTAGAGGACTTGTGTGAGATATTCTTAGATTAAACTCAATAGGATAGCATCCATGTCCTACCTCTTGAAATAACATCAATTCCTAGTCATTTGGTCTATTCCACCTCAGCGTTAACCTCTTAACATCATATCACCTCAATACCAAAAGAATTTAAATGATGGTTTCCGTGTACTTTATTATTGCCAAAAATCTGATTTAAGATCCGCTTTCTTTCACTTTGATAATTATTACTAAGCTAGGGATAATCATTCCTCTGTATTTGTATGCAATTCCCTTCACATTGTCTGCCATTGTTGTGATTCCTAGTTCAACCTATGGCTCGAGTACTTCTACTGAATGTTTACCCACAAATTAAAATGAGCTTCCCTCTCTGATATAGTAGTACAATCACCTAACTTCTAAACATGATTTTTCTCTGATTAAGATGACCCCAACACTATGCGTTGTCTATTCTGACGCTAATACTACGTAAAAATCCCTCTCATGTCTAGTGTTCCACATTAACGCCCAATGTAACTTATTCTGCAACCGTCTAACAAATTCTACTTCTGAAATCAGAGACTAACCACTATTCACTAATTCTAACAAACATCACAAATTTAAATTTAACTCACAAACAATATATTTTATTTATGTACAAAAGGGTGGAACTATTCCTATCTCCTTAAACCCGGTGCACATGAGCTCAATGTCATTGTACTTCAACCGACTTCCATTAACAAAACCTTCTTGCAAGGTTCCATCCAAATTCTTCAGTTGTACTGCACTTGCAACTATCACATGTTGAACAATGTATGGATCCAATCAATGCATTTGAAATTTTCCAAGGTGTTGCAAAAATTTGTTTTCATACAACAACACCAAATCTCTAGTATGAAATGAATTTTTCCTAAATATTTTGTCATGCCACACTTTCTCTTAGGCTTTCTACACTTCCTGATGAAATATGGCTATTGTATGATCTTCCTCCAACTGTAGTAACTCCTGTAATATGTTGTCCACTGCACCATGTTTTGTCAGCTACATCTACCACAATGCATAAGATAGGTACCAAAAATTCCATTTGTATTACTACCTCTTTCCCATACACTAATTGTAAAGGTGTTTGTTTTTTCAACTTCTTGAATGTGGTCCTTTATGCCCACAAAACTGCTAGTATCCTCAAATCCAAATCATCACGTTGTACATAGTGTTAGCGCTTGAAATTTCACCTCAGGCTGAGAAAGGTAAACCTCAAGGCAACATCAAACCATTTAGCCTCGTAGCTAGCCCTACGGGGCAGGAGAAGGCTCTCTCCGGTCTATCTCGGTAAAATCTTCAATGGATGAGATGACCAATATGTTAACACTGATTTTAGGCTAGTAAACTGATCAAAAAGGTTGATTTGGGATTTTTAGGGTTTTTGGTGGCAAATTGAGGAGAGGGCAATTTTGGGTGCGGGGATTGGACACAGTTTCTGCAGAGGGTTCTTTGGGGCGAGGTAGGAGATAGTACTGATGCCTTTGATTGAGGTGGATGATCAGGAATGATAGGTGAGGATCCAAGGAGAGCAAACAATAACTTTGAATTCCCCTTAGACAGTAGAAAACATTGAAATTAAACAAATTTAAAAGCAGAGCATGGCAAGCATGAATTCTTACTTTAACACTTCATTTGTTTAATGTGCAGAAGTAAAAGAAAGGAAATGATTCACATAACACACTTACAAGTACATTGAGAAACACACCATCAACACATGAGTCCACAAGAATCCCAAAGAGGACTGCAAAACCCTGGTCTTCCTTAGCCAAAAATTGCAGAGATACAGTGAAATAATACAATGATAGCTTCTCCCTCAAGAGTCCAACCATGAAAATGAGAAAGAAAGTAAATAATATAGATGATCTAACCTCTTTCCCTACCTCCATGGGTCGAGCTCACTATCCTAGGAGCTATTTCAACCACTTCTAAACTAAGCACTACAAACTAGGCAGTCAAAACAACTTGCCTCTATAAGCTAGGAAACCAATTCATTCATTTAATATTTACCCTTTTCATGAATGAATCTTCTAGAAGTGTTACATAAGAGTAAAAGTGTCTATCAAGTACAATAATTACATCAAAGATAATCATAATTCACCCCAAAAAGTCAAACTGGGTCAAACTGCGTTTTTCTGAGCTGTACAGTGCATTTTGGAAAAAACTGCCTAACGGGTCGCGCGCCCCTGCCTAACGGGTCGCGCGCCTTTGGAGCCACTTTTGGGGCACTTGCAGGTGGCCAAATTGAGCAAGAGTAGGCTTGTTGGAAAGGTCTGTGAGTCTACTTTCCAACCCAACTGGAATTTTTGAATTTGGTGGTCATTTGCCCCTCCAAAATTGCAATCTCCCAAGACTGCTTTCTGCAACTCAAAAATGTGGCAGAAAGTCAAATTTTGCATGTTTTTTGACTTTCTGGAGGCCCAAAACTTCATAAAATCTCAAATCCATTAATGAGCATATGTAACTTATCATGAAAAATCTGGAAATGCTGAGTTTTTGCAAAATGGAGTTGCCATGATGTAGGGTCGCGCGGGGGGTGAGACCTGTTAATGGGGAAAAACCTGTAAATGCCTGAAAAAACCAAAATTTGCCCAAAATGCTCAAAAAATTTTGGAATTTGTGCTGAGGCTGAGTTATTTAGTGCCTTGGTCCTTCAGTGATGCCTCGGCCAAGATATGAAGGGGATCAGGCCTCTTTCTCCCTTTTTGTGCCTTTGCCAACCGCCTTTGGAACATCTTCATTTTTGCCTTGCACACATGCATTCTTGCCCAATAGTGGTTCTTCATGTTCCTCAGCAACTTCTTCTCTTGGTTGGCCCTAGCCAACAGCCTCTCCAAGTGTGCATTTACCCGGATGAGCATGGACTCTCGCTCAGCGGGCAATAGATCACCGGGTCTCCTCCGGTTCAAAATGCGGTCACTACGAATCCTCCACAGCTCATCAAGAGCTTGTTCATCCTCCAATTGTTTGTTGCGCTGCTCAAGATATGTGATGGTCCATTGTGCCCCCTCTAATCTCCTCTGCAAGGCATCATTTTCAGCTCTAAGGTGCTGAATGATCTCCTTTGACTCTCGACTAGGAGAACTAACATCAAGATCAATAAACTCTATGTCCGGAGCACCTGATGGTCCCTCATCAATCTTGGGTTGTTTTCCCCTCCCTGGTACCTGTGCTGGTGAAGAAAGCGAGGCCCCTTCCACCTGATGTGGAGATAACACTCGCTGAGTCGATGAAGAAGGCGAGACCCCTTCCACCTGCTGTGGAGAAAGTACTCGCCTAGCTGCTGCAAATAAGGCCCTCTGGCCTCTCTGATAAGTAACCATAGGTGAGGAGCTGACATGTCTGGTGACGGGGATGTCATGCTGCTGTGAAGGTCCTCCCTCCTCATGAATAACCTCAGGATGTGGTGATGATGGTGCTGTGAAAAACTCACGAGAGATGAAGTCCTCCCATGAGATGCCCTGCTGAGCCAACTGATGTAACACCACTAGCTGAATCAAACCATAATGGTAAAGGCTCCTGTACTGCTGTGCCGGGCTCTTCCTCTGCATCATGGACACCATCTTCTCAATGTTCTGATAGAAAAAGACAGGGATGTTCATCATCCTCACTCGGGTGAAGTGCATCAAGAGGCGAATATGGTATGAATATACCTGTGAAAATCTGCCCTCACAGGTAAAATAGAGCATGATGAGCCTCATGATGGGAGCATACTCACTCCTGAGAAATCTGAAGGGAAACACTCCTGTCAAGTGTCTCATGAGTGCTGGTCTAACAAAGGGCTCAAAATGAACACTGTCCAGCACCTTGCGCTTATTCCATATCTCCCCGACATTTGGTATCCCTGTAGCCTGTGCAATCACCTCGGGTGTGAAAGTGAAGTCCACCCCGGCAAGGTTGACATGTCTATCATGCAAGTGTAAAACAAACAGGCGAGCCAACTCTCTGTGGTGCTGAATCCGAGAGATCCTCTCACAAAACTCATAACAAGACATGTACTGAAAACATGTGACTGCCATAGGACAAGCTTGTAAACTTGTCAAAGAAGTGGGCTCCTCTCTCCTGTGATGGCCACCCTTTCCACCCTTATGAGGCCTCCTCTGTATCTCAATCTCTGAAGCTGATGCCTGGTCATCACTCTGCTCATAGGTTTCGGTTTCTGACATTGTTTAAGGAGCAGAGTGGACAAAATGTACTGCTGCTTCTGCTTTATAAAATGCTGATTTATATGTTGTTTCAAGGGGACAAGGAACATGAGGGGAATGTTAGGGGAGGGACATTTTTTAAAAGGAAAATGGGAATGCATGTATACAACAGGGAATTTAGGGAAAAACACTGCAAACATCACTGCATATGCATCATTAAATACATGTGTTTACATGGGTATTATGAGGGGTAGGGTTAGGGCTTTTTTTTACTTTTTAGGGAAAAGGGGTAGGGTTTATTTTCTTCATTACAAATTTAAAAGGAAAATTTACATGGAAATACAAGGAAAATGAAATGGGAATGAGGAGAAATGATTACAAGGGAAAAACCATTGAAACAGCATAAAACCCTAGCAAATTTTTACAAATTTAATATGCAGCCATATGGAGCTTTTTCTCTTGCACAATTTGATCTTTAAAAACACATTCATGATGTCCTTCTAACATAGCAAGCAACCAATTTTGAGTTTGGAGGGCCTACCTCAAGCAAATCGGCGATTTGATAGCTCCTTGGGTAAATTTGCAGTTGTTTTGGGAAGCAGGGCGCTGACGGGTCGCGCACCTCACCCAACGGGTCGCGCGCCACTGACGGGTCGCGCCCGTTGAAGAAATGAACTGCTGAAACACTGCTGACGGGTCGCGCGCCTCTGACGGGTCGCGCACCTAGCCTGACGGGTCGCGCGCCTGTCAAACCCCCGAATTCGCTCGACTTTCACTCAATCACTCGCCCAAACTCTCTTGCAAATGTCTTGAATGCATAATGAGGGTAAATGGAGGGAGATTGGGCTTTTATAGCTTTCATTTGAATAAATTTCATGCCCAAACCCACTTTATAATGTTTTGTTTTGACACTTTATAAAACTGACTTTTCTTGGTTTCCTTTGTCCTGAAATTGACTGATAAAATGCTTTTGCTCAATTCTTTTTGCAGGGATAGCATCTGAGGGATCTTGGCAAGGGAGCCAGGGTTTCATACTGTCCTTGGAAGCTTTTTGAAATTTCATCACTTTTTACAAAAATTTGAAAAATGACCTTGGCTTTAAAAACAGAGTTTTTAAATCCAAGGTGAAAATTTAAAGTACAAGATTGAAATTTGCGAAGAAACACTTTTAAAATCATCCCTCTGGCTTGCTGGGCACCATTTGACCTTCAAAGACATGACCTTGTAAACCATTTTGACCAAAACCCTAGACCTAGGAATTTGACTTCAAGACAAAACAAGACAAGCTTGAAAGTGACTAAGGACTGCAATGACTTGATTCAGCAATGCCAAGAGGGGGACAAAGACACCAGCTCCTCCATCAGGGTTATGGCATGCCTAATGGGATGCAAAAATTGACACTGATGAGACACCTACCTATGCAAATGCAAAGAGTTTTGATCACTGATGGAGGGCTCAAGACCGACTCTAACACATAGCATGCCTTAGTAAGCATTGTCTCCAATATTTTGTTAAAGGACTCCACTATACCATTATCTTGTGGATGGTAGGGAGTGCTATTCTGATGATAAATCTCAAACTCCTCTATCAACACTGCAATGGTCTTATTCAAAAATGAGGGTCTTGATCACTCATCAATATCCTCAAACACCCAAATTTGGTTACTACATTGTCAAATAAGAAATGTGCAACTATCTTTGCACTGCAGTCTTTGGATGGCACAACTTTCGACCGTGTGGTCAGAAAATCAATAGTAGTGATTATGTACCTCACACCAATTCTCCTTGCAGGTGGGATGATTGGGCCCATAAAATCAATTGCCAACTTATCAAATGGTTTTAGGTTGATGTTGTCGCTGCGAAAAACACCCTCCAAAATTTCTCCTATACTTTAATTTTGGAGCCTATTGTGGATATTACAATCATCGTTTGATAGTCACTTGGTTAGTTAATGCTTTATTAAGTTTTTGAGCTCCTTTCTTGGAGTATAAGTGTCGAAGTCACCTGCTCACACATGCTCAGTCCGTAATGAATTCCTGAGTGCATTCCTTCACGCAAGCTTGAACAAGCCTAGCACAATCCACCAAGGCATTTCATGTGTAATGTTCAATTCATGTTGACAATTAGTGTGCATTGTAATTGATAGTTTCTCACTTTTTGTTGCGTTTGTACTTCTATTTCGGTGAGTTTTTCAAACTATCTCTTTTGTGCACCTCCGCTTTTGCGAGTGTCATTTTCATGTTTCTAACTATCGTTTTTTTCTTTATTTCACTTGAATTAGTTCCATTTTCATGTTATATTTTCTCTGGCATGTGTCACTTTCATCGTCATTCACATATCACAAGTGTCATTCACACTTCGCTTTTCATATAGAAAATGTCGTCTTTTGGCATGGGAAGTTGTTGCTTATCGTGTAAAGTGGAGTTTTTGTTTGTTTCAGGTGGCAATATTTTTGTTAATGAGTTATTCTTATCATGTAAACATGATCACACTCAATTCCAAAGTTTCGAGCACTTTCACACAAGTTTCGTCACTAGCGTTGCAAAGTGTATCTTTAATATCACCCTTGGAGTGAGTCATCGTAATGTCATTGCATTGAGGAAAATATGTTGTTCATGTGTTCTGGGTGTCCTATGTTGTGTCATCAAGTAATCTAAGTGTGTGATCATGCTCAAGTCTTGTTCCTGTTCAACTTCATCTTATTCATCCCACACTTAGTCAAAATTGGGAAAACTCCCTGACAGGGCCACTCAACCTCATCCAACCTTCTTGAACTGGATTATGTAGTCTTAATCCTGAAGCAACAACCCTATCTATTGGCACTTTGAAATGTGCAATCTCCGCCTCCATAACTACAAATTGTGTAATCTCAGTGTTCATTCCCAACCCTTAAGCTCCAAAAATGTACAATCCTTTCCTTTAGTCGGTCTCTTCTATGTACTGTGTAATCTCAAGCATCAAGCCTTATCCTTGAGACCTTAAACTATTCAACCACAAAATATCTTGGCCTATGTCCCTCCAGAACTATGTAATGGGTAACCTCAAGACTCAAGCCTCAAGCTTGATCCCTTGAGTTCCTAAACTACATAGTTATCTTTCCTTGGACTACCTAAACTATGCAATGCACAATCTCAAGCCTCAAGCCTCAACCTTGAGCTCTTGAGCCCCTCAACTACATAGTTACCTAGCCTGGCCTCTCTAAACTGCGCATTACGCAACCTCAAGCCTCAAGCCCCAACCTTAAGCACTTGAGGCCCTCAAATTCACAATCCTTGACCTTATCCATTATGAACTACACATTGCACAGTCTCAAGCCTAAGTCCCAGACCTTAACCTCTGCAACTGAACAATCCCTAAGTCAGTCACTCAACTAGTTACCATTTCCATCCCTAATAAGTGATTTCATGAAACATGTTAGATTAGGTGTTTTCGAATGGAGGTCATCTTGTCATGAAAGGTTTTCAGTTGCAGTTACTCTATCTTATCATGATAGGATGATGATGGAGGAAAAGGAGAAGGAGATCATGCTAGAAGACACCTATGGAGCTGAAGAGAAAACAAAGGAACACAAGATTACAACAAAAGACAAAAGATCAAGATCACATTGAATACTCCTTATCTTCAAGTCATGAGGAGGAGGAATAAGAACATGAAATGTCTTTCAAGGGGACACAAAGAAACTAGCAATAAAGGATGACTTGATATTTCCATGTCATCACTAAGTCCATGTCATCAATATCATGTCATGTCGTGTCACGAGTCATCATGTGCTACATCATTTTGTGGGTCATGTAAATTTTATATGGGATAAATTAAGTGTAAAGTGGAAGTCCAAGAGTCATCCATATAATGTGAAAAATCATGTAGGAAGTCAAAAGGTCATATAGAAGTCGAATAATCATGAGGGTAGTCCAAGAGTCACAAGGGAGGTGAATGATCATCCCATTCGTTATATTTACACCCTCATTGTTGATGCAAGGGAATTTTCACCTTGGCTTCTCCTACTAGGAATTGGAGAGGAAGATAGTTGTTTTGGAGGAGCAAGTGACTTCTATAATGCTCCACTATTGGGGCTAGTGGTGTTCTCTATCTTGATGTATCTAGGAACTTTTACTTAATTCGTAATCTCTTTGAGCCAACATGATTTCATGCATATGTTGTGAATATTATAATATTGTTCTATGAATGTTTATGATATATGTTGTTTTCATCTGTACTAAGGAAATTGAACTATTTCGGTGGCTTTGGTATTTATCTTGTTGAAGGTGTGTTGTATTTGCTTTACCAATCATTGCTTCCTTGTGAACTATTTTTCTAGTTGATCAATGATTCGTTCATATGTATATGATCGTGTGATTTTTCTAGATTAGTATTATTACTTGTCTTTAAAGCACCCACTTTTATCTTCCCTTCAGTAGAAGGACCTTGATACTTTCCATAGCTAAACATTTCACAACACATACTCACTTGCTGATTCAAAGATACGTGTGTATTACTCTATTATGTTGAACATTGTAGCCAAGGAAAATATAAAAGGATAAATGGAAGCTGGGATGATTCTCCAGATGGGGCTCCTACTCCGAATGGTGTGAGGTCTAATTGGGACTTCACATCGGGGATGCCCCCTTGGTTAACAGAGTTCCAACACCGTCAACAAAATGGCACTATAAGGAGGGCCAGATGACAGGATGTGCCCATTAAGTCTTCTTTGAATCTCTCATAAAAAATGGCTCTTTCCCAAATCATAATCCCAAGATGTTTTTCTAAAGAGCTTGATCTTACCATCCCCATGGAAGTTATTCATAACTTGTTCCAATTTAAGTTTGATAGTGAGGGTGAATTAAATCTTCATGAATATCTGTTTCAAGTTGTCTATTTTTTCCTTTCTAATGAAATGCATTGCAAGGATGTCATGGCTAGATTGCTCACCCTCAAATTTCAAGGTTGTGTTAAGAAATGGTGTCATACATTACCTATTGCTTATATCCATTCATTTGATAAACTTTGGAAGGAGATTAGTAAATAATTTGATAAGTACGATTATCGAGATGTTCTTTGTTGGGTGTGTGTAGACATTCCCACTGTAGATCAACATATTATGCAATAGACTAAAGCAAAATACAAGATCTACTTCTACAATAAACTTTGCAGAATCTTAATCAATTTGAGCATGATCAATGAGAACACATATAACTGAGAATGAGAAATCAATCACACATAACACAGAAGAAATAACCCGGGGAAATCCTCAACCTAAAACCCCAATCTGTGTATTATCATACAAGTGGAAAATAGTCACGGAATTACACAAAGCCTTAGCTTGGAAGCCAACCAGCTCTTAGTATAATCCCTTTAGTCAAATGCCTCTCACAAACCTTCTCCTCTACCCTCCAAACCTCCTATTTCCTTGTGCAATTTTTCCTGGGGTCTAGTGCTTCCACTTGTGTGAATTCCCACCTCACACTGCTCACTTGGCTCAGAAATAACTGCACAAACCTAAAGGAGATATTTACTTCTACATGGATGAGTTTCCTATAAAGGAAAAATCCATCCAACTGATTGTACACTGTCCCTCTGATCTCAACTGGATCTCTATCTGAACTGACATGCATGAGTTAATTATGAGAGAATACTCAGTTATCTGAAGTCTAGTAGTTACATGCATGCAAGCATTAACTAACTGAACTTACATTAATTCAACAAATTGTTTGAATTAATCTAACTGGACTTGACGCAATTAACTAAGTCAACTAATTACAACTCAATATTACAACTCATACTTATCTCTTTAACTGATGGATAAATTCCTCAATTAATGGAGAAACTGTTGCATGTCCCCACATAGACTTCATGTTTGATTTTCCTTAACTAATTAACTCAAGATGAATTAATTAATTATTTTACAAACAGTTGCTAAGATCAAAGAATTTTACTTCACTATTTTAGTTCAGGGACTAACTAAAATAGGAATCTATCCTGAACTACTAAAAATAGCATTTCTATTTTTAGCACTTCCATTTTTCATTCCTTGTTGCTTAGTCCAGCACTGGTACCTGAACTGCTATTTATAGTAGTTCTATTTTTATCATTTCTTGTTGCCATTTTCAACAATGTGAAGCCTGATTATCTTTTTGATTCATAGGGCTCAGTCGCGTTGGACCCTAGTTCCTAAATGCGGTGGCAACGCCGCCCATATGATAACTTCTAGGGGGGTGATGACTACTTTTAAAGAACTTCCCCTAGAAGGGGTTCGAGGACAATGTCCTCGAAGCTAAAAATAGATGAAAAATTGCCTTGTAAAATATTGTAATTTCATAGTCAATTTGGGTTGTTCATTAGGAAAATGATATGACGATAGAAGTTATGTTAATTTAAGGTTTTTTCCCTAGAAGGAAACCCTTAGTTTATATGAGGGAATATTATTGCAGTTGTGTATGATTAGTCTGAGAGAGGGAGAGGAGGATGTCTGAGAGCGAAGAGGAAATTACAATAGATCTGTTGTAGGTTTTATCTCTTCATTTTCCTGGATAATATAAAATGAAGGACAAGATCTTTCACCATGGACATAGCCCAAATTGGGTGAACCACGTATATATGTGTCTCTATTGTTTTATATGTTTATGTATTTGTATTTCTGCATTATTTTGTGTATTTCATTACTATTAATTTCTAACAACTGGTATCAGATCCGAAGGTTTATTTGGTTCAAAAACTCGTAGGAGAGAAGGGTTCTTGGTTCGAGTGGGAGCAATGGCAAAAGATGGTAGATTTAGGGTCAAGAAATTCAATGGCCAAAAATATTAGCTATGGAAGATGCGGATGGAAGATTATATGTATTAGAAATATCTATACCTACCATAGAGTAGAAAAAACAAAGAAGTTGACGAGTATGACAAATGTAGAATGGGAGATTCTTGACAGAAAGGCACTTGGAATAATACTACTGTGACTTGCATCGTCGGTGGAAATAAAAATTTCAAAGGAAATAATAACAAAAGGTTTAATGATAGCATTGGTAAAACTATATGAAAAACCCTTGGCTTCAAATAAGGTATTTCTTATGAAGCGCCTATTTAATATGAATATGTCAGAAGGTGGATCTGTTGCTAATCATTTAAATGAATTTAACATGATTACCAGTCAGTTAAGTTATATAGGGGTAGATTTTGAAGACAAAGTTAGGGCTCTGTTATTTTTGTGCTCATTTCCAGAAAGTTGGAATGCCCTGGTTATGGATATTAGTAACTCTATCTCTATATCTAGTACTTTAAAGTTTGATGATGTTATTGGTGCCATCCTTAGTGAGGAAATGCGACAGAAAATCTCCAGTGAGACACCAAGTAATTCTTTGACTGCAAAGGCTAGGGGAAGAAAAATGGAAAGAGGAAGGAGTCCAGGAAATTGCAATAAGCCAAGAAAACGTAGATCCAAATCCAGATTAGAGATAGTGTGCTGGAAATGTAGGAAGAAAGGACACCTGAAGAAAGATTGTAAATCTCAGAAGGGAAAAGAAGGATATGGGCATAAGAGAAAAATCATGAAGCTAATGTAACAAGTGATTTTTGCAAGATTCTTTGATTCTTTCACTAGAAAATATTATTGATGCCTGGGTGGTTGATTCAGGGGATTCATTCCATGCTACACCTGATAGGAAACATTTTCATTACTATGTTCAAGGAGATTTTGAACATGTTCGTTTGGGTGATGATAAACCCTATAAATTCATTGGAATGGAGAACGTTTTTATAAAACAACAAAATGAAAACTAATGGCTTTTGAAGGAGGTAAGGCATGTTCCAGATTTGAAGAGAAATCTAATTTCAACAAGGAAGTTAGGTGATGAAGGTTGTGTAACTACATTCAAATATAAAACCTAGAAGGTCACTAAAGGATCCTTGGTAATAATAAAAGGAGAAAAGGTTGGTACATTGTATTTATGCAATGGTATTTCTAATTTTGTTAATTCTTTAACCTCCACAAGAGAAGATACGGTATTGTGGCATCATAGGCTCGGGCACATGAGTGAGAAAGGGATGCAAATTTTTCACTCAAGAAATTTTTTGCCAAGTTTGAAGCACGTTAATTTGGATTTCTATGAGAATTATGTTTACAAAAAACAAAAGAGAGTCAGATTTATCAGAGTTGGGATGGAAAAGAAGAGAGAAAAAATAGATCTTGTGCGTACAGATGTATGGGGACCCTCTTAGACATCATCTCTTAGTGGTTCTCGCTATTATGTTACTTTTATTAATGATGCACCTAGAAAAACCTGGATTTATTGCATTCATAATAAATTTGTTGTATTTGATACTTTCCAGAAATGGAAATGTTTGGTTGAGAATTAGATAGGAAAGAAGTTGAAGTGTCTCAGATTAGATAATGGAGGTGAATACTACAACAAAGAGTTTGATAACTACTGTTCAGAACATAGAATTCACAAAGAGAAGACAGTTCCAACAATGCCACAAGAAAATGGTGTGTCAGAAAGGATGAACAAGACAATCATGGAGTGCAGAAGGTGCATGAGATTGCATGCAGGATTGCTCTTGTAATTTTGGGCAGATGTTATAGATATTGTTTTTTATCTAATAAACAAAGGGCCTTCAAGTTCTTTGGATGGTGGTATTCCATAGGAGGCATGGACATGTAAAAAGGTAAACTACTCATTTTTAAAGACTTTTGGTTGTGAAGCCTTTGTCCACATTAATAAAGAAATAAAACAAAGCTTGAGGAAAAATGAAAGAAATGTACCTTTATTGGATATGGCGTTAATCATTTTGGTTATCGCTTATATGATTATGAAAATCATAAAATCATTAGCAAAAGAGATGTCATATTCAATGAAAAGGTCTTTTAAAAGGATCAAATGCAGAAAAAGAAACGGGAAAAGGAAAACAAAGAATATGCAGTGCTTGATGAGATCATAGAAAAAGTAAAGGTGCCTGAAAATCATAATGACCAACATCCACAACAACAACATCAACAGACACCTCAAACACCTGAAAGTGGTGTTAGAAGATCTACCAGGATCATTAAACCCACTTAACAATAATCTCCTTCATTATAGTATGTATTGTTGATTGATTCTGGTGAACCAGAAAGATATGAAGAAGCAATGTAGATAAAAACTAGGAAGAAGTGGGAGCAAGGCATGGAAGAAGAGATGGAATCCTTGATGCATAAATAAACTTGGGACTTACTCAAGTTGCCTACAACTAAAACAACATTTCAGAATAAATGGGTTTATGGGTTGAAGGAAGAAGAAGGATGAAAATAGAGGTATAAGGCTTGACTTGTGTTGAAGGGGTTTGCACAAAAGAAAGGTGTAGAATTTGATGAAATTTTTTCTCTTGTTGTTAAAATGAATTCAATCAAAACTATTTTAAGTCTAGTGGAAGCGAAATATTTTCATCTTGAGCAAGTAGATGTAAAGACAACATTTCTCCATGGGTATTTGGAGGAAGAAATATATATGCAACAACCACAAGGGTATGAGGTCAAAGGGAAGGAGAAATTATTGTCCAGGTTGAAGATGAGCTTGTATGACCTAAAACAGGCTCCAAGGAAATGGTATCTAAAATTTGACAAGTTTATGTCTGAATAAGTTTATACTAGATGTCATTTTGATCATTGGGTTTATCTTAAGAAACAAAATGATGGAAGCTATATTATATTGATATTGTATGTAGATGACATGATTGTTGTTGGGTCTAACATGTAGGTAATAAATGTGCTCAAAGGAAAATTCATTTGCAATGAAGGATTTGGGTGCTGCAAAACAAATCCTTGGTATGAGAATAATTAGAGACAAGAAAAATCACAAATTAACATTGTCTCAGAGTGAGTACATAGAAAATGTGTTGGAAAGATTTAATATGAAGAATGAAAAACCAGTTAGTACACCTTTAGCTAGCCATTTCAAACTAAGTAAGGAGATGTGTCCCAAGACCTAGGAAGAGATGAATGATATGTGTAAATTTTCATATGCATCAGTAGTTGGAAGCTTAATGTATGCAATGGTTTGCACAAGGCCTGATATTGCACATGTAGTGGGAGTTGTAAGCAAGTATATGAAAAATTCAGGAAAAGATCATTGGATGGAAGTGAAGTGGATCCTCAAATATTTGAGAGGTACCACAAATCAAGCATTTTGCTATGGTGGTTCAAACATTGCTCTATAGGGATATGTTGATGCAGATATGGAAACTGATATAGATAACATGAAGAGAACCAAATGGTATGTGTTTACTGTAGGTGGAACAATTGTCAGCTGGGTTTCAAAATTACAAAACATTATTTCCCTTTCAACAAAAAAAGCAGAGTATGTTGCTGCTATAGAGGTTAGTAAATAAATGATTTGGTTACAGAAGTTTATGTATGAGTTGAGCAAGAAGCAGGATATGGGTAGGTAATATAGTGACAACGAGAGTGTCATTCATATTGAAAAGAACTCAGCATTTCATTCAAAGACTAAACATATACAAATCAAGTACCATTTCATATGGTCGGTGTTGAAAGATCGACAGTTGAAGCTGGAAAATATACACACTAGCCAGAATCCCACGACATGTTAACAAAAGTTATAACCAAGGAGAAACTAAGATCTTTCTTAGTTTCAATTGGTCTTAAAGTATGATGATGAAGAAGATGAGAAACAATTAGGTTCAAAGTGGAAGCATTGTCCAACAAATGAAGTAGCGGTGGAGTTGCTATAATTAGTCTCTAAGTGGGAGTGCATTAGGTGTGGAGCTTGATTATCCTCTTGATTAAAAGGTCTCAACCACATTGGACCCCAGCTCCTAAACGAGGCAGAAACGTCGTCCTTATGATGGCCACCAAGTGGGGGAGAAGACTAATTTTAAAGAGCCACCCCCTGGTGGGGGTTCGAAGGTAGCACCCCCAAAGCTAAAATAGATGAAAAATTGCCTTGTAAAATATTGTAATTTTGTAGTCAACCTAGGCCATTCATTGGGCGAATGATCTAACAATAGAAGTTATTTTAATTTATGGTTTTTCCCCTAGAAGGAAACCCTCATTTTATATGAGGGAATTGTATTACAGTTGTGTATGATTTATCTAAGAGAGAGAGAGGAGGTTGTGTGAGAGAGAAGAGAAAATTACAATGGATCTACTGTAGGTTGTATCTCTTCATTTTGTGAGATAATATAAAAGGAAGGACTGGATGTTTCTTCGTGGACATAGCCCAATTTGGGTGACCCGCTTATAACTTTGTCTCTCTTGTTTTATAAGTTTCTATATTTGTGTTTCCACAATATTTTGTGTATTTCATTACTCCGCTAATTAATTTCTAACGTTCATAAAAAAAAAATTAATCAACTAAGAATGAAGCCTAATGAATCAATTAAGGATTTTGATATTGGGTTCCTGATCATACTATCGTAGTGAATTCATCCTCATGCAAATCTCTTATATCAAATTCAAGTTTGGAGTGTATACCTTTCATGAATGGGAAAAATTACGAAGCAGATCAATTTGAAGATTACCTTTGGTTGAAGAATTCATATTTGTTGAGTGCTATGGTGAATAATCAACTCCTAGTTTTTCTTGTGAATGTATTCATGACACCAGAAATCCTCTTGAGTGTTAGCAAGTGTTTGAGTTATTTGTTGAATCATGTTCCTCTTTTCCATCCACTACATCATGATTGGTTTCATATATTTTCTATACTTGCATTCATTTTCAATTCTTTCGATGATTACAATGCTTGTACAGTTTGTTACCAGTTACAGGAAAATGGTTTATCATATTCGACATGCGAGGAAGATAGTTATATTATTCAGATCATTTGAGAAACTATTCAAACTGATCTATCATTTTTATCTTCTAATCAATAATATCATGTCACAAATAGCCCATATGATCATAATATTAACTATCATTCATTTTATCATTTTCCCATCAATATATCCTATGAATTTTGTTTCACATTGATTAATATTTATAGTTTATCTAACTATTTGGATACTTGTCAAGCAGCTGAGGCGCTTCAACCTTTATTGATGGTTATATCAGGCCCTCACTATCTTGATGAGATTTCTGAGCATGATTAGGTTCATTTTCCCTTATAATATTCTCATCCTAATCCCACACTTTTAATTGCAAATTCATCTTTTCAAAGATTTTAGGGTTTTCAAGAGGATTGTTTCAAGTTTCATGATCCAATCGCTGAATGGTTGGAGTAACCTTACAAGTTTCGATCTTTTCTCATGCTTGCTAAGGAGTACATTGCAGATGAAGACACATCCGCAAGAAGCTTCCGAGGTTTGTTCAATGATGGTTTTTATAAAAAAGGTAAGAATGTGAATTCGTTAGAATTTGTGGTTATGACATATATTTCTACTCACATGAAATACCTTCAATTTGTTGTGCAAGATATTCAAGCTCTTATCTTTTCCATTGCACATTACTTTTTATTGTTTTTAATTGATCATATCTTTGTGTATGCAGATCGGGAGTAGCTACGGTGGCTACATTGGAAATTTCATTATACATGAACCTAAACTTCTAGCTCATTAGGTTAGGAGTAGGTCTAGCTAGATATTAGTCCCCCTTTGCACACTCATTCTGCACTCATTCTTTGTACTCTCTCTTGTGTTTTCTTACTTTTGTCTTTCATTTTGTTTTCAATTCAACCTACTTTTTTTTTGTCCCTTTTTTGTATCCTTGTTCTATCTTGTCTTTTTATGTTATGTTTAATAAGAATTCGCATGAAGGATGTTCTCTCTAGATTGAAAAACAATGTGGCAAAATAGAAAAGGGTTTTGTGACACTGCAACATTTGGAAAACCTCCAATCCTCCTTCTCCATCTTGGTTACACCTTTTATTCAATGATGTTTTGATGGAAAATATGATCTTTATGTAAGGAAAGCTTTGTGTCGAACCATGATATCCATGTCTATTCTAGAAATGTTATGCCTACAATCATTTATTTATGTTTTAGTGTTTTCCACACTGATCCGATCAAGTAGAGGAGGAAAAGGTGAAAATCTAAGTGAACAAGCCAATATTAGAGGTTTTATATATGCTTCTTTGAAGGAACAACCTCTTCTGCTCTCAATAAGTTAGGATCCTATATAACTAAATAAATAAATGGTGAAAGAAGAGAAATGTTTTCTGTGTAGGGAGATGAGGAAAGAAACTCCAACGGGGTACTATTAGGTTCACTGGAAGTGGAGAAATGTTTGTGTTCTTGAAGTGAATCCACTGGGGTACTGTTTAGGCCTATTGGTAGTGGAGCAACACCAAAGATAAACAAAATATACTTTGATATCTAAAGCTCACAAATTACATTATCCTTCTCCTGATTCAAAACATTCTAATATGGTTGTCTTTGTTGGCTTGTTGGGGCCTGACCCAGGTTCGGAGATGATTTAGCCAAACAAATCCCGGTACTACTGGCCTTTTCGGTAATAGTCCGCGAAGCGTGGACTGAGGTCTCACCCAAAGTAGTATGGAAGGGTGCTAGAACTAACTTTCCACACCCTGGGAATGTCTGATGGGTTCCAAGTGGTTCGCGGTTTGACCTAGCGTGCACGTTGATATGCGCCCTTATCAGTACTTCACAGCCAGTGATGTTGCCTTTGCGCAACCCTACTCGGGGGCCGAATAGTGTTATTACCTAAATCCTTACTAGTAGCCCAATATAGTTGATTAACTTATCTTATCTATATGCTTTCATTTATATTTACCAATATTCACCATTCATACAACAGCGTGCAGTAAATAAACAGTATAATTGCAATTGATATCAAACATGTATTAACATAAGAACAGATACACGAATTCAAATAAACTTCTCTTTGTTATTCTTCTTCCTTGGTTACAGACTCGACTCCGCCCTGCACACTCAGCTGTAGGGGTCCATGCACTTAGCTACGAACTGTACTAGGCCTCTGCACACTCAGCGGCAGAGCCTCTTCCTACTAATATGACCCAAGATACTAGACTCTTGCTCTATGTTCGCTATCCTTTTGACTCCATTTGTTGGTTACCTTTCTTACTTTAAAACTTAGAGCCTCGCTCTATTTATACAATCCCATGGTCCATGGACCATGGGTAGGTCGACACTACATTCAAAACTTAGGGCGGATAGCCCTATGACTCTAACATATAATTCGCGCTCCGCGCCCACAAGTCGCAGAATTTTTCCAATAATATTACTCAAAACTTGGGCTTTGAGCCCCAAAACATGTTGTGGGGGGATTCCATGCCCAACATCCCCCCAACACAAACATCATGACTCGCCCTCAAGTCACTCTGTCGACACGGAAATCTTGGTGCGGAGTCCCTCCAGCTGGTCCCGAATGGTCTTGATGTTTGTTGTGTACTGATCTGTTGCTTGCTGAACCTATTTCATTCGCTCCTCTGTGTCTGAATTGTGTCCTTACATCTGTACCGGTATCCACTACGTATGTTTAGAGTCTCGCACCCTTATCCAGCTCCTCGGGTTGCGAAGACTGTGCTTCGGCCGTTAGTCAGATAATCGGCCCACCCATGTAGGTCTTCAAGCGAATGTCGTTTACTTTTCCTGGGAAGGGTTCTCCATTTAATTTGACTAGCTGTACCACACCTCCATCTGTGACCCCCTTGACCACGTATGGTCCTAGCCAATGCATTTTGAATTTTCCCCGAAATTTTTCAAACTTACTATCATACAGCAACACTAAGTCGTTGACCTTGAAGGTGCGCAACTTAATATGACAGTCGTGCTAGGATTTTTCATGCTGCTTTTTTACCTGCTCATGAAATCTAGCCAAAAACTGTTCTTCCTAGATTTCTTGTATTTGCGTGAGCCTTTCCTCCAGAGCTTCGCGGTCTATCATACCTGTAAGCGCTACTATTCGCAAACTAGGTACGATATATTTCATCGTCATGATAGCTTCCATGCCATAAACTAATCGGAAAGTTGTTTGTCTCGTCAGTTTCTTGCATGTTGTCCTCTAAGCCCATATCACAACAGATACACGTAGGTCCCAATCGTTTCGCTATGCATTACATACTTTGGTCAGCACAGTCTCCAATATTTTGTTAAATGGCTCTATTGTGCCATTAGCTTGTGGGTGATACGATGTACTTTTCTTATGATACACTTGGAACTCTTCTATGAGTGCGCTGATGGTTTCATTCAAGAAATGTGTTCCTTGATCACTCATTAAGATTTTCAAGCAACCAAATCGGGTCAACACATTTTCAAACAAACACTTCACAACCGTGGCGGCCGTGTAGTCTTTGACTGGCTGCACTTCCACCCATCGTGTCAAGTACTTCGTTGCAGTGATGATGTAGTGTGCGCCCATCTTTCCCTGAGGTTTGATCAATCCCACAAAGTCGATTGCCCATTTCTTAAATGGCTACAGTTTCATTTGTGGATTTAATGGCATCTTGTCCTTCTGACATGGTTTTCCAGTCCTTTGACAAATATCACAAGCCTTACAGTGCACTTTCAAATCCTGGTGTAGGGTTGGCCACCATAACCCTACACGTAGAATATTCTGTGTAGTCACGCGTCCTGCATAGTGTCCTCCTACAACACCCCCATGTGCTTCTGTGAGGATATGGCTTCGTTCAAATTCAGGTACGTATCTTCGCAATATCCCATCATTTCCCATTTTGTATAGGTACCCCGCGATATGTTAGGGTCCAACCCTAACCCCCTTATTTATTAAATAGGATCGAGTCATAGTTATAGTTAAGTAAAGAGTCAATAAAGCCCATATTAATAATTGTAAGTGGTTAACCTGCATTTAATGCAGGGACCACAGTTAGTTGAAAATGGGCCATGGTATTAGATACATGGTATTAATAAGAACCATGGTATTGTATGTATGAATCCTATATAAAGGATTGAGACTCCCCTCGAGGAGCATGGTGTCTTGTTTTGTAATTGAACTCAGCTCTATTGGAGGTTGCCCCCTCGAAGAGGCAAGTGAACATTGCTTTCTGAATAATAAAATACTTCTTGTTATTTCTCATTATTCTATCTTCTGGGTGTATTTCTTTACATATTTGGTATTCTGGTATCGTCTTGCAGGTTAAGAGCATAACAAGTGGTATCAAAGTGCTTTCCAGGGCCGGTGGGATCTCCAATTTTTAGCAAAAAAAAAAAAAAATTGGCTAGAGACGTGTTCTGGTGTCTTTAAACCATGGGATCTGTCGTTGAGTGCATAAACCTGTGGATCTGGGGAGGCATGCAAGTAGGAAATACATGAGGTGGTCATGCTTGTTGGACTCCCTTGTAACCCCTGTGGGTAGCCCTTCGAGTAGTAGTGCATTAGACAGAACCGCGCACGGACTGTCTTCCAAGTACCCTCTGGGTATATCGGAAGCCCCCTAGCTCCCTTGAAACCTCGCCATAGATAAATCGTCGGCCGTCTTGCTGCTACAGTACACCAAGAACAGTAGTCGAAGAGATTACTCACGCGTATGATAGGGTAGTCAGGTTGTACAGCTAAGGGTACGGTTGATCCTCCTTGGTTAGTGCCCTGAAAAATTGGGCCGAGTACTACTGTCAAACCCTTATGTATATTGCGATCCGTAGCACCTGGCACTCTTGAAGACCATAGTTCCCTTCTCTATCTCTAGATCATGCATAATCTTTGCCAAATCAGATCTCATAGGTGGGGTTTTGTCGCAGCAGTAGCAATCAATTCCGTCATTCAGATCTATCAGCTCAGCCATTCAGATATATCAGATCCATCAGATCTGCCATCCAGATCTAGTAGTTTTGGCTCTGTAACCATCGCAACAATCAGATCCGCCATTTAGATCTAAGTAATTGTGTGGGTTCCTATACCTGGGCATGATTTTTGCAGGACTTTGGGCAGCATTGACATTTCTGGGATTCAGCTACTGCAGTATTCCTAAGCAAGGAGTAAAACTCCGTTCGGAGTCAAAATAAATAAATAAATTTTGAGACCCCTCAGGATGCTTATTGGAGACTTATCCCATAAGAATCAGGTCGACGAGTTGAGCAAGGTGGTACCATTTAATTGTTAGTGCCAAAAACTTTCCGGCGGTCCCAAATTTCAAGTACATCGGGTCAGTGCATGGTACAAACTAGAGCTCAAGCTATGGCCAATGAGAGGATTGACAACCTTGAATCACAATTGAAAGATGTCATGTTGCAGTTGAAGACCTTAAATGAAACACTCTCAAAGGGTAAGGTGGAGGAACGCGCGGAGGCTTATATTGGCAATGAAAACATTGAGGGCGAGTCTAGCCAGTCTCTTCACCTCTTTGGCAACCACCAAAAATCCCATCCACGAACACCCAAGCTGGACATGTATAAATTTTATGGCTCTCACTCAGCCGCATGGATAGCACAAATGGAGCAATATTTCACATTGAATTACATCCTGAATGATGTGACTCAGCTTAGTGTGGGTATCATGTACTTGGACAATGAAAGATGGCAATGGTGGCAATGGCATCAACGTTGCTATGGAAGGCCCTTGACTTGGTAGACATTCAAAAAAGCTCTTACGGATCGCTTTGACCAGGACTCTAATTTTTTGGGTCGTCTCACTAAGCTCCAATAGATAGGAACAATGAACGAATATATTACAGCCTTTGAAGCCTTAGCTTTCCGCACTGGAGGTCTACATGATGAGTTCTACATGGAATGTTTTGTCAGTGGTCTCAAAGAAGCCATACAAGCCCACGTCTGACTGCACCACCCTAGCTCATGGCTGCATGCTTGTAGGATAGCTCGTGAAGTATAACGTGCATTAGCAGCCCAGTCCAATCGCCCAAATTTCATCGCCAAGGGTCACCCCACACAAGCTCAAAGCACTACCCAAACACTCAAGGTTCAAAAGGTGTCACCAGCAGAAATGGCAGAAAGAAGAAAGCAAGGATTGTGTTACTACTGTGATGAGAAATACTCCCCCAGGCATAAATGCAAGGAGCCCAAATTCTTTCAAATTGATGCTACTGATCACAGTTCCGCGGAGGAAGCCCCACCACTTGAGGAACCAGAGGAGGAAGAAGAGGACAATGTACCTGAAGAACCAGTTATCTTGTTGCATGCTTTGGCAGGGATTTCTTCTCCCCAAACTCTCAAAATCAGAGATTTTATTAAGCATCACCCAGTAGTAGTCTTGATTGATAGTGGCAGTACACATAATTTTGTCCATCAAAGAGTCATGGAAGCAGTGCATTGTTTTGTCCGAGCAGTTTCTAACTTCCAGGTCCAAATTGCTGATGGGGGGACAATGAAATGTGAAGGCTGTTGTGAAAATGTCAAACTTCAAATGGGGGATTATCAGTGAAAGACCCACATGTTTTCCATACACATGGGAGGGTGCGACATTGTCCTAGGTGCTAAATGGCTTCGCACACTTGGCCCAATCACAATGGATTTCCAAGAGTTATATATGAACTTTAAGAAAAAAAACCACACACATACCCTACGTGGACTCCAGGTGGGAGCTCCCTCTATCATCAGCTCACATTGGATGGAAAAATTGTTAAAAAAGGGCCACCATGGATTTATAGCCCAATTTAATGCCATCCAGGCCCTCGAACCCAATTCTCTTCATATTCATCTGAAGATACAATAGATCTTGAACAACCATATGCTAGTCTTTGACAAGCCTCATGAGCTTCCACCCTCGAGAGGGGAACATGATCATAGCATTACTTTGGTCCCAGGGGCCCAACCACCAAATGTGCACCCATATAGATATCTGTTTGCCCAAAAGAATGAAATTGAAAAAATAATCAAAGAACTCTTGGAAGCAGGCATCATTCGTCCCAACAATAGTCCTTATTCAACGTTCATGGTGCTCAAGAAAGATGGGGAATGGCGTATGTGTCCAGACTTTAGGGCCCTCAATAAGTTAATAGTCAAAGATAAATTCCCCATCCCGGTTGTCGATGATTTCCTGGATGAACTAAATGGGGCTCAATTCTTTAGTAAGCTCGACCTTCGCTCGGGCTATCACCAAATTCACATGAAAGAAGTCGACATTCCAAAGACTGCTTTCCAAACTCATGAAGGCCATTATGAGTTCCTGGTCATGCCATTTGGTCTTTGTAATGCCCCATCCACTTTTCAGAGCCTTATGAACCACCTGCTCAAACCATATCTCAGAAAATTTGTCCTTGTTTTCCTTGATGACATCCTCATCTACAGTCACACCTAGGCCACACATCTTCAACATGTAGATTTGCTCTTGCAACTACTCTGCAAACATAAATTATTTGTCAAGATGTCCAAGTGATCTTTTGGCATGGAAGAAGTTGAGTATTTGGGCCACATTGTGGGGCATGAAGGTGCCAGGGTGGACCCAAAAAAGATCCAGTCAATGTAGGATTGGCCTCAACCAAAGACCTTGAAGAGCTTGATAGGATTTTTGGGTCTCACAGGCTACTATCGCAAATTTGTCCACAATTATGGTCGCATTGCTGGGCCCCTCACTCAACTCCTCAAGAAAAATTCATTCCTCTGGAATGATGAAGCACAACAGGCCTTTACAGCTCTCAAACATGTCATGTGTTCCACTCCAGTCTTAGCACTACCCGACTTCACCAAATCTTTTGTGATTGAATGTGATTCTTCTGGTACGGGTATTGGGGCGGTCTTAATGTAGGAAGGTCGACCCTTGGCCTTTACGAGCCAACAACTAAGTGGGAAGAATCTGGGACAATCTACCTATGAGAAGGAGATGATGGCCATCTTACATGTAGTAGATACCTGGCGACCATACTTATTGGGGCGACGTTTCCAAATTTGCACAGACCATCAAAGCCTTAAATATTTTTTGGAGCATTGCCTATCCTCACCACAAAAAAATAAATGGCTCACCAAAATGCTGGGATATGATTATGAGATAATTTACAAGAAAGGGTGCAAAAATATTGTAGCAGATGCATTATCCCACCAATTTGAGGAGGAAAGTACTCTGCTCGCAATTTCCCTTCCCATTCTAGAATGGATTGAAGAGGCCTGCAAGGAATGGTTTTCGCATCCTTGGCTCTCCCAACTCATTAATCAATTGCAGGCAAATCCAAATTCCATAGCGGGCTACTCGTGGTAGGATGAGATTCTTCACTATAAGGATAGAGTTGTAATATCACCAACATCCACCCTCAAAAGCCGCATTTTGGCGGAGTTGCACTCATCACCCATTGCAGGACATTCAGGCTTTCGAAAGACGTATGCTCGCACTCGAAGATAATTTTTTTGGATAGGCATGAAAAAGGACATTATTACTTTTGTAGCTGAATGCGACATCTGTCAGCACCATAAAGGAGAAATAGTCAAATCCCCAAGCACGTTACAGCCATTGCCCATCCCGGCCTCAATCTGGATGGAGGTTTCTATGGATTTCATTACGGGTCTTCCAAAGTTAGGAAACAAGTCAGTCATCATGGTGGTTGTGGAAAGACTTTTTAAGTGTGCACATTTTTGCACCCTACCCCACCCTTTTACACCGACTCTGGTCGCTCAATCTTTCATGGACCAGATCTTCAAATTGCATGGCATGCCCACTTCCATTGTGTCTGAATGTGACTCAATCTTCACCGATAAATTTTGGCAGGAACTCTTCCGGCTACAAGGTACCCAACTACAACTCAGTACTTCCTATCATCCACAAACTGATGGTCAAACTGAAGTAGTCAACAAATGTCTGGAGACCTACATTAGGTGTTTCACCTCAGAAAAGCAACATCTCTGGGTATGGTGGTTACCTCTAGTCGAATGGTGGTATAACACCAACTATCATGCCACCACCAAAATGACTCCATATGAAGCAGTTTATGGTCAACTCCCCCCTTCCCCTACTTCTTATATCAAGGGATGCTCGAAGGTACTGGATCAACTCCTACAGAACCGCACAACCATGCTGGCCCACCTTAGAGAGAATCTTCATCAAGCCCAAAGCCGCATGAAGCAACAGGCATATCAACATCGCTCAGAACGCCATTTTCAAGAAGGGGATCTGGTATTTTTGAGGCTGCAACCATATAAGCAAACATCACTCAAAGACAAGGGTTGTCAAAAATTATCTCCAAAATTCTACGGACCATATCAAGTACTTCAGCACATTAGAGAAGTCGCCTACAATCTAGCTTTGCCATCCACTGCAAAAATCCATCCAGTCTTCCATGTCTCATACCTCAAGAAAGTGATTGGGAACCATTGCAAAATTCAAACCAATCTACTTAAAGTGGATGAAGAAGGGTCAATCTAGCTCCAACCTGAATAGGTTCTTGACACACGAGAATGGAACCTGCGTGGCTACGTGATCAAGGAAGTCCTCGTCAAGTGGAAAGATACCTCTCTGGAAGATGCAACCTGGGAACCAGCCACTATCCTTCAGCAGTTTTTGCAGCTTCAGTCTTGAGGACAAGGCTATTCTTATGGGGGAGGGCATGTTAGGGTCCAACCCTAACCCCCTTATTTATGTAATAGGATCGAGTCATATTTATAGTTAAGTAAAGATTCAATAAAGCCCATATTAATAATTGTAAGTGGTTAACCCGCATTTAATGTAGGGACCATGGTTAGTTGCAAATGGGCCAGGGTATTAGATAGATGGTATTAATAATAACCATGGTGTTTCCCCATGGTATTGCATGTATGAATCCTATATAAAGGATAGAGACTCCCCTCGAGGAGCATGGTGTCTTATTTTGTAATTGAGCTCAGCTCTATTGGAGGTTGCCCCCTCGAAGAGGCAACTGAACATTTCTTTTTGATTAATAAAATACTTGTTGTTATTTCTCATTGTTCTATGTTTTGGGTATATTTCTTCGCATATTTGGTATTCTAGTATCGTCTTGCAGGTTAAGAGCATAACAAGATAACAGAAAAATTCGCCGCGCGCACCACCAATTCCTTCTTCTGTTGGATAGAGTATTCCTTAGGCATAGTCCTTGTTGTCAGAAAGTGAATTATATCTTTGAAATGTCATCTGCGACACACACTACAAAGAGTTGTGCATCAGGTAGTCCCTCCTCCAAATTAGTGGGTTCCTCGCCCACCTCAATTCACGACAACTGATCCGGTCCTACATTCAGGCATCCCGACTTGACTATGACCTCAAAATCATATTCCTAGAACAATAAGAGCCACCTGCATATGCACCCCCCCAACAGAGGCTTATTGACCAGGTATTTTAGCGTGGAATGGTCGGTATACATCTTGAAATGTCCTTCGAGTAAATAGTGTCGGAATTTTTGGAGCAAGTACACCATTGCTAACCCCTCACGCTCGGTGGTGGAATAGTTCTTCTCTGCTTTGGACAACCTTCGACTTGCAAATGCGATAGGGTGATCCAAACCTTCCCCACCCTCTTATGTGAGCACTGCTCCCAGCGCGATACATGACGCATCAACATGGACATGAAAATCCACATCCCATTTTGGTAAGACCAAGATTGGAGCAGAGACCAATTTCCCGTTTAGGACGTCCAAACTTTTCATACAATCGTTATTCTAGCAAAATGTAACATCATTTTTCAATAAATTTTCCATCGGCATGGTGATTTGGGCATGGCTTTTGATAAACTTTCTATAGTATCTGGTGTGTGCCAAGGTAGCACACAGTTATTTAACACTTCGCGGTGCTTCCAAATTTAGAATAACAGAAATCTTCATAGGGTCCACCATCAGTCCTTGTTTGTAGACCACATGTCCTAGCAGGTTTCCAAAGGGAACGAGGAATGTGCACTTCTTAAGGTTCAGCAGAATCTAGGGTCGATGGCAAGTATCTAGCATCAAGCGTAAGCTTGCTACATGGTGCTTAACTAATCCAAAGATAGTCCAATCATCCATATAGAACTCCAAGAACTTGTGGATATATTCTTTGAACGTAGCAACAACGATGCGCGAAAAGATGGTTGGCGCATTCTTTAATCCAAATGGCATAACGGTGTATTGAAAGCAGCCCCACTCCATTGCGAAGGTCATTTTGCTCCTGTCTTCCAGTGTGATCTTGATCTGATGGTACCCTGAGAACCCATCCATGAATGAGTATGCTTCCTGGCCGCCAACATTTTCCAGTACTTCATCTGTGAACAGTGTCGGGAATGGATCGTGTACACAGGTGTCGTTCAGCTTCCTGAGGTCTACACATATTCTTATTTTGCCCTTCTACTTTTTCTCCTACACCACCATAGGACTCACCTAGTCGAATTCTTCCACTGTCTCAAGAATTCTTGCTACGAGAATTTTGTCTAATTCTTCGCATACCTTTTCCTTATATTTTGGATTCAAGCAATAAGGCCACTACTTAACCAACTTCGCATCGAGTTTTAGGGTGATCTTCATCATCCCTAAGTCACCAATGATCCCTTTTAGGTCGTAATTTTGGTCGGGAACAAGTCTTCGTATTCGTGAAGTAACTCAGTGACCTTATCTAGCGCGACATCATCCTAGTAGTCCCCAAGCGTTGCGTACTTTGGCTCTGCCTCTGTTCCAATGTTTACCTGCTTTTTTTTAGCGGCACGGTGATGTTGGGATCCTCAATCGATGGTCCTCGAACCTTGCGACATCCTTCATTTTCTAGAATGCTAATATTTCGTGGGTCCTCATCATCCTCCTCAACATTTACATTGTAACACTCTAGCACGCAACTCAGTTGTGTCGCCAATTCTAGTTGAAGTACTTCCATTGGCTCCTAGGGTATTTTGAAGATAGTTGATTTTACTTCCTGTAGCGCATTGTCAACAGTATCCCACCAATGATCTTCAAACATGAAAGTTAACAGAAATCCATCGCGCATGATATCCCATTCGCTCATACCATGGGGGAGCTCTGTCTCAGTATACCAATTCATTGGTATGACATCTAGGGTATGATAGAACAGATGTACCCATTTAGGTTGTGGCTCTTCTCCGTAGACCTTGTTCCATTTCACGAGGTGTGTATGTGGATCATCCTGTTCATCATACTTGTTTGCTAGCTGCATCTACAGTTTCCCAAATTGTAGGTGCATCATCCTTCTGCAGCCGAAAGTCCTTAAAGCTTCTTTGATGTGTTCCCTACCATCATGCGGGTGTCACGCGCAGTGCCCATTTCATAGAATCGAACCGCTGTTGTTCTAGTACCGCGCTTTCAAATTTGTTTAGGAATTCATCCACCACTATCAACCCATCATATATAAGCAGATTTCTTGCCTTGATTGTCATGCAGCGCAGTGATCTTACCATCATGTTGCAATTGAATGTGGTTACCTCGTGTAACTGGTTCTACCATCGTTCTGTTTCCTCATCTGAATCTAATGTGTAGGAGATTTCGTGCTCCCACGGAAATCTTCCATTTGTTGTTGGATTCACCCAATCTTGTTCCCGAGTGGTTATCTTATAGATATAGTCTAGCTCATCGTCCCTCTCATCGTCACGCACTGGCTCTGTGTAGCGCATCCCTTCTGCAAGGTCTAAAGGCACCACTACATGCAGTGCCTTTTTCTAAAAAATCATTTTACGCTTCTTCATATTTATGACTCCATTCATATGAGTGGCCCAATCGATTCCTAGTAGCACAGGATAATGATTCTTGTCATCAACAATTTCTATCACCTCAAAATCTGCAAGCACGCTCACACCTTCGATGTCTACTATTATCCCCTGCAATCTTCCCATCGGTAGGATCTTCTGTTGGTTTACCATTCGCAATTAAATAGGGGACCATTGCAACATGGGCCTACCCATACACTCCCATGTTTGCTTTGGCTACACATTCACATCTCATCCTAGATCTAGAATTACTTTATCCATTTCATATTCCTCGATTTTCACAGTCAATCTCATTTCCCTTCTTGTTTGCAATGCATGCTTTCCAAGTTCTGAACTACGTGTGGTTCTCCCAACCCAGTGCACCTAGTGATAAGCTCCTGCAGTCCATTCACTGCTTTTTTGTCGCGCAACAATTTCATGCATGCCTCTAGAAAGGTACTGAGCATTAAAGGATCCATCTCTGGTTCTAGTTGATCCTTACTACCTGAAGTGGAGGCCTCTGTGAAGCTCTTCTTAGCTTCCATGAATGTCTCCTTCACGCATTCCAAATCAAATTCAGGTTTCATTGTAGGAGCCTTGCGAACCCACACACTTTCTTCAGGTTGCTTACCTTTGTCTTCTCCAGTTGTGATACCACTTCTAAGCACTATGTTTACATTCAGGTCCTCTTCATGCAGCTCATACCTCATCATTTGCAAATTCTAAGTCGGGGGAGGCTGGAGTACCCATTTCTTACGCAGCCTCGCTATCAATGTAGGGAAGTCCTCTGCCTCATGATCAAACTAAGTACAATATAAACATGACGTTCTTTTCGGATTCGTACAATCATGATCATAATGCCCTGACCCTCTGCAATTGTAATAAATCAGTTGTCTGCAACCCCTTCCTAGTCCCATTCCTCCTTGACCTCGTCCACACCCCTGAAATCTAGCACACACCATCCCTGCATTTCGATCGAGGGTTCACGTTTCAGTCTGCACTCTATAGGAAGGAGTCTGTTCCATCATTAGCTCAAAACTTCTACAGGTGCGCTCATCATGGCCTACTGATATGGAGAAATTACAGAACAATTTTTGGGACGTCTGTGTATACTTCTGTAATAGGTGATAGTTATATGTAGTGTGTTTTCCTCCTATTTGAAAAATCATGCACCATAATGTAGATGTCGCGCTTAATCCTACTTGTGCCTTTGGTCTTAAGGGCATCGGCCCTTCTCCCGCCAAGTAATTCATGAAAACTGTGTAATGGTCCTTGTCATGCCCCTGGCCTTTGAATTTTATGCAGCATACCTCCTCACGCACTTCTGGGTGAGTTGTCCTATCTTGTTTCAAACTTTGCATTTCCAGTCACAAATTTTGTAGTTTCACTTGGATTTGTTGAACTCTCGGGCCAGGATCTTGTATTGGAGTCTTGTGCAATCTCAAAAGCCTCGGCCTGGGTGGATAACTTCTATTGTGACAACGCCATCCTCAAATGTAGCGTTAGTGATGCTACAAACGATGTGAAATGTTGTCCATCCATCAAGGTCATGTTAGCTTCGTGAATCATACTCTTCAGTCTCTAATCCAAATCCCATGGGGTCTCGCCTGGAAGCATTGTGATTTCCTTAAACCTGATAATCGATTGTGTCTTCAACTTTGGCCTGCTAAATTCTCTATTCAGCACAGCCTAGATATCTGTGATCCCTGCTTTTGGGTGGTCATTAGAATGCTTAATTTACCATGTTAGTGCGCAATCCTGCAATGCACTTACCAATATTTCCTTCTTTATATTATCATCCACAAATCCTTGTGCTTCCCATACGGCCTTTACCACAAACCAAAATTGGTCCGGATCTTCGTTCCCTACTCCTCTAAATACCAGAAATTTTATCGCACTCGCCATATTGAACTATGGTGGTGGCGGAGGTGGTGTGGGCAGAGATGGAGGTGATGGTGGTGAGACTGGTGGTGGTGTAGGTGGGGGTGGTATGCGCGGAATTTTCTGCCTTATCAGACTGATTACGCTTCTCGGAGAAACTTTCGCTAGCTCTTCTTCACTTTCCCGGCGAAATCAAGGGACTGTCCCAAACATTAATTTATTCGCATAACCTGTTTTTCACACAACAGCATTTTAATCCAGGTGTTCAATGATTTAATGTACTTACCTCGTGATCCCTTGAGGAAGCATCGTTCCGCCTCATTGTAGCTGACGGTCGTATCTACCGTGAACTCAGTGATAAACCCCCTTATAATTCGATCGAGCCAATGGTCCACAGTGCACGTGATCTTCTCTTCCAACGCTTCTAGTTTGTGCACTAATTCTCAAGTCTACATAATCGGTTTGTCGAGCCTACACCTTCCTTGACAGTGTTCTAGCTTCACAATCCACTCATACAATTCAAAGGGGAAGGATGCAAAGAAAATTTCATGGATTTCCGTATATAAGTAGTGCTCAAACCACTATTCCTTTGATAGTCACGGATTCCTATTTTCCTGCGCCGCAAACTCGTGAATCTTTCTGTCTAACCACCCTTCAATTTCTTTCTTCGTCGGATTCCAATGACATGACATTAGACATCCCTCATACAGATCCCGATCCCAGCAACGGAACCATTTGTTGGCTTGTTGGGGCCTAACCCAGGTTCGGATATGATTTATCCAAACAAATTCTGGTGCTACTGGCCCTTGTGGCAAAAATCCGCGAATCGTGGACTGAGGTCTCACCTGAAGTAGTATGGGAGGGTGCTAGAACCAGGTTTCCACACCCTGGGGATGTCTGATAGGTTCCAAGTGGTCCACGGTGTTAGGTTCCTATACCAATAGGAGTCATAATTTTTGAATGGCTGAGATTAAACCTGTAATATGTACATACCTTTTCTTTCTTAAAATGTTTTCCATATTAAAAAACTCAAAAAAAATAAAAAATTGTAAAGAGGGTATGTCCTAAAAGAAAAATCAAAGGACAAAAAGAATGAAAAAAAGGTCAAAAAAAGATGAAAAATGAACCCCAAGAAAAAGAAAAAGACCATGAAAGTGTGCAAGTCAAAATGCCACTACCATTTTACTTTTTGAACAATAATGATTGTGTGCAACTTGTTATTCATGCCACAGTCCATGGTAATCAAACAGTTTAATCTTGGATATTCCATGCTTAGCAATAGAGAATAAGATCTTACCAAACTGTTTAATCTTGGCAGATAAGTAGATAGGTAGAGTGAATAAAAGGAGCTCAACTGTTTAATCTGAGCCCTTGGATGTAATAAGGATACATTTAGATAGATTTCCATTGTAAAAGAAAAGAAAAAGTTTTGATAAGGGTTTGCCAGCTTAAGTGCACCCTAATAAAGAGTAGAAAAAATGGTAGGATGAGTAGATGGGTAAGTAGTTGGATGGTTGCAAAATTATGATGAATGATTAGTTAAAATCATATCATTTACTTTCATCATCAAGTTACTAAAGTATGGATGATCATTGGGCATTTACACAAAGCTAAGTGACTAATTTCTCCATTCATTTTACCCCTAATTTTACTAATTTCCCATAAGCAAAATCAAAAGTACCAAAACCTTAAGTTAAAAGGGCTCAGAGCATTTCTCTGACTTCTGGAGGGATCGGACCCTCAGCCCAATAACTTATAGGTTCTAAGTACTAAAATCCTCTCATAAAAATTCACCCCTTCGATTTATTCATTTTCATCTAAAAATACCTTTTCCAAAGGTGAAATCATCATTTACCTATGGAAAGTAATTAACCCTACACACAAAACCCATTTTCACAAAAAAAACCCACAAAAAAGCTTTTAGCCTAAGTTATGATGTGTAGATGTGGATATAAAAATAAATATCAATACATTATACTTAGCGCAAAATCCATTTTTCTACTTTCATTTTCATATTAATTTCTAATTTTTATTATATTTAATTCCTAAAGAAAACCCCCTTTCCCGTATGTTTTATTAAAATCCCATATATTAATATCCCGCCCCAATGGTTTGAAATATAAACCTTATTACTTAAATGGATTAATTAGTCGATCTGCGACTAATTAAGAGCCATAACACTCCTCTAAACAAAAAGGGGTTAATTAATCAAACTATGATTAATTAATAACCTATTCCTCCAATTATATTGCCCCCGACATCATTAACCCGCCCTAACCCGCAATTAATAATCCATCGGGCCCCTCCATTAACTCCCCGATCAAATCACACCCCCGATCATCGTACAATCTGACTCCTTTAGATCCAACGGCTGATGCTCATATCGGGCAGCCTCCAAAGGCCGACCTTTACCCGCCCAATGTGAGCGGTTTCACTATTCACCTCGCCATTATGTGGTGCCCAATGAATGGCATCGGGTGGCCTCCCCCCAAAACCACTTTTCCCGAAAAGCAATGTGATGAATCCCACTTACCGCCTCCGCTACACGAAAAATTGTCACATCCCCTGATTGGCGCCTATTAGTGCCTAGATCGACCTCAGGCTAAAGGAAGGCAGGTATGGGATAACATCAAACCACGCTTAACCTAGTAGCTAGCCCTACCAGGTCGGGAGAGGGCTCTCTCCTTGTCAATCTCAGTTGAGATGACTGAATCAAATATGGATTTTAGGCTAGGTATAGTAGCTTAGAGGATTTGATTGGATTTTTTTCGGGTTGAAAATAGCAAGAGAAAGGGTGATTAGACTATGGAATCGATGTCAGTTTCTGCCGGCAAACCTGGGGCAAATTAAGTTCCATGTTCAGCCAAGTGAAGATTGTAAATGTGAGAAGTATGAAGGATAAAGCCTACTGCCCTGCAGGCATCAGACAAAGTATGAATCTGCAACAACAACTTTAGATGAAAGAGAATCACGAGGTTGCTCAACAGAGCACCTAGCCAAGGATGAATTTTGCTAAGACAACCATTACAACTAATAGCAAAAACATCATGAAAGGAGCATCATTATGGATGAATTCCTAACATATCACTTAGATAATGGTGTAACAAGGCAGAAAAACATAATGTGTAAATGAACTAGAGGAAAAACATACTAAACATCAGCACCGTGATGAATCCTAGATCCAAAGGGCAAAACACTGCTTTATTAAAATGATATTCAGGAAAACTTTATTTAGTGCCAAATAGCCTATCTGCTGCCAAAATCCAACCTCTACACTATGAAATTCATAAAATTTATACATTTAGCTCATCCCTGTATTAAGGGAATTGTGCTCAACCATCTTCTTCAAAATAGAATCAGTTACATTAAACTTGGACCGAATTTCTGAAAATAGGTTTTGAAGATGAACTCGTATCTCCTAAACCATAGCACCTGTTACAAAAATGAAAGTGGTTTTTGTAGATAAGGTCATTTTGGAGAAACACCTCTCTCAAATTCTGGAAATTCATTTCCAGTTGCTCGGAATATATGCCACAAAATCATCTCTAAAACAGAAAATCATTAAAAACTTAAATCTGTCAAAATGAGCTGTAAAGATCTAGTCACATATCCAAATTCATGAAACTTGTTAATAAACGGAAAGAGGTTTTTGTTATATGGATCATTTTTAACAAAATCCTCCTTGGGATTTTCAAAATTACTTTCCATCTGTTGTAAAATGGCACCACACTAAAATGACTAAAACAGTAAAAAATATGAAAAATTTGCTTTGTTTTAATGTAGGCTCCAAATATCACTGCATATCTCCCACATAGTAGCACCTGTACATAAAATGAAGGAGGTTTTTGTTAACTGGTATGTGATGGACAAAAACCTCTTTCACTTTTGAAAAATTCCTTACAATTATTTCAGAAACTGATCTTGTAATAAACTTGTCATTGTGTTCAGCAACTAACCTCAAAACATGCATAGCCAAGAATCACTCATTCATTCGGATCATATCTTCTGATCTGGAAACCGGTTACAAGATTTCGATATACCGTTGGAAATATATTTTGAGATTCTTCTGATGGAAATACTTAGGATATGATTTGCACTAAAGATCATGTGCAAAACATCTCTGAAAACCAAACATAGTAAGAGCCCATTTTGATTCCTGGTGACAGGCTGTGAAGACTGGAACTAACATCAGCTTTATTGGGGATGGCATCTCCTTGGAGGTGTCAAGAACACCGTAGACCAAGTGCCTCATCCACTGGGCAATACATTCAAACAACTGAAAACTCAAAACAACTCATACCAATCCAAACTGAAATGTTGCCTTTGGCAGCTTATTTATTTACACAAGCCTACCCTACTTTGCTACAAAATCAATGGATCAAGTGATGTTGTAATGCCATATCAACCATTCAAGTAACTGTGACAAAGATGCTACTTGAAAGTGCTTCAACTAGGACACAAATGTAAATGTTGACAACCATCCATGCACAAACTGAATTTGGCTGTGTGAAAGACAATCTGACTTATCATTCAAACTGAAAAAATACTCCATATATGTGACAATAGGATCAAAGAAACCAGACTTTGTTTGATGCCCTAACTCCTCAACACAGACCTCCAACTACAAACTGTCAATATAAGCATCCACGGGTAGCTCTATTGTTTCTTGTTTTGAAGGAGGGAGAGTTTCCAAGAACTTTCTGGGATCTCGGAGTTCATATGACTGGATCCGATAATTTAAATATTGAATCTCCTTCTCAAATTTTTCAACAACTAACTCAAAGAAATCAGTTTTAGCTTTAGTTTGAAACTTCGGAGATCTCAAACATTGAAGCATGGTAATGAAAAATACTTCATCAATTTCAATATCCACTAACTAATCTCTAACTTCTTTTAAAAGTTCACAAAACACAGAGTTTTCCACATACCCTACCATTTTATTTTAGTGCATCAATGGATCAGTGAGCGCTGGAATCTCTAGATTGAGTTGGAGTCACCAGGTGAATGTTTCAACCTTCATATGTGTCTGACTACTATCTGTTAGTGTCAGTCTTTCCAGCCTTCCTCCAGTGATCAAATATGCTCTTACAAAGTGGTCTCAGAGTGTCAAGGTCAAATTTTGTCATTTCAAAGAGTTTTCAAGCAAAATTTGGTCACTAGGCATTAGGTCTAGGGTTTGCTTTCACTCCTTCTAAAAGTTGTCCAAATTCCAATCTATGTCACTATTCAGCTGAGTCTATCATCATTCATAGGGTTTTCATTATCATGTCAGTGTCTAATGAGTCATTTTACACCTTGTTCATGCTTCAGTTGCGCCCAGGCAAGGTCATTTCCCTCTCCTAGGGTTTTGAAAGCTAATTTCTCTTGGACGGTTAAATCATTAGCAAAACTTGTATCCTGATGTTCATACACCTTCCCCTATCCTTCATATACCTTATCAAATGCTTCCCATCACTGAGATTCCCCAAATTCCTCATTTTCCCACAAACCCTAGTTTCTAGCTACGACCTGGCAATTTTCTAGGTTGGGCCTATGTTTTTCCCTTTTGGACCCCTTCCCCTCTATCAATCTCCACGATTCCACTTTCCCTTGCTTCCTAACATCCCTCCCCACTCCCAAAAATTTTCCCAAGAATTTAGAAGCCCCTTATCCCCTTCATTTCGCTTCATTTCGACAAAATTCCTTGTTTCACACATCGGGATAAGTTTCACTCAAAATATGTTTTAGAGAAATAAAAGATTAATTTTGGGAAAATGAGAGAGGTTTTTGTCCAGAACATTCCAAAGAAGAAAAACCTCCTTCACTTTTTGCACAGGTGTCATGGTTTGAGAGAAATGTCAAGAACACCGTTGCCTCAGGAGAATCAAAGACACCTCTGAAGTGACCTTGGGAAAATCAAGTTTTCTCCTAGATTGGTTGGCCAAATGATTTGTTTGATGGGTAAAATGATAACTAGACACAACGAGATTTCCAATGAGCTATTATGAGCTCAATTTGGGGTTGAGGAAGGCATTCAAAAATTGACTGCAACAACACTCTTCCTTGAGGCAGCCTCATTTGGCACTTTTTGACCAGTCTTGGGAGATTTGATTTTTGACAGGGAAAATAAACTCCAAATTGAAAAATTCCAGTTGGGTTGGAAATTAGACTCAAATACCTTTCCAATGAGCTATCCTACACCCGATTCTGATACTAGGAAGGCCTCCAAAAGCCTCCTGCAAAAGCGCGCGACCTGTGAGGGGGGTCTTACCAGTTGAGAAAATACATTGGCGCGACCTGTTGGGTGCGCGCGACCTGTTGGGAATTCATCCATAAAAAATTTCCTGTAAACTGCAAATTGACCCCAAATCTCTTCAAGGTTGATGGTAGGCCTCTAATCATCAAGGTTTATTGCTTTCTAAAGCTTGCATGAGCATGAAAATGTGTTTTAATGCCATCAATTTGAAAGGAGAAGTTCATGTGTATTTTGTTTAAAAATGTCAAAGTGCAAGTAAAGCTAGGGTTTTGTTTTGCTGCTCTCAAGGTCATCCCTTTCACTCCCATTTTTCCCCACATCCCAACAATCTCCCTTGTCATTTTCACCTAATCTCCTTACCAAAAATATCAAAGTCCCTAAACCCTACCTCCTATGAAACCCCTACAAAATATGATTATGTGATGGTATATGTTTCATAATTGCTTCCCTAAATTCCCCTTTCATATGTATTTTCCCTAAATCCCTTCAAAATTCCCCCTCCCTAACATCTCCCTTGTGTTTTTGTCCCCTTGGAGCAGCATTTAAACAGTCAAAACAGCAGGGTATCCCATGGGAGGATTTTATCTCTCGAGAGGCTATGCTTCTCCAGGTCAATGCTCATGTGGAGAGGTTGCTGGCCAAAGCACTAAAACGAAAGAAAAGGCCCAATCCCCTCCACATATTGGCTGAGGCTTCCTTGAAGGAGCATGATACTAAATGACTTAACTCCAGCACAAATTTCAAAAAAATTTGAGCATTTTTGGTCACTTGTGAATTTTTGGGCAAAAAACAGGTTTTCTCCACCAACGGGTCGCGCGCCGCGCGCGACCTTTTCGTTGGGCAACTCCTTTTTGGGAAAACTCAGCATTTTTGGATTTTTCATGCAAAGATACACTTGCTCAGCCATTGCCAAGAAATTTCACCAAGTTTTGGGCCTCCAGAAAGTCAAAAAACAAGCAAAAAATGACTTTCTGCCACCTTTTTGACACACAGGAAGCAGTCTTGGGAGATTGCAATTTTGGAGGGGCAAATGACCACCAAATTCAGAAATTCCACTTGGGTTGGAAATTAGACATCCAGAACTTTCCAACAAGCCCACTTTTGCCTCATTTGGACACCTGAAAGTACCTCAAAATCAGCTCCAAAGTAGCGCGACCTATTGGGCAGTTTTCACAGGAATTCATCTACAGCTCAGGAATTCGCCCAGCTTTGACCAGTTTTGACTTGTGATGGGATTTTTCACCCTCTTTGATGTAATTAATGTATTTTTATGTTGACATGACACTTATTTACCTATTCTAGAATATTCATTCATGAAATAGCAAACATTTAATGAATGAATTGGTTTCCTAGCTTATAGAGGCAAGTTGTTTTGACTGCCTAGATTTTAGTGCTCAGTTTAGAATTGGTTGAAACAGCTCCTAGAAGGATGAGCTCGACCCCTAGAGGCACGGAAAGGTGTTAGCTTGCCTATATTATGTATTTTCTTAGTCATTTTCAAATGTTGGAGAGGTTGGACTCTTGAGGGAGAAGTTTCTATTGTATTACTCATTGTATCTCTGCAATTTTGGCAAAGGAAGAAAGACCAGGGTTTTGTAGTCTTTTTTGGGATTCCTGTGGTTACATGTATTGATGGTGCGTATCTCTTTGTACTTGTAAGTTTGTTATGTGATTCATATTCTTACTTTTCCTTCTGCAAATTAAGCAAATGAAGTGTTAAAGTAGAATTCATGATTGCCATGCTCTGCTTTTAAGTTTGCTTAATATTTATGTTTTCATCTGTCTAAAGAGAACTCTTGAAGGTTGCTTGCTCTCTTTAGATCCTCACCAGTCATTTCTATCCATTCAATTAATTTAAAGGCATCAGTACAGTCTCATACCTTGCCCCAAAGAACCCCCTGCAAAAACTGTGTCCAATCCCCGCACCCAGAATTGCCTTTCCCCAACTTTCCACCAAAACCCTAAAAATCGCAAACCAAACCTTTAAATCAGTTTACTAGCCTAAAATCAGTGTTTCCTCATTGGCTATCTCGCCCGTTGAAGATCTTTACCGAGATAGACCGGAGAGAGCCCTCTCCTGCCCCGTAGGGCTAGCTACGAGGCTAAGTGGTTTGATGTTGCCTTGGAGTTTGCCTTTCTCAGCCTGAGGTGAAATTTCAAGCACTAACACTATCCACGATCAGAAATCAGATCTACAACTTGAATGATCTTTCCCAGAGAAGATTTTTCACCTCTTCCCCAGTATGGTCACCACTATGTTAGAGACTGGATCTACCTCAGGCTGAAGGAAGGCAGGTCTAGGGTAACATCAAACCACGCTTAACCTGGTAGCTAGCCCCACCAGGTCGGGAGAGAGCTCTCTCCTTGTTAATCTCAGTTGAGATGACTGAATCAAAGATGGATTTTAGGCTAGGTATATTAGCTTAGAGGATTTGATTGGATTTGTTTCAGGTTGAAAACAGCAAGAGAAAGGGTGATTGGACTATGGAATCGATGTCAGTTTCTGCCGGCAAACCTGAGGAAAATTAAGTGCCATGTTCAGCCAAGTGAAGATTGTAAATGTGAGAAGTATGAGGGATAAATACCACTGCCCTGTAGTCATCAAACAAAGTATGAATTTGCAACAGCAACATTAGATGAAAGAGAATCATGAGGTTGCTCAAGAAAGCATCTAGCTAAGGATGAATTTTGCTAAGACAACCATTACAACTAACAGAAAAACCATCATGAAAGGAGCATCATTATGGATGAATTCCTAACATATCACTTAGATAATGATGTAACAAGGCAGAAAAACATAATGTGTAAATGAATTAGAGGAAAAACATACTAAACATCAGCACTGTGATGAATCCCAGATCCAAAGGGCAAAAGACTGCTTTATTAAAATGATATTCATAAAAACTTTATTTAGTGCCAAGCAGCCTCTCTACTACCAAAATCCAACCTCTACACTATGAAATTCATAAAATTTATACATTTAGCTCATCTCTGTATTAAGGGAATTGAGCTCAACCATCTTCTTCAAAATAGAATCAATTACATTAAACTTGGACCGAATTTATGAAAATAGGTTTTGAAGATGAACTCATATCTCCTAAACCATAGCACATGTTACAAAAATGAAAGAGGTTTTTGTAGACAAGGTCAATTTGGAGAAAAACCTCTCTCAAATTCTGGAAATTCATTTCCAGTTGCTCGAAATCTATGCCAAAAAATCATCTCTAAAACAGAAAATCATTAAAAACTGAAATCTGTCAAAATGAGCTGTAAAGATATAGTCACATATTCAAATTCACGACACCTATGAATAAAATGAAAGAGGTTTTTGTTATATGGATCATTTTTAACAATATCCTCCTTGGGTATTTCAAAATTACTTTCCATCTATTGTAAAATGGCACCACACTAAAATGACTAAAACAGTAAAAAATATGAAAAAATTGCTTTGTTTTAATGTAGGCTCCAAATATCACTGTATATATCCCACATAGTAGCACCTGTGCATAAACTGAAGGTGGTTTTTGTTATTTATTATGTTATGGACAAAAACCTCTTTCACGTTTTAAAAATTCCTTGCCATTATTTCTGAAACTGATCTTGTACTAAACTTGTCATTGTTTGCAGCAACTGACCTCAAAACATGCATAACCAAGAATCACTCATTCATTTCGATCATATCTTCTGATCTAGAAACCAGTTACAGAAGTGTGATATACCGTTGGAAATATTTTTCCGAGCTTATTCTGATGGAAATACTTAGGATATGATTTTCACTGAAGATCATGTGCAAAACATCTCTGAAAACCAGACATAGTAAGAGCCCATTTTGATCCTTGGTGACAGGCTGTGAAGACTAGAACTAACAGCGCCAACTGTCACTTTCCCATTATACCCGCCAATATCATTGACTTTACACATAAAGCCAAAAAACTCATTGTTTTTTGTTTTTTATCGTGAAAAGGATGTTCTGACTTCCATGCAAATCACAGAGCACGTTCAACTGCAAACCTACTACCAACCATCAACTTTCCGAAGTCGTTGAAACTCTAGACTACCTTGCAGACCTGTGTGCTTCCTGAAAATAGTGCTCATTCACCATTGCACCATTCCAACAGATGAAAGTAGGTATTTACCCCATTTCTAATAAGAAACCCTGTTTTCTTACCGAACCTGAGCTAAATTGCTTTAAAAATTAAGTAATTTAGTAAATCAATCCACGTAGTAGTCCTGAAACACTCTGAAATAGACCAATTGTTCTCAATTTCCCTGAAACCCTTTGCCTCGTCCTTGAATCCACAAGAACCAAGGATGGAAGCCCCAATTGCAATGAATTTCATGCCCATTACAAATCGTCACAGGGATTTAGAGCACCTTCCCCTCGCAGACAAGGAACTCTTTTGCAAATATAGAGACCAACTCCTGAGCCAAGCCAACTCCATTGGACTTTGGGAATAAGGTTTGCCTAAGTACCAGTTCCCAAGAGTGCACGTATTGCTAGAAATTGTACATTACTGCCACATGAAATATGATCCTATCCAAAGGGCAGTAAGAATTCCTGACCAGTTTGTTCTATTTACTATCACTGCTGAATCCATTAACTAGATGCTTCAATTGCAGCCAAGTCAAAGCCTAACCCCTCTTTCCATTGGAGACATGCTGAGCATATACCCTACACTCACTTCAGTCATACTAGCCCAGTTATTCCAGATTTTTATCAAAAGAGAACAGTATATCCCAAAGACCCTCCTTCTTATCTATGGACTATATTCTCCAGCCTTGGTCGAGATATTATAGATATGATATCCAGTATACTAGGCTACACCACTAGTGAATTTGTTGATGAGATCATAATATCCATCATGTCAATCTACTCTCTTGGCCAACCACTAGCCATCATATTCGACTATGCAAAGTTTATTGTTGACAGAATGCATGATCAATTCATGAGGTTGGAAAATGAAAGGGTGTTTAAGTATTCCTCAGTTTTGTATCATTTATTCTTGTACTACCAAGTTGATAGGTTTCCAATTGCCCTCCAAAAGCTAGATACCAGAGGAAACCCCAGATCAGTGATCTTCTGGACTTCTTTGATTCATCAGTTTGATTCTCAATACTCCTATACAGACTTCATAGACCTCTTTGTTTATCTTATGACAACCATGCTGCTAGGAAGCCCTCCACCCAGAATCAGTGCAGACATTAGGAGGGTCCTGCAGTTGTCAAAATAGTACAAAGTAGGGGATTGGTACTTGTACCAAAACCATACTGAAATCAGAATTTATGGATGTGAATTGCCACCTTATAAATTGCCAAAGTACCCCCCCCCCCCCCCCCACCACGAGATTATTTTCTCTGGAGTACTACAGACAAATTATCAATTCAGATGAGGTGCACTTTGTAAGAGCCAAGAATAAATCCCAACTCAGGATAAAGGATCAGCTAGGTCCATTCATTTGTAACAGTAGAGAAGCAAGAAAGGAGGAAAATGAAATCCTCCAAAGATTGAAACTAAAACAGAGTTTCATGTGGACCTATGACCCCTACAACTTCATTTGTAATAGGAGACAAAGGAATAAACTATCTCCTTACATCCATCACAGGATCCCTGAAATTGAATAATATGCTAATCAATCCAAATGGGTGGAAGGCACTTTGATAGATCATGATAGTATAGAGGTTGTTGTTGATAATGTATTAATGGACTTAGACAGAAGACTTGATGAGGATTCCTTTGTACAAGTTCCAGTAGAGTCTCAGTCTCAGAGACAAGCATCAGGCCATAGTGGGTAGACAGAAGAAGCAGGCCCATCATCAGAGGCAAGACCATCAAGACAACCAGAATCTTAAGAACAAGCATAGCCATCAAAGCAACCAGAGCTTTCAAAATAGCCAGAAGAATCTGAACAGCTTGAAATTTATGAGGAGCTCGCTCAACCTGAACAAATCATGAGCAATCCTCCTATTTTGCAGACCCCTCTAAATGAGGAGAAAAACCTTAAGAGAGACAGAGATGATGCCACTCCTTCTAGCAGACCTACTGCCCAAACCTATGCTAAGAGGAAAAGGTTAAATCCATATGCAGAGCAAGAATACACTAAAGAGACAACAGGGATTTGAGGAGCAGAGAGGAGAGAAAGCATGCACAACACTCCTTCAGGAAGGACACAAGAACCTTCCACCTCTCAAACTCAAATGTTAGAAAGGCAACAGAGTGTGGAAGTATCCTCCTTTAGGGCTCCCACAAGATAGAGCCAAGACATCAAAGAAACAAGGAAATCAAGGCAAGGAATGAAAGTTTGAAAGTGCAAAGCTATGCACATTATCTAAGGATGGCTCCAACAAACCAAACAAGGCTAATGTTAGCCTTTGATATAAAAGAAGGCAAGATGCAAATGAGCTTTCCCAAGCCAACCATGCAGCAACCAAAATCAATGGCAGATTATCTTAAGATGGATTTTGAGGTCATGGTAAAGGATATCCATCCTATTGACCAAATTGAGTTGCATAAACAAACTAGAGAAATAGTCTATTCCACACTGACCAGCAAGGCCATAGCAGCTCACCAACTTCAGAATTCACTGAACAACATCTCAACCCAATTCTAGTTGGAAAAGGCCTCTTCTCAGGCTAAGGACACCAGAATAAAGTCCTTAGAAGACTTGGTCATAGAGCTGGGACATGATCCCAAGGATGTTAAAGCAGCATAGCAACTGATAAAGAAGAAAAATGATGACATAGCTGCACTAAAGAAGCAGCTCAATATTCCTCCTCTTCATCATCCTCAAACAACTGAAGTTTTGGAGACATAGAAGGAGGAAGAACTTATGGACCTAGTCCTTAAGTTAAATGACCAATTGAAGGAAACTGAAAAGGAATTGGATAATTTGATAAATTCCAAGCAGAGTGATTTGGCCATTGCTCCTCAGACTGTAATATCTACAGTTTCCACAATAATACCCTCCACCTTGGTAGCTGCCTTGGCACCAACAATTCGACCAGCAACAACATTGCCAGTGATAGGTACTACATCAAGCATAGGTACATCAACCAGCACAGAGACACCCACAGAAAAGACTGCAGAGTTGATCAAGGACGTGGAAGAAATGAGTATCCAGACCACTGAGCTTAAGAAGCTCAGAGAATAGGTGTCAAATCTAGAAACCAATTGTAAACTTGTATAAATACAACATAAAGAGGAAACTCAAAGGAACCTAAGGATGGCAGAAAGGATAAAAGCCCTTGAGAAGGATTTAACACTACAAGAACCATTGGGAGACGTGAGAGAGATCCTGTGGGCCAACATCATTGATTCCATCAATGATTTTTGGCCTCCTATTTAGATTATTTTTTAGCAAATAGAATTGGTCAAGATGGCTACAGAGGCAATCCACGAGACAGTGGAAGAATTGGGAGATAAACCAGAAGAAGCCAATCAGTTGATCACCTTTTTGAACAACAAAAATAGATATCATCTAGATGAATTGGAAATAGATGACAAAACAACAACAATCATAGAAATCAAAAAAGTTCTCACCAAAAGGAACTTAATGCTTAATCTAGAGAAAAGATGTCAAAGCATCCAAACAGACATTGATAGCTTTATGCTAAAGTATGGCATCTTAAGAGAAAAAGGACTCCCCAATCCTATGGTAATCCATGATAAGTTAATGACCCAGGAAGATTATGTTGACAAGTTAAACAAGCTGGCCAAAAGCCAAGCTAGTACTTCAGGGGTGAAATATTTGCCCACTGGAAGGGTGCTTTATGATGGCCTTGAGAATCTGTTCTACATAGAACATGAAGTCAAGCACTTATTCACAAGCAAAAAAAAATGTTGCTAAGTACACATAGGCCGATGAAATCTACAGGAAAATGATAAGGATGAAGTTACCTGATAGTGAATGGTGGACCAGTTTGACTGATTTACTATAAGTTATTATAGCAAATCTATAAAGTAAAAGATAACTGCCAGGTAAAACAGGAAAGAAAGGATCAAACAGCACAGATAAAGAGTATCAATAGGTTAAAGATGAAAGTGATTCCAGCACATAATTACAAAGCAACTGCAAGAGCCAAATCCAAGTCATAACAGCTAGCACAGTCACAATAAAAGGGACAGCTAGAAGACAGTTCTCCATCTGTCTCTATCTTCGTGTTGAAGATATTTTTTGTTTCCTAGAATAATTCTCATATAGTTATGAGATATTTTGTATCAAATTTTGTATAAATACTTCACAAATCGAAGTAATTAGTGTGGATTAAAATACATTTCTGTAGACATATTATTTTTGAGCCAAGGAGCTATTATACTCAAGACTGGACTAGTTTTACTGGAAATGAAATAAAGCTGAGGACATTTCACTAGATTCTTGTGCGCATTTGGAACAAATAAGTATCATCTTCTCATGTTTAAATATTGTATTCTCTTTATGTTATGAAATATTCACATGTGTTTCTTATACAATCTTAAAAGCAAACAAGGAATGATATCATCAGAATTAGCTTAAGTGCTCTCTGTTTTAACTGTTTGCTTTATTTATGTTTTCTACTAAACTGCCTTGGTCTAGGGATTCTTAATTGCCCCCTTACTTCCGTAGTTTATCCCACTTTTTGGCCCATAGTATAGGATTCTTCATTTCCCTTTGCTACTGGCCATCCTTCTTTTCTTCATCTTAATCCCGGTTAAGGATTCTTCATTGCCCTTGACCCTGGTTAGGACTTTTCATCCATTTGAACCTACAGATTTTCTCTTGTTGTGCTAGCCTGCCCTGTGGACTCTTACCTCAGTAATAGATCAAATCCAGTTAAGCCTTTCTTGACTGACTCCATAGCCCAATGGCCTAAATATTTTCTCTGCCCATCTATCTTCTTAATTCCACCACCCAATCAAAACAAACAACCCTGAACACTAAGAACTAGCCTGAAATATTTTTCAAAAAAAGTTAAATTATAAAGAGAGAGCCCTCTCTAGACTTAGGTCGGCTAGAACCTAAGTCTAAAATATTGGTTTGTGGTTACCTCAAGCTTTTCCTTCGTTGATAACTTCTAAGGAAAAAATCTGAGTGATAACACGCAGTTTGACCCAGCGCGCATGTCTCTATGTGCACTTATCAGTACTTCACAGTCGGTGATGCTACCTTCGTGCAACCCTACTCGGGGGCCAAATAGTGTTATTACCCAAATCCTTACTAGTAGCTCGATATTAGTTGATTAACTTAGCTCATCTGTATGCTTTCATTTATATTTACCAATATTCACCATTCATACAATAGCGCGCAGTAAATAAACACTATAATTGCAATTGATATCAAACATGTAATAAAATAAGAACAGATACATGGAATTTAGATAAACTTCTCTTTATTATTATTTTTCCTTGGTTACAAACTCGACTCAGCCCTGCACACTCAGCTACAGGGGTCCGCACTCAACTGCGGACTCTACTAGGCCTTTGCGCACTCAGCTGCAGAGCCTCTTCCTACTACTACGACCCAAGATAATAGACTCTTGCTCTATGCTCGCTATGCTTTTGACTCCATCTGTTGATTACCTTTCTTACTTTACAACTTAGAGCCTCACTCTATTTATACAATCCCATGGTCCGCAAACCATGGATAGGCTGACACTACATTCAAAACTTAGGGCAGACAACCCTATGACTCTAACATACAATTCACGCTCTGCACCCACAATTCATGGAGTTTTACAATAATATTACTCAAAACTTGGGCTTTGAGCCCCAAAACATGCTGTGGGGGGATTCCATGCCCAACAATCTCTATGATTGTGTTCAACCGAGGAAGGACAAAGGGGACTATGTTTATGCACAGGGTAAGTGAGGAAATCAAAGTAATCTAAATGATGAATCAATACTCCCTGAAGAACTAGACCATACGCCAAATAATTTACTAAGGTAGAGAAGTTGGAGTTTTACCAGCATGTTGCCAATTGTTGTCGTTGTGACAAACACCCCCCAAAATTTTGTCTATACTTGAATTTCAAAGCCTACTATGGATCTTGTGATCAGTTGTTCTGTAGTCACTTCTTGGTTGGTTAATTCTCTGTTAAGTCATTGAGATCCTTTCTTGGATTATAAGTGTCGAAGTCACCTACTCACACATGCTCAATCCGTAATGAGTTCATGAGTGTATTCCTTCGCGCAAGATTGAATAGGCCTAGAAAAATCCACCAAGACAATGCTTGAGTAATGTTCAATTCATATTGGTAGCCAGTGCACATTATTATTAACAAATTCTCACTTGTAGTTGTGTTTGTACTTCTATTTCGGTGAGTTTTTCAAATTGTCGCTTTTGCACACTGTTGGGCATGGAATCCCCCAGAACATGTTTTGGGGCTCAAATCCCAATTTTTGGTCAAAGGTTTTGTAAGACTCCATGAATTGCAGGCACGGAGCGCGAAGTAGAGGTCAAGTCATAGGGTTGTTTGCCCTAAAGTAATGTAATGTAATGTAAAGTCATGTCGGTCTACCCATGGTCTGCAGACCATGGAATTGTATAAATAGAGTGAGGCTCTAAGTTGTAAAGATAGCATAAGAAGAAGAAGGAAGAGTACTAATGGTTCAAGCTTAGAGTAGGATTCTAAGTGTATTGAGTCGTAGTAGTAGGAAGAGGCTCTGTAGCTGAGTGCGCAGAGGCCTAGTAGAGTCCGCAAATGAGTGCGCGGACCCCTATAGCTGAGTGCACATGGCGATGTCGAGTCTGTAATCGAGATTGAATATTAATATAGAGAAGTTGATTCTTATTTCTATGTATTTGTTGTACATTTCTTTCTTTACATTTATACTGAGTTATTTATCGCGTGCACTAAGATGATTGAGGAATATGCTGTAATAATCATTAGTCTTACATAAAAAACTTAAGTAATCAAATAATATTAGACTAAATAGCAAGGAACTCAGGTATTATATGGGTTGTGCCCCGACTAGGGTTGCACGGAAGTAGCACTGTAGGTTGCAAAGGGATCACAGGTGCGCATAGCGATGAATCAAACCGCGGACTTCCAGAAACCCATCAGACATCCCAAGGGTGCAGAAACCTGGTTCTAGCACCCTGCCATACCACTTCGGGTGAGACCTCAGTCTGCGCTCTGCAGACTGTTGCCGAAAGGGCCAGTAGTACTGGGATTTTCTTAGCTAAATCACCTCTGAACCAGGGTCAGGCCCATACAAGCCAACAAATGGTTTCGTTGCCGAGACTGGGATCTGCATAAAGGATGTTTGATGTTGTGCCACTGGAATCCAAGAAAGAAAGAAATTGAAGAGTGGTTGGACAAGAAGATTCACGAGTTCGTGACGCAGGAGAATAGAAATCTGCGAGTATCTAAGGAACAGTGGTTGGAGCACTACTTTTATACAAAAATCCACGAAATTTTCTTTGCATCGTTTTCTTCTAAGCTATATGAGTGGATCGCGAAGTTAGCAGATAGCCAGGGAAGGTGTAGGCTCGAAAAACCAATAGTGTGGACTACAGAATTAGTGCACAGACTAGAAGCATCAGAAGATAATATCGAACGAGTTGTGGACCATTGGCTCGACCGAATAATAGGAGGATTCATCACTAAGTTCATGGTAGACACAACCGTCAGCTACAGTGAGGCAGAGCGGCATTTTTTCAAGGGACCACGAGGTAACTATATTAAATCTTTGAACACTTGGATTAAGATTCTATTGTGTGAAAAGTAGGTTCTACGAATAAATTAATGTTTGGGACTATGCGAAGTGAGAAGATATATAGAAGTGGAAGTAGTGAAGAGCTAGAAACCAGACCCTTAATTTCACCCTAATGGGAGAGCAAGGAAGAGTTTGTGAAAGTTTCTCCAAGAAGCGTGGTCAGTTTGATAAGACAACGAATTCTGCGTTTACTACCTCTTCCCACACTGCCACCCATTTCACCCCCCTCACCTCCATCTCCACCCACTCCACCTCTGCCACCACCGCAGTTCAGTATGGTGAGTGAAATCAAACTATTGGTGTTCAGAGGAGTAGGGAATGAAGATCCAGACCAATTATGGTTCGTGGTAAGAGTAGTATGGGAAGCACAGGGAATCGTGGATGATGACATTAAAAATACTACGCTAGTGAGCATGATACAGGATCGTGTATTAACGTGGTATATCAAGCATTCTAATGACCACCCAAACACAAGAATTGCAGAAATCCAGGCCGCGCTGAACAGGGAATTTAGCAGGCCAAAAATCAGAAACACAACCAATCATCGAGTTTAAGGAGATCATGATGTTCCCAGGTGAGACCCCTTGGGATCTGGACCAAAGGCTGAAGAGTATGATCCGCGAAGCCAATATGATGTTAACAGATGCATAGCATTGCGCATGGTTTGTGACCTCACTTATGCCACACTTAAGAATGACGTTGTCACAGCAAAAAATTTCCACCCAAGCTGAAGCGTTGGAGATGGAAATGAGATTACATGAGACCCCTATACAACACCCTGGGTTGGGAGTCCAACAAATCCATGCACAACTGCAGAATATGTGTCTAGAAATGAAAATTTTGAAACAGGACAGGACACCTCGGCCGGAGGTGCGTGAGGAAATATGGTGCATAAAATGCAAGGGCCAAGGGCATGATAAGGACTACTGCCCAGTATTCATGAACTACTTGGTAGGAGGAGGGTCTATGCCATTAAGATCGGAGGCACAGGTAGGGCCCAGCGTAGCATCCGCATTATGGTGTGTGATCTACCAGATAGAAGGAAAACACACCACGGATAATTGTCATCTGTTGCAGAAGTATACACAGACGTCCCATCAATTGTTTCGTAATTTCTACAGGTTAATAGGCCATAATGAACGCACCTGCTGAAGCTATGAACTAATGATGGATCAAACTCCTACCTATAGGGTGCAAACCGAAATGTGAACCCTCAACCCAAATACAGGGATGGCACGAACTAGGTTCCAGGGGTGCAGTCAAGGTCGAGGTGGAATGGGAGCAGGAAGGGATTGCGGACAATAATTTGTTACAATTGCGGAGGGCCAGGGAATTATGCCTGCAATTGTACAAACCTGACAAGAATATCATGTTGGTACTATAATCAGTTTGATCATGACGCAGAAGACTGCCCTTCGCTGATAGTGAGGATGTGTGAATAGGGGGTACTCTAGCCCCCTCCGACCCAAAACTTGCAAATGATGAGGTTTGAGCTATGCGAAGAAGACCCAAATGTAAACATGATTCTCAAAAGCGGTATGACCACAGGAGATGATAAAGGGAAGCAACCAAAAGGCACGTGGGTTCGCAAGGCTCTTACAAAGGAACATGAATTTGATTTAGAATGCGTGAAGGAGACATTCATAGAAGTTAAGAAGAGCTTCATCGAGGCCTCCACTTCAGGTAATAAGGATCAACTAGAACCAGGGATGGATCCTTCAATGCTCACTACCTTTATGGAGACATGCATGAAACTGCTACATGACAGCAAGGCATTCAAAGGACTACATGAACTTATCACTAGGTATGCAGGGTCAGGAGAACCATGCGTGATTCAAAAACTTTGGAAGCATGCATTGCTCATAGGGAGGGAAATGAGGATGACTTCACAAATAGGTGAGTATGAAATGGAACAGGTAATCCTGGATCTAGGATTGGACGCAAATGTGCTACCAAAGCAAACATGGGAATGCATGGGCAGACTCACACTGCAATGGTTCCCTATTCAGTTACGAATGGCGAACCAATAGAAGATTCTACCCATGTGGAGATTGCAAGGGCTAACAGTCGACATTGAAGGTGCGAGTGCACAGGCAGATTTTGAAGTGATAGAGATTGTCAATGACAGCAATCCCTATCCCGTGCTACTATGAATAGACTGGGCCACCGATATGAACAGATTCATAAATTTGAAGAACCACAAAATGATATTTGAGAAAAAGTCACTACGCATAATAGAACCGCTAGATCGAGCAGAAGGAGCGCGATACACTGAACCGATGCGCGAAGATGATAATGATGATGATCTTGACTGTATCTACAAGATAACTACGAAAGGAGATGATTGGGTGAATCCGACTATAGATGGAAGGATTTCATGGGAGAGCGACACCTCCTACACTTCAGATTCAGACAAAGAGATAGAGAAATGGTAGAATCGGTTGCACAAAGTAACAACACTGAACTGTGACGTGATGATTAGATAATTTCATTGTGTAAAAATAGAGGCAAGGGAGTTGCCGACATATGATGGAGTAACAGTGGTGGATGAATTTCTGAGAAAATTTGAAAGCGCAGTACCAGAACAACAGCGGTTCGATGCATTGAAGTGGGAACTGCGCGCAACACGAGCACGATGGTGGGGTACGCATCAAGGAAATTTCGAGGACTGGCACAAATGCAGAAGGATGATGTGCCTATGTTTTGGAAAACCCTAGCTCCCAATGAAAGCCAATCAGTAGGGGTGGAACAACTTATGTGCCCACCTTTCCTGATGGATACATACATATGATATATAGTCCACATAAGTGCACACCAGCCCTAGAATAGATAATTGGAAAAAACCACAGCAGTAGGAAAGGTGACACACGCTACCAATTCTCCACGACAAAGCCTTCGATAGGGTATGTGAAGTACTGAACAAGGTTCACCGGGTAAGACGAAATGACTGGGACCTGCGCGTGCCAGCAGTTCGATGGGCCTACTGGACCATGTGCAAAACCCTCAATGTAGAGATGATTCCAAAGGTGTGGAATAGAGTGGAGACCATAATTACTAAAGAAAACGCAAAAAGGAATCCGCACGTACTGGACCCTGTAATGGTGATAGTGCGTGATGGCAAGGGGGAAGGAATCATAGATCTGCATGAGGTTGAACATATAAGGATTTAGGAAGCCATCTGGCGAGGGAACTTTAGACTTCAAAAACTCGAAAAGGACTGGGTACGGTTGAGGAAGAAAAGCATTTTGATGGACGTTGAGATCAAGAGGCTAGAAAATGAGATCATGCAGGCATGTCTTTTCAATAAACCACGGATGACAAAGCAAGATACAGATGACCATACCACTACAGTAGAAGATTGTCGTCGATATTTTATGACTTTTCTGCCATGGCTATAACCACATCTCACTAAATGCAGTAACCAGGGAATCACACTGCATACAGTAGAATGCGCAGTGTCGATGGTCGCGCAGACAGTTGAGGAGTTTCTGCGAACTATGCTGGAAGGCAAGGTGAAGTCTCGCACAGGTGGTGTGACCACTTGACTAGCCATAGGGAGCATAGTCTCAACACTCTGAACAGTTGAAAGAGAGCATGGGACTCTAAAAGAGTCTGTTTGGGAGATGGACGATGAGGGAGGTGTGCGCAGAAACAATATGGCACAAGGTTCGCGCCCGTGCACGAGGGGTTGCGCTACCACACAGGGGACTGCGCTGCCGCGCAGGTAGGCTAGGAAGTAACCATTGGTGTCACTATTCATGATGATATGTCTAATTTAAGGCAAAAGGGAGAGGGCAGTTGGCATTTAAGACACAAATTAAGGACTAGATTTGGGGCAATCTGCTGCCAAGAAAGCATTGATGGCTCAGAATTGGGGGGAACGATCGGATTTGAATTCAAAAGGTGCTATAAAAATCCAAGGGCTAGCCACGAGACAACACTTGTTCATTTGAGATTTGAGCAATTACGTAGAGCACAGAGTGTTGAGCGCCAAGTGAGATTTGAGCCCCGAAGTTTGCGAACAACCACAGATAGCTCAAGCAAGATGACAGCTACCAAGAGAGGTTTGGGCTATGTCGAAGAAACCACCGACGAGGCCGCACAGAACCCCATGGTGCATGATGTTCCCGGAGACACTGGGATCGCGCCGAAAATCCCAAAACCGCCTCGGATGCCAAGGCCCAAGAAAGATAAGCAGGTGGCGGGACCAGTCTGCATGTCCCTGTGGAATCCGCGGTTGAGTAAACTCTCCATGGAAGAAAAGGGAAAATTTGTCACTGTTAGCACTCCAGGAAACTCTCCTAGGTTGCAGATCGGAGATGCCTAGTAACATATAATTCAATATTGTTCTTTGAACTATTGGAATAAATGATGGTTTGGATCAAGTTAGATAACTATTTTAGCTCTATTCTCACTCAAGACATGCATGAACACTCTCACCAATACAAGGCTTTAGATCACTAATGCTCAATAATTTATAAATTCGGTAGATAGATGTAGAACACTGACTGTACCAGCAGATTACATACATAAACTTAAATGAATGGCTAGCTACAGGAAGCAAAAGAGAATACTGACTGTACTGGCAAATGCGTATATGACCACACATGGATGGCTAGCTACAGGTAGCAAAGAAGCTTGCAAATCTAATATATTAAAGCAAAGATAAGATTACCGTGATCTAGCCTTAGACACAAAGAAAACATGAACAAATTGTTTAAGTGCAAGCATGGAACAACAAAGAGAATGGACATTGAACATGTAATGGAAAAAGAAGATTATATTGCTTAGAATGAAGATGAGAAGCTTGAATAAACAGAGAAGGAATAATCTCCAAAAGTTGAACCTGTATTACATCTTACTAACAGCTATTTATAGCCTGCTTACAATGCTTCTGAGCTCTAAGAGGCTCAGAGTCTTAATATGTCGGATCTGTACCTTAACTATTTGATTCCCTCTATGGGAAAGCATGGTTCGGAGGTTTTCCTCTTCTGACAGAGGAATAACCGCATTCAAATATTTTGGGTAGTTGTTGCACTGTCTGGGAGTTTTTTTGTGCCAAAGATGCTCCATAATATTTGTTGATGTGGCTGTTGTGTTGTCTCTGTTGTTGATGCTCCCTGATCTTGTTTGATTCGGGTTGTAGTGTGTTGTGGCCCTTCTAATGATTTATCAATGCATGCTTCTGTTATGGTAGAACAGCACTACCCCTGTGGTGGACCTTTGTTGAAAACAATGTATATTTCTGTTTTAAATAGAAAACACATCCATCACTGCTAAATCCCGCTTTCTCTGTCCTTCTGGACGTCAACAGTCCTAAAAAATGATTAATTCCCTTATCGGGTCTACCTTGGGGGTTACTGTAACATATCGCAGCTGGTCGGTTCCCTTGCTTCCCTTTGTATTTGGCAATTCATGGAAAACGCTGGAAAACATGAAAGATTGCCTTCGGCAGACTTCAAAATATATATATTTCACTTCTCGGACCCTTTTGGTCTGGGCTTCATCGCTATCGGCACTGGCCAAGGTTCCTTTGTATTTCGTTGAAACAATGAAAATACATTAAAAATGCATTGAAAACGGCCTTGGGCGGACTTGAAAAATTATGCAATATCATTGCGAATCCCATCGGGTCTGGGTTTAATCGCTATTGCAAGTCGCATCCATATGTGTGTAAAGGTTGCACCCTTTGGTTTCCGCCGATAGTGACTCGGCGATGTCACGTGGGTCTTTGATCTGCACGTGCGTTCAATGGTCCACGTTTAATCGTCGATCATAGTCGCAACCTTCCCTTGGTCCGTGTCAATAACGCTGACTCACCTCCGTTGATTGCGACCCAATAATCCGATCATCAGCGATCACTGATCAGCGGTGTCCAATGCCAATTGCCACTGCCTGTGACCGTCGATTTTTGATTTAGCCACTTAGATCTGGGTCGTCGATCGGCTAGATCTAATGATAGCTACGCGCTCGAGAGTTTTAAACTTGCGATAAGGTTTTTTAACTATTTAAATTTAATTTTTGCTTGTCGTTAGTGCATTTCTACCCTTCCAAGGGCTCTCCTCCCTCGTTTGTTTTGATTTATGGATGATCTTATGAAAATTTGGAGACTTTTAGAACATATGTGGATCCGATTTTGGGTCTTTTATCAGCGAGGCTAACATTGGCTCCTTCTGGGAATGAAATCCTCCCTATGAGGTTTCAAGAACTACAGATCAATGCCTTTCCTGTAAACAACAAGATCAAATCTTCCTCCTAGTGTCGCATTGGGCATGGAGTCTATTTAGCATGAAATAAAAAATTTCAAAACAACATATTTACAATGCCAAGGCTTGAAATCGTTAACTGAAATAAATTTTGAAGAACAGCCCATTGACTGGGCCATCAAAAACATCTCCTCCTTCCTTTGATGCATCCTTTTTGAGAAAATAGTCACTAAACTGAAAATTAACCCTTTTTACCTTTCTATCAAAGGTTTCTCTGTCTTGGTCAATGTGCATATCGGAAAATTCATTAAAATACTTGCAAAAGCCTATTGATTTGATCCTCTACTTCAAAAACTTTCCAGCATTTAACATTATCAAGCAGAGATGGTCTATATTTCACCTCATCTCTGCATGCTTTTAGCCTTGGATGTTTTGCTTGGAAGGTTTTGTACACACGTTGAATAATAAGGTCTGCTTTATACTTTGTTGTGTCATTTGTTACTTGAAAAGTTAATATAAAAGATGAATCAATGTATTCCTCTATAGGGGACACAAGGACTTCACCTGTTCCTGCAGCTTCCTTAGAGAAATCCCCATCAAAGAACATGTCCCAAATCTATAGGCCTTCTTCCTCGGTGATCTGGAAAACTAATTTTTTAAGTTGAGTAGAGGCCAACTGATAAGGCTTGGTAATGTCAAGACCGAGTCCATGAAGGATTTCATCATGAATAGACAGAGAAACATAAAATGATGGGGATTTGTCTCCACAATTTTCAATCATTGGGCTGAGAATAGCAGCTAGTTGGTCATCTTGCAGATTTACATAATCAGTGGAAGCTTGGATGGCATTAGGCTCAAGAGCCTCAAGGATAGATTTCTTGAAGGACTCATTCTTCACTGGTTCAATCAGAGGCATAGGTATTCTTCTCTTCTAGAATTCTGATTGAAAACTGAAAGAAGAAGGGGACTTGTCAAAGCCTCTTACCTCTACGGATGGAGCTTTGAGGATGATAGGATCAACTGTTGGTTGCTTATGCTTATTAGCTTGCTGTTTTGCAGGGACAACGGCTTTATGAACATGAGTTTCTTTGACATTATTCATCATAGATCTCAGATTATATTGGTGTTCATCTACAGTTTGTAGAACAACTTCACCATCCCATTCTTGGTTGATCTGGTCATTGAATAATGACTTCTCATAGGCAGATTTGGTTAAAAAGGTGGCACTGTCTTTTTATTCCATACAATGGATCTCATCATCCTCTTCAAACTTCTCTTCTTCCATGACTACATTCTGAAAAGGGACCTTCACCCTTTGGTCTTCATTGGCCTCTTTGCTTCTTTGCAAAATCTGCAACTGCTCATTAGGTCTTCTATATGGGTTTGGATTTTGAGGAGCAAAGGTATTAGGAACCCTTCCTTTCCTAGAATGTTTCTCAACCTTTAATTTGGAAACTTCAAAGGCTAATGACTCTATCATCTTCGCCATTTTATTGATCTTGGGATCTGAAGATGATGAAGGCTCGCCCCTCTGTCTCCTTCTATCAGTGTTACCTTTGAGCTTTTCTACAACCATAATGTTTGATTCTACTTCCAGGGCTGCATCTTGCATATCAGCCAAAGAGGCACATCGCCTCTCCCTCAATAGTAAACAAAAGTCAGAATCAAAGGCACTGGCATAGATGAGTCTGTTGACACCTAATCTTCATGATTGGGGGAATTTTGTGTAAATAAATAAATTAGGAATGTGAACAGTCATCGGGAGATGAACTAAACAATCACTCCTATTGTATATAACAATGACCTACCTATGGAATAATAAATGAATCAGTTGTTTGTTTTGTGGAGTTACTGTATGGCCTGACATGGTATCAGAGCCAGCTCTTTTTAGCCTTTATGTCCCTTGTAACTCCCTGTTTGCTCTCCATATAGCTGAGCAGGTTCTTCATAAAATTAGCTTCCCCACTGTCTGAATGTTCAGCTCTCTGTTTGATTCATAAACGTTTCTGACATGGTAGCTGCACCTGACATGGTATTATTGCATACTATGACTATGCGGATGATTGATTCATAAACGTTTCTGCCATGGACGTAGGCTTTGCCAGAGAATTGTAGTCTACAAGCCCTTTCTATATTCCAATCTCTGCGTAGTCTATTCGTCTCTCTCATTCTGCTATTTGATATGATTATGAGGCTTTGAAGTCTATCACATACAAACGAACTGCTGTCTTCTTCCCGATTCAGATTACAAAAGTTCTGAGTTTCCATATTTTTGTTTCTCCTTTGAAAATCCTCTGAGAGCGAGACTGTAACAGAATTATTAAACGCAGGAATTTTTAAAGTGTTTGAGTTCGTATTTCTCTAGACTGACATGGTATAAGAGTGGTATATGTTTGCATAACGTTTGGTAACGTTGTCCATAACGTTTGGTATTGAACCGCTTGTCCATAACGTTTGGTATCATTGTATATGTCGTGTTGTTGTTTGACACAACGTTTGAGTTTTGAATATTGAATGCGTTTGAATTATTGGATGTTGTTTGAATATTAACATTGTCCCATTGAACTGTGTTGAATGGTTCTAACGTTGTCCAGTTTTCCTGTTTTAACGCTATATGGTATTGAACTGTGCGGTTGCAATGGTATTTGAAACCCTGACATGGTATTTGAACTGTGGCTTTATTGAGTGATATACACCGCTTATGAACTGCATTTGAATCCGTTGAATGGTCCAGCGAATGGTCTAGCGTATATATATTGAATGGTTTCTATTTGAATCCTTTGTTGACTTTATATGTGCGTGGAGCTCTTGTTTAAAAGAAAAAAGGGATGTGATATGGAAATATTATATGAGGATGTTTTTATAAACATTGGAGGGATTTGAAGAAAACATAGTGCATAAAGTATTTGAAATCTTTTTTCCCTTTTGAGTAAAATTTCACTGTATATCAGCAGAAGTATTTTTTTTATCAGCAAAAGTATTTTTTTTTACAGAATGCATTCAATCATCTCTATGGTAGGAATAGTTCTCACTGGCAAGGAGAACTATCCTAAATGGTCCCGGATGATAAAACACTCCCTCATCTTCAATGAGTTGTGGAAAGGATTGTGTGTCGGAGAAGGAGACAATGACCCTGTAAAACCTACCTCAGACAAAGAGCTTGTCATTTGGGAAAACAAGAATAGCAAAGCCTATGCATTAATCGCAGCATTTGTAAATGAAGAGGTGAGTCGTCATATTTCATCATATTCAACTGCCTTTGAAGCCTTACAAAATCTGAAAGAACTCTATGACTCACATTCTGCACTTGAAGTTGTTCAGCTCATGATTAAACTCTTCACTCTTGAACTGAAAAATAATGATCCTCTTGCTCTTGCATCGGAAGTAAAGTCTATAATGCATGATATCAAATCCACTAAGGTTGAGCTGGATATCCCTCTTATTGCTTTTCTCAAGGCACTCTATCCTACTTACTCCAATTATCTTGAGTCTTTACAAGCAAATGGAAATCTTAAAGATATAACCTTTGACTCTCTTGTGAAAAAGTTTGCTGAAAGAGAGAAAGCCTTTGGAAAGAAGACAACCCCTGAATCTTCTAAAGATACTGTGTGCCTTGCTCATAAAGAAAAGCATCCTGCTCAAGATTCTACAAGAGGAAGAGGTGGACGAAGAGGAAGAGGAAGATATTTCAGAGGCAGGGGGGGCAGAAATTCTCAAGGAGAAAAGGCAGACTTACACTGCATTCGCTGCAAAAGAAATGGATCACATGATGCCTCTACATGCAAGCTACCATGGGACAAAATTGAACAGAAAAGAAAACAACAGAAAGGTAAAACTGATGATACAGACAAAGGTAAAGCACCTGAATCCGCTCACTATATTGAGGCACAATGTAACGTTGGAGTAAATGAAGATTTGTTTAATGCTTCACTTGCTTCTTCGAAAAATGATTGGTTGCTTGATTCAGGAGCAACTTGTCACATGACTCATAGAAAATATTTTTTTGAAGATTTCACTGATAATGTTGATGGAGCAGTATACTTTGCAAATCAGTCAAAAATCAAGCCATAAGGTCTTGGCACAATCAGGCTTAAACTGCCTGGTATTCTAAACTTTCTTCTGGATCATGTTCTATATCTCCCACGGCTCAAGAGAAACTTGTTGTCCTTGGTCCACATCCGCCAGCAAGGTCACTCCATTCATATGTTTGATGGCAAGCTTGAGGTAAGAAAATCTTCTGACCACTCACTTGTCATGAGGGGAATAGAAGAAGAAAGGCTTCTCAAACGGCAAGGAACCTCTGCTCATGTACAACATTTCTCATATATTTCTCATCATGAAGAAGGTACACCTCCATCAAGTTTATTATGGCATGCTAGATTTGGACATTTAAACTATGACAGTCTCCGCTTATTGAAGAAAAATGGTGTTGTTGGTTTGCCTACGATTCCTAGGAAACATAAGCAATGTGATGCTTGCATTCTAGGAAAGCATAGCAAACAGTGTTTTCATGATTCACATTCAAGAGCACATAGGAAGCTTGAACTCATTCATTCAGATTTATGTGGTCCAATGCCTGTTCCTTCTGCAAACGGAAATAAATATATCATGACATTTATTGATGATTACACCAGAATGTGTTGGGTTTATTTATTGAAGAACAAATCTGATACCTTTCAAACATTCAAGAATTTTCATAAATGGATTGAAAATGATGCACAATCTCATATTGGGTCTATTCACACTAATAATGGAAAAGAATATACATCAAATGAATTTGAAAACTATCTTCACCAACATGGGATCAAACATCGAACAACTGTGCCTTATAATCCCCAACATAATGGTGTAGCTGAAAGAATGAATAGAACAATCTTGAATATGGTACAATCCATGCTTTTCTTTTAAAATGTAAAGATAATGTTTTGGGCTAATGTTGTTCTATGTGTTGCATATATAAAGAATAGATGTCCATCTAATGCTATAAGAAACAAGACTCCTTATGAATTATGGCATGGACATGTTCCTTCGATAAAACATCTCAGGATCTTTGGTTCCACCTGTTATGCTTTGATACCAAAGGTACACAGAAACAAACTTGGTGCTAGAAGTCGTAAGTGTATCTTCTTGGGGTATTCAAAAACCTCCAAAGCATACCGCCTCTATGATGAAGTAAATAAAAAGTTTTTTGTATCTAGAGGTGTAATTTTTCTTGAATCATCCAAATCTGACAATGTTGTTGAGCAGCAACTTGATCACTTGGATAGATTCGCCAAAAAGAAATCATTTCAAGAATTTGATAATCAGATTCCACATTTTGAAGGGGGGATTCCTATACTAGATCAACATGTGGAATCTTCTTCTGAAGAACACTCTCCCTTGACTGAAACTCCAACAACGGATGATGCTTTAAGTGATGTAATTGATAGAATCGAGAGACTCAATCTTGATTCAGTCCCAACTCAATCAACAGAGCAGCCTGGACCATCTCAGAAAGGTCCCCCAAAGTGGCTGACAAAGACACTTGAAAGTGTTCATCCTGATGAAATTGGAAAAACACGAACCAGAAATTCAAACCGACAAAATGGAGGTGATGTAGATGACTCTAATTCACCTGTTGATATGGATGTTTCCTATGATTGTGAATTGAACTTGTCTACAGATTTTGAACCAACTTCCTTTAAAGACACTGCTTCTCATGATGAATGGAAAGAAGCGATGCAAAAGGAGTATGATTCCCTCATAAAGAACGACACTTGGAAGCTGGTTGATCCTCCATTTGGAACCAAACTACAAGTGGGTCTACAATAACAAGTACAAAGCCGATGGCTCACTTGACAAGCACAAACTAGGCTTGTGGCAAAAGGTTTTGCACAGAAGGAAGGGGTCGATTATGAGGAAACTTTTGCCCCCACAACAAAATGGGCCACCATCCGGACACTCTTTGCACTAGCAGCTCAGAATGGTTGGAAAGTCCATCAAATGGATGTAAAAACTGCCTTCTTGAATGGAGATCTAAAAGAGAATGTTTTTATGTCCCAGCCTGAAGGATTTGCTGTGAAAGGACATGAACATAAAGTATGCAAACTTGTGAAGTCCTTGTGTGGCCTCAAACAAGCACCATGAGCCTGGTATGAAAAACTAACTGAGCATCTTCTGAAACTGAACTTCAATCATTTTGATCTTGATGATGCAACTTTATTTGTCAAGAAAGTTGGCAAAACAGTTGTATATCTTGTGGTATATGTAGATGATCTTTTAATGACAAGGAACAATGAAAGCTACATTGCATCCATAAAGAAGGAATTGGGGAAAGTTTTGAAATGACTGATTTGGGCTATGTTCATTACTATCTTGGCATTGAAGTAACCCAACATCCAAAGTCCGTATTCCTTTCTCAAAAGAAATACATTGGAGATTTGTTGAACAGGTTTGGCATGGCAGAGTGCAATCCTCTTACTACTCCAATGGAACAAAACTTAAAGCTCACATCTATTGAAGGAAAGGAATTTGAGGATGCAACAAAGTATAGACATCTTGTAGGAAGTCTCATCTACATCACTACTACCAGACCAGACATTTCATTTGTTGTTAGAATCCTCTCCAGGTTTATGCAAAAGCCTTGTGAGGGACATTGGTTTGCTACAAAAAAAGTTCTAAGGTACTTGAAGGGAACTCAAGACCTTGGAATCAAGTATACACAAGTGGACGACTTCAGCTTGATTAGATACTATGATTCAGACTTCAATGGAGACAAAGAAACTAGGGTATCTACTTCAGGATATGCTATGAGTCTTGGATCAGGAGCTGTCTCCTGGAGATCACGTAAACAATCAGTTCCAGCAGATTCCACAACAGAAGCAGAATACGTGGCAGCAGCTGAAGCAACGAAAGAAATTGTGTGGCTCAGGAAAATTCTTGAAGATTTGCAGGTAAAACAAGTACAATCAACTCCACTCATGATTGATAACACCTTTGCAATAAAGTTTGCCAAGAATCCAAATTTCCATGATCGAACAAAGCATATCAATATTATATATCATCTGATTCGACATCATGTTGAGGCCAAAACAATCCATCTCTGTCATTGTTCCACAAATGAGCAAATTGCAGACATCTTCACCAAAGCACTTGGAAGGGAAAATCTTGAACGATTCAGAATGATGCTTGGACTCACCAACATCCCTTCAGATTAAGGGGGGGGAATGTTGACACCTAATATTCATTATTGGGGGAATTTTGTGTAAATGAATAAATTAGGAATGTGAACAGTCATCGGGAGATGAACTGAACAATCACTCCTATTGTATATAATAATGACCTACCTATGGAATAATAAATGAATCAGTTGTTTTTTTTGTGGATTTACTACCTGGCCTGACAGAGTCTAGCAGAGGTAGTGGTGGGTTTTACTTCAGCTGGTATCTTGTTGTACATGCGGTTAAATCTCTTATTAAAATCAGACAGCAGCTCACCATTTTCCCTCTATAATTCCCAAACTCAGTGTGGTAGTAAATGATATCCTTCTTATCCCCCCAATGCTTTAGGAATGCATCATCTAAGGCCTCAATATCTGCTATAGATGCTGGGGTCAGTTCCTTGAACCATTTTCTAGCCTCTCCATCTAGACTTTGGACAAAGACTCTCATCCAGACATCATCTTCACTAATGTCTAGGTTATCAGCATAGCTATAGAATGACTCAAGATGTTCTTTAGCTGAAACACCTTTAGTCCCAGTGAAATTAGGCATATACTTCTGATACTCTCTAATAGGCATAGCATTCAAAGGAATGGGCAATATTAGAGGTCCATACCTAGCAGCTATGATTCTTTCCATTTTGGTAGGTGCTTATGGACCTGCCATAGCTGTGGTGGCTAAAAGAGTACTGGAAGTCTGAATGATAGAGGGCTGAGGAGTGACTGATAAGAATAAAGGAGTATGATGGATAGGAAGTGAGGTTTCCTTTGGGCTTAAAGCAAAAGGATAACCTAAAGAATAGGGACCTTTATGAATCTCTGAAAGTTTTTCTTCACTGCTAGTATTAGATGCTATACTCTCAACATGTATTTGTTTTATTACAATCCTTTCTTGATGAGATATAGGAGATTGTTTAGGTTTACCTGAACCTGATGCTCCTTTCTGCAATAACTTTCTTTCTTTGATGATCTTTTCAGGGTCAGGTACTGGGTCAGCTTGTAGCTTCTGAGGATGTCTCCGAGTATGCCTCACAAACTGAGCCAGAACTATGATGTGGAGTCACCAAGAGGTTTGGCCTCCAATAGAGTTGTCAGATAGACGATTACAACCAAGAAAGTGCCCAGACTTTGTCTATCATCAAAGCTTGATCTATGTCGTTTCCCAGGGAAGCTGAGCTTCAGTTTCCTCTCCCCGGAAATAGTGCCAATTATGTTAGCACTCTAGGAAACTCTCCTCGGTTGCAGATTGGAGATGCCTAGTAACATATAATCTTCAATATTGTTCTCTAAATTATTGGAATAAATGATGGTTTGGATCAAGTTAGATAATCATTTCGGCTCTATTATAACTCAAGACATGCATGAACACTCTCACCAATACAAGGCCTTAGACCACTAATTCTCAATAATTTATATATTCAGTAGATAGATGGAGAACACTAACTGTACCAACAGATTGCATACATAAACATAAATGAATGGCTAGCTACAGGCAGCAAAAGAGAACACTAATTGTACTGGAAGATGCATATATGACCACACATGGATGGCTAGCTATAGGAAGCAAAGAAGCTTGCAAATCTAATATATCAAAGCAGAGATAAGATGACAGTTATCTGGCCTTAGACACAAACAAAACATGAACAAACTATTCAAGTGAAAGCATAGAACAACAAAGAGAATGGACATTGAACATATAATGGAAAAAGAAGCTAATATGTCTTAGAATGGAGATAAGAAGCTTGAATGAACAGAGGAGGAATAATATCCAAAAGTTGAACCCATATTACATCTTAAAAACAACTATTTATAGCCTATTTACAATGCTCCTGAGCTCTAAGAGGCTCCAAGCCTTAATTTGTTTGGTCTGCCCCTTAACTGTTTGATTCCCTCTATGGGCAAGCATGGCTCGCGGATTTTCCTCTTCTAACATAGGAATAACTACATTCAGATATTTTTGGTAATTGTTGCGCTATCTGGTAGTTTTTTTGTGCCAGAGATGCTCCATAATGTTTGTTAATGTGGCTGTTGCGATGTCTGTGTTGTTGATGGTCCCTGATTTTGTTTGATTTGGGTTGCAGCGTGTTGTGGCCCTTCCAATGATTTAACAATGCATGCTTCTGTTATAGCAGAACAGCGCTGCCCTTGTGGTGGACCTTTGTTGAAAACAATGTATATTTCTATTTTAAACAGAAAACACAGCCATCACTACTAAATCCCACCTTCTTTGTCCTTTTGAACGTCAACAATCTTGGAAAATGATTAATTCCTTTATTGGGTCCACCCTGGGGGTTACTATCGCATATCGCAGCTGGTCAGTTCCCTCACTTCCCTTTGTATTTGGAAATTCGTGAAAGACGCTAGAAAACATGAAAGATTTCCTTCGGCGGACTTCAAAATATACATATTTCACTTCCTGGACCCTTTCGAGTCCCGGCTTCATCACTATCGGCGCTAGCCAAGGTTCCTTTGTATTTCATTGAAATAACGAAAATACATTAAAAATGCATTAAAAACTACCTTGGGCGGACTTGAAAAATTATGCCATATCATTGTGAATCCCATCGAGTCTGGGTTTAATCGCTATCGCAAGTCACATCCATATGTGTGTAAAGGTTGTGCCCCTTGGTTTCTACCAATAGCGATCCGGCGATGTAACATGGGCCATCGATCTATGCGTGTGATCGATGGTCCATGTTTAATCACCGATCACAATCGCAACCTCCCCCTGGTCCGTGCCAATAACGCCGACTTGCCTCTGCCAATTGCGACCTTCCGATCCGATCATCGGCGATCACTGATCGGTAGTGTCCAACGCCGATTGCCACTTCCTGTGACTGCCGATTTTCGATTTAGCCACTTAGATTTGGGTCGTTGATCGGCAAAATCTAATGGCAGTTGTGCGTTATTGAGTTTTAAGCCTGTGATAAGGGGTTTTGACTGTTTAAATGCGTTTTTTGCCTCCTGATAGTGCATTTCTGCCCTTCCAAGGGCTCTCCTCCCTCGTTTGTTTCGATTGGTGGATGACCTTAAGAAAATTTGGAGACTTTTAGAACATATATGGATCCAATTTTGGGCCTTTTGTCAGTGAGGCTAACAGTCACCATTGAGACAGATGATGAGGAGGAGGACCTCCAAGCTCTCATCGATGAGATAGAGGTAGCTGAAGACATGAAGAAGACATCCAATCGATGTGCACTATAGTGAAATTTCATGAGTACATCCCTCCATGAAAAGGGAAAGCCAAGATTCCCAAAGATTTGGATGTTGCTAAGAGCGCACTCCAAACCCCGCTCCTCCCTGATGGAATTGTGTTTGAGGGCTCAGCCTTGGGCCATCTGCCCACAAAGAAATTTGAATATTCGTACCTTGCGGACAGTGAGAAATTCCCCCATTTAGAGACTGAGAACCTAATGAAGCAAAGCATGGAGGGGTCAGTTACAACACTAGAGCCATAGAAATGGATGCACGGTGTGGAGAAGGTCGGACTACTTCAGCTACTATGGATTCTGCACTTTCATCGCACGCCTATCACAATTTTCTTCATCATGCAGCTCCTTTTCTTGGTTCACGATGGGTACTTATGAATGGAGGAGCGTATTCCCATCACGGCTGACCTTATCCACAAGATTTCCTGGATCCCATATAAGGGAAAGGACCCTGCGGAGATAGCTGGAAAAAGCGGAGATTCGGTGCTCACAGAGGCCATGAAGAAGTAATATAAACTATAAAAGAAGAATAGGGGTTACGCAATCAGCAACATTAAAGGTAAAGGGGTTGTGCATAGCCACCCAACTCCTGGCCAGGAAGATAATGCGAAAATATCGCAGAGATGAGGTACCCGTGCTGGTAGTTACACTGGCAGAACAATGCACGGAGGGGGTCCAATTCAACTGGGCTGAGTTCCTCTGCGAGGAGTTCTTAACTAACTACAAAGAATCCCAGGAGCATGGCAAGACCTTCCACTACACGTGGTTGCTCTTGTCGATTTTGCTGGTAACATGGAAACTGCGTGAGGACAATCAGTTCCCTAATATTGAATAGGACTTACCAAAGGCCACAAAGTATGCGTCGCTCTAGGCTACAAAGGGCGCCACGCAGATCCGTGAAATAAAGATCTTCTGGGTGCTCATGGAGGCAAGCTTCCGGATGTGGATCAACAGGAGACCACGCCTGTCCCCCACAGTGTACAACAGTCTGTGAAGATTTGTAGACTTCAAGGTGGATATGCATAATTTGTATATCAAGGTGCGTAAATATCTGATGTAGAACTAGACCAAGCTCCCCTTCATCTCCATTGATGATGTGATCTTCTCCATGCTAGAATCATGGCCTCCTGAGTGACACACCCCGAACCTGGTGGAGAAGGATAGAATAGCAGCAAAAAAGCAAAAGGCTGCAACCAAGTTGCGTATCACCCAGCTGGCCCAGCAAAAGCGCAACGAAAAAGCGGCCATGGAGGTAAGGGCTACCCGCGAGGCAACGAAGGCAGCCGCAGAACAGGTAAAGGCCACCGAAAAAGCAGCAGCAGCATAGGCAATAGGGGTCAATACGACAAAGGGGAAGGGGGCTAGAACGTGTCTACAAGATAGGGACTAGATATAGCAGAAGGTGCGAACTCGAGCACAATGTCCACCCAGCTGAAACGGCTACACGTCATGGAGAGATCAAGTCCACAAAAAAAGGTCAAGGCATCCAAACTAGACATAGAATTGATTACACTGACCGAAGGCAACCTCTATGACATTAGTGACACGGTTCACAAGGTCACCAGGGAAGTGCTCCAAGAAGCCATGATGGAGCAACAAATTGTGTTGGGGGCCCTAAGGGTGCAACTGTAGGAACTTCAGGTGTGGTCCCCATAGGAAGGAGTAGTAGTTGCCTACAGCGCCGCAGGTTAATCAGCAATGGAGCAGCTACTATGTGCAAAGATGGCCAACACCATAGTGCTATCAGAAGGAGCACTAATAGTGGAGAGTAAGGAGGATAGAGTCATGGTGGGGAGGATAAATGGACTTGGCCTAAATTTGGCTACCCTTCCGCGAGACACCCTGTACCAGCTGCAGGATGGCATAACAGCAGAGCTATGCGCCAGTGAGGGCTGCACGGTCTAGGTATTGAGTGAGCAGAAGATCAATATCAAACAGCTTAGCCTGCAGCGTGACGAGCTAGTGTCACAGAATCAGCAGATCATGAAAATAGTTGTTGAAGCATGCTGACGAATTCTAGGATTGTCCATCACTGTAGACCTACCCACAGAGATAAGGATCCACTGTCTGGAAAGTGGAGTCTGAAGCGCGCGAGAGGAAATAATGCGAGTATAGTTGGAGCTGAACCTCCATATTGTTGAGTTGCAGATGAAGGCGCGACCTTCCACTCCTCCAGAAGTTAAAGAACAGCACATTAGTGTGACTCAACTAGGATTGGAAGAAATTGGACGGGCAGTGCAGGAATGTACTGGTATGTTGGATCAAGCTTTTAACATCCTCACATCCTTGCAGGAGGACCCCAACATACAGTGCCTGGAAACAGAGGTGTGTGAACTGCAGGAGCAGTATGATAGTGTAAGTGGAACTGCATAGACAATCGTCCTCACCCAACAGTTGGCAAAGATGCAGTAGGTGAAGGCACTGAAGGAACAAGTGGATGCTGCAAGACAGAAAGAGGCACTTCTCAAAGCACACGTCCAACCTTGGATCAATGAGGCCTTCACCATTACGACCGAGATTGAGGGGAAGCTCACACAAATGTAGGAGATATATGCGTTAAGGCAGATAGCAGATCTTCACAGAGAAGCATCGGAGGAACCGCATTAGTAGGTCTAGCAGACCATAGAACAATGCGTTGCAGACCTCCGTGCAGTATGGGAATAGTTGGAGGGGCTCTATGCCAAGATTGACGCACCAGTAGAGTGACTCAGGACGAGTCACGATGATTGTGTTGGGGGCCTGTTGGGCATAGAATTCCCCCACAGCATGTTTTTTGGCTCAAAGCCCAACTTTTGGTCAAAGGTTTTGTAAGACTCTGCGAATTGCAGGCGTGGAATGCAAAGTAGAGGTCAAGTCATAGGGATATCTACTGTAAAGTAATGTAATGTAATGTAAAGTCATGTCGGCCTACCCATGGTCCACGGACCATGGGATCGTATAAATAGAGCGAGGCTCTAAGTTGTAAAGATAGCATAGGAAGAAGAAGGAAGAGTACGAATGGTTCGAGCTTAGAGTAGGATTCTAAATGTATTGGTTCATAGTAATAGGAAGAGGCTCTGTAGCTGAGTGCACAGAGACCTAGTAGAGTCTGCAGCTGAGTGCGTGGACCCCTGCAGCTGAGTACACAAGACGGTGTCAAGTCTATAATCAAGATTGAATATTAATAAAGAGAAGTTGATTCTTACTTTTTTGTATTTGTTTTACATTGCTTTCTTTACAGTTAATTGTTTTATTTATCGTCCGCACTAAGATGATTGAGGAATATGTTGTAATAATTATTAGTATTGCATAAACAAGTTAATTAATCAAATAATATCAGACTAAATAGCAAGAAACTCAGGTATTATATGGGTTGTTCCCAACTTGGGTTGTGCGGAAGCAGCACTGCAGGTTGCGAAGGGATCGCAAGTGCATGTAGCGTCAGGTTAGACCGCGAACTTACAGAAACCCATCAAACATCCCAAGGGTGTGGAAACCTAGTTCTAGCACCCTCCCATACTACTTCGGGTGAGACCTCAGTCCACGCTCCGCGGACTATTGCTGAAAGGGCCAATAGTACCGGGATTTGCTTGGCTAAATCACCTCTGAAACTGGGTCAAGCCCATATAAGCCAACACGCACCTCCGCTTTTGTGAGTGTTATTTTCATGTTTACAACTATCACTTTTTCTTTCCTTCACTTTAATTAGTGTTTTTTTCATGTTATCTTTACTCAGGTATGTGCCACTTTCATCATCTTTCACATATCGCAAGTATCGTTTGCACTTCTCTTTTCATATAGAAAATGTTGTCTTTTGGCACGACAAGTTGTTGTTTATCATGTAAAGTGGATTTTGGTTTTTTTTAGGGGTTAATATTTGCATTAATGAGTTGTTCTTATCATGTCAAACATACATCACACTCATTTCCAAAGTTTCTAGCACTATCGCACAAGTGTTGTCACCATCATCGCAAAGTGTATCGTTAGTGTCGCACTTGGAGTGAGCCATCACAATTTTTCCGCATTGAGGAAAGTATGTTTTTCATGTGTTATGGATGTCCTATGTTGTGTCTTCAAGTAATATAAGTGTGTGATCATGCTCAAGTATTGTTCCTATTCAACTTCGTCTCTCTGATCCCACACTCAGTCAAAATGGGAAAAGTACCTGACCAAGCCACTCAACCTCATCCAACCTTCTTAAACTGCACATTGTGTAGTATGAGTTCTCAGGAAACAACCCTATCTCTTGGAACTACACAATGCACAATATCTACCTCCCAAAACTATGCATTGCACAATATCAGTGCTCAGTCCCGACCCTTGAGCTCTAGAATTACACAATTGCACAATCCTTTGCGTACTGCACAGTTTCAAGCATCAAGCCTCAACCTTGATCCCTTGAATTGCACAACTACACAATCTTTTGGCTTCTATCCCTCTAGAAATTTGCAATGGGAAACCTCAAGACTCAAGCCTCAAGCTTGACCCCTTGAGTCCCTCAACTGCATAATTAGCTTTCCCTATCCTAACTAAACTTTTCATTGCGCAGTATCAAGCCTCAAGCCTCAACCTTGAGCCCTTGAGTCCCTCAACTACACAGTCACCTATCATGGCCTCTCTGAACTGCGCATTGGACAACCTCAAGCCCCAACCTTGACCTCTTAGGCCCCTCAAATATGAAATCCCTTGACCCTGACCATTATGAACTGTGCATTACACAGTCTCAAGCCTTAGTCCTGAACCTTGGCCTATCGAACTGCACAATCCCTAAGTCATTCACTCAACTAGTCACCTGTTCCATCCCTAACAAGTGATTTCATGAAACATGTTAGATTAAGGGTTTTCGAACTGAGGTCATCTTATCATGAATGGTTTTTAGTTGCAAGAACTCTATCTTATCATGACATGATGATGATGGAGGAAAAGGAGAAGGAGATCATGCTATAAGACACCTATGGAGCTGAAGAGACCAGATGATCATTAGGCGAAAAGACGAAGGAACACAATATTACAACATAAGACAAAAGATCAAGATCACATTGAAGACTCCTTATATTCAAGTCATGAGGAGGAGGAGGAGGAAGAACATGCAACATCTTTCAAGGAGACACAAAGAAAATAGCAACAAAGGATGGCTTGATATTGCCATGTCATCACCAATTCCATGTCATTAGTATCATGTCATGTCATGTCAGGAGTCATCATGTGCTACATCATGTTGTAGGTTATGTAAATTCTATATGAAATAAATGTAATGTAAATTGGAAGTCCAAGAGTCATCCATGTAATGTGAAAAGTGATGTAGGAAGTGAAAAGGTCATAAAGAAGTTGAACAGTCATGAGGGTATTCCAAGAGTCACAAGGGAGGTGAATGATCACCCCATTTGTTATATATACACCCTCATTGTTCATGCAAGGTAATTTTCACCTTCACTCCTCCTACCAAGCATTGGAGAGGAAGATAGTTGTTTTGGAGGAACAAGTGACTGCTCTAATGCTCCATTATTGGGGCTAGTGGTGTTCTCTATCTTGATGCATCTTGGAACTTTTACTTAATTCAGAAGCTCATTAAGCCAACACGTTATCATGCATATGTCGTGAATATTGTAAGACTATTCTTTGAATGTTTGGAATGTATGTTGTTTTCATATGTACTAAGGAAATTGAATTGTTTTGGTGGCTTTGGTACTTTTTGTTAGGTTCCTATAATACTAGTGTATTCCCCTTATTGTTATTGTTAGTGTAGCCCCCTATTATTATTGTTGTGCCCTTACATTATTATTGTAATGTAGGTTCTGATTATATTGTGACCCCTTAGACTCCTATATATACCAAGGAGGTCTTATCATTTGTATCATCAAAGAATTTTTCATTTATGTAATGTAAAGGAGGTTTCCCCTTTGAAGAGGATAATTTTTAAGTCGTTGATCTATCTTTTCTATGAGCTGATTGCATAACATTTGGCATCAGAGCTTTGGATTCTAGGGTTTCACTTTTTCAAATGGGTCATCTTAGCATTTTCACCATAATTTTTTTCTACGATACTTTAGAAGCTGAAATTGCAACCACGTGGATTCAAAATATTGGTGAACTTTGTGTATGAATTTCAGATCTTGGTTTGCTACATTTTCTAAGAGATAATCTGAGGAAGTTAGGGTTTTTGCAGGCTCCAGAATTCCATATCAAACATGAGATTTAGCGAAAATAATAATAACTTTCTCTCCAAGGATTGGATTTGAATTTCGTAAAAAGTAACTAAAAGTGCACAGAATATAGTTTTTTGGGTATCATTTCCAAGGACGAAGGTTGAAAAAATGACACATGGCACTTTGTACAAGTTATCTCTATTGAACTAGTCTATAATCAGGTCATCACGGGAGATTGGGAATAACTCTTTCTTGAAGAACCCAATCTTGGTCTAATTTGTGGGGTTAGAAATAAGACTCAGAGGGATACCATAAGATAAAATTTAAGATCTTAGAGATCCAAAATTACAGAGATACAATAGTTTCAATATCGAGCTCCTAAAAATCAAGAAAAAGGCATGTATTTTTTTTTTAATTTTGCATAACTTTTGTTTGAAAAATTAGTTTGAAGTGATTCAAAGGGCATAGTGAAGCATATATATTATTGTTGATTCCATAATTCCTCAAAAAATAATGGACACACCTAGTAAGCAACCACATAACTCTTCTATGATTCATGAAGAAGAGGAAGAAATGCAACATGATATATCAAATTTACGAGACGAAGTGCAACAAATTTATTTCTCGCAAAAGGTAACAAAAAATGAATTAGAAGCCATGATGAATGTTAAGATAGATGGTATAAAAAGTGACATGGGAGTTTTAAATGATGGTTTAAAAGTAGAAATGGAAGCAATGATGAATTTCAAGATGGAGGGGTTGAGGGAAGGTTTGGCAAAGTTGCTAGAAGAAAAGATTCCCAATGGTGACAAGGTAGTCCATGAAAATCATGATGAGTACAAAAGGAATATGAATTATTATTTTAGGGACTCCAATGTTGGGTTTAAGAACCACCACATTCCAAAGATAGATATGAGGAAGTTTGATGGCAAGGACCCAATAACATGGACACTACAAATGGAGAAATATTTTGATCTCCATGATTTGCAACACACACAAAAGGTATGCATTGCATGTTTATATTTAGAACAAAATCAGTTTGTATGGTATTGATGGATTTTTTCTCATAAATGACTTGTCACTTGGTAAACTTTTATGGAGGAAATGATAGAAAATTATGAGGATACAAAGAGAAACACCTTCTTCAACCAATTGATAAATCTCAAACAAAAGGGTTCAATGGAAGAGAACATTGAGGACTTCCAAAACTTGAATATTAGGGTAATTTATATTCTAGAGCATAGGATTGACATCTTGAAAGGGACCTTGCAGGATAACATCCAACATGAGTTTCATCTTCGAGAGTCTAATTCATTGGAGAAGGCATTCAGGGTGGCAAGAAAAGTTGAAAGCAAAATTATGGAAACAAGGAAATATATGATTCACAATTATAACGATGGAAATGTTGCTGCTCCTAGCCTTCCACAACCTACAAGGTTGATGCCACACCAATTAGAGGAAAAAAGAGCAAAAGGAATTTGTTATAGTGGTGATAACAAATACACTAAAGGTCATAAATGTGATGAGAAGATATTATTCTACATATATTGTAAAGAGGATCAAGAAAAGGAACAAGAAACATCAAAAGAGGAGGATATACACTAGGAACCAACCCCAAAGACAAAAGAAATGAATCTTACCATATCTTGCAATGCATTGGTATGAATTACTACTCCTTAAACTCATAAGATAGAAGGATATATCAGGAAGAAAAAGGTAATATTGTCGATTAATTCAGGTAGTACTCATAATTTTATTCATTGTAGAATAGACAAGGAATTGAATTGCTTCCTATATCCAACACCAGTGTGCCAAGTGATGGTTGCAAATGGAGGAACTATAAATTTCTCTGTAAAGTGCCATAATACCAAGCTAACCATGGGGTAATATGTATTGAATAGTCCAATGCTTTCCACTCCAATGGGTGGTGCTAATGTTGTATTGGGAGTCTAATGGTTATAATCTTTGGGGATGATAACTTTTAATTTTCAAGAACTTTTCTTGATTTTTTTTGGGAAAGGAAAGGAAGTTGAATTAAGGGATATCGGAGGGAAACTAGGAAATATAATCAACTATAGTGGAATTACAAAGCTTCTGAAGAAAGAACAATGGGGTGTAATCGCACAATTATGCTCACTAGAGGTTCAAAAATCAAAATCATATATTTCTCCAGATCTCCAAAAGGTCTTGGACAATCATTCTAAGGTATTTGAGACTCCCAAAGGCCTCCCACATATTAGTGATCATGACCATTCTATTCATTTGATTCTAGGATGTGTTCTTCCAAACATCAATCCTTACAGATATCCCTATGCCCAAAAGTGTGAAATTGAACGTATGGTTGCAGAAATGTTAGAGGCTGGTATAATTTAACCCGGTCAAATTTCTTTCTCTACTCTAGTAGTATTGGTGCACAACATAGATGGATCATGGCATGTGTGTCAATACATTTTATGATTTTTCAATTCCGAGGGCTTGCGGCCCTTCCTTCTTTGAGGGGTTTGCCCTGCAATACGCGATTAGCAACTTGTCACTAATCGCATATCAGAAACTACCCCCATTTCTCGAAATGGCCTCTGGTTCTGCTAATTCGCGACAGCACACGTTACCATGGGCAGACGGTCTGCGCGCTTGACCGAGGGTCCTCGTTGCTCCGTGCTGATCACAAATTGCAATTGTTATGAGGATATCTCCAATAAGTTTGATCTTTATAAGACTTAGAAACTTTGGCATGATTTTTAACAAGTTCATGAAAACTTAGAGAGTGTTCTAAGATCCAATTTGGATCATGACCTTCCCACTGAAAAAGCTTTTGGACCACCAAAAGTTGGTTTTTAAGCATCAATCAAGTGAGGATATAGATTCCTCGCCTGCCCAATTTCTATCCATCTTGCACTGCTTGGTTTTGAACCTTTGAGCCCAATACTAAGGTACTCAATATAACCTTAGTGCGTAGTTCTCACCTTCCTGTCTAGAGCTGTGTCTTCCTGCAATTCATTGAGATATTCAGGCAACATATCATCAATAGAAGGCAATTGACTCTGCTCTTCGGGATCTTCAATTAATTAAGGTTCAAACAGTGTCAAGCTTTCTGCATTAACTACTGAATAGATGTGCATGTAAGCTGGTAAATCAAGGTGAAAAGCATTCTCACCAATCTTCTCAATTATCTTGAAAGGTCCATACCTTATCGGCTTCAGCTTCTTACCTTCACCTTGCATTTTGTCTTTGCTAATATATAGCCAGACTTGATCACCAACTTGGAAACTATGCTCAGTCTGATGCTTATCATGCCTTGCCTTGTACTTGGCTTGGCTCTATTCCAGCTGTTCCTGTACTGCTTGGTGAATCTCTTGGATTTGTTCAATGAACTTGGTTGCCTTCTCCACATCATTGTGTCCATCAACCACTATGTCTTTACCAAAGACAAAATCCAAGGGAGACCTTGGTATGAAACCAAAACAGGTCTCAAAACGAGATCTTTGTGTAGAAGAATGTTTAGCCTAGTTGTAAGCATGTTGCACATAACACAAATGTTCATCCCAAAGCTTGGGATGCTTATTGCAATAGCCTCTGAGCAACTGGATCACTATCCTATTGACCACTTGTGTTTGGCCATCTGTTTATGGATGAAAGGTTGTGCTCTTCTTCAGTCTGGTGTCCATCAATTCCCACAAACTTGACCAAAACTTCCCAACAAATCAGGAATCTCGATCAGATACAGTGGAAGTGGGTAATCCAAAATGAAACCATACATGCTGAAAGAACAACTTTGTTGTTTGTTTAGCTATAATCTATTTGTTACAAAGTATTAAAATACACATTTTGCTAAACCTATCCACAATAACATATAAATAGTCATGGAATTTTCTAGATTTAGGCAATCCCCCAACAGATTCCATGGAAACACTTTCCCAAGGATGAGAAGGAACTGGTAGTGGAGTGTACAAGCCTAGTTTTCTATTGTTGGGCTTGCTTTTAGCACACATGGTACACCCTCTTACATATCTAGAAATTGTTTCATTCATTTTTGGCCAATAACAAAATCTTTGCAGCTGTGCAACTATTTTACTTACACCAAAGTGACCTGATATTAGAGAAGTGTGTGCTTCTCGAATTATCTTTACTCTTTCAGTTTGAGGAATGCATAACTTTTGCAAATGATACAAGAGTTGGTCCTTAACATGATAATCCAATTCTTCTACTTATTTTCCATGACTTAAAATTGCATATACATCTTTAAAATCTATATCTTGAGCATACTGTTCAATGTAGCTTTCATGCAATACTGAATTATGCTTAAGTATAGTAGATGCATTTATGATTGGTCTAGACAACATATCTGCAACTTTATTGTGCATGCTCTTTTTATATCTGATGACAAGATGAAACTGTTGTAGAAAACCCGTCCACCTATAGTGTCTTGATTGTTGCAACTTAGTTTGTGAGTGTAAATATTGAAGTGGTTGATGATCAGTATCTATAACTGTCTCTTTGCCCATTAAATAATGTTTCCACTTTTTCACACTCTGTACTAATGCATATAATTCTTTATCATATGTGGGATAATTAACTACTGCAGAATTAAATGTCTCAGAATGATAACATATGGGTTTACCGTGTTGCATCAACACTGCTCCCATGGCATAGTCACTGGCATCCGTTTCAATCTCAAAGGGTCTTTGAAGATCAGGCAGTGCTAGTACTAGTTCTATACTAATCTTTTCTTTTAAGGTGTCGAAGGCTTTCTGCTATTTGTCTCCCCACTAAAACACCTTGTTCAATCTTGTTAAAGCATGTAAGGGAGCTGCAATCAAGGAAAAGTTAGAAATAAACTTTCTCCAATACTTTTCTGCTCCTAGGAAGCTTCTAACTTCTGTAGCAGATTTTGGTTTAGGCCAGTTTACAATGACTACAACCTTAGAGGGATCTATCTTCAATTCACCAGCCCCTACAATATGACCCAAATAATTCAAAGATGTTTTGCCAAATTCACATTTTGATAGCTTAACATAAAGATTTTCTCTTTTCAAAACATCTAGAGTCTGCTTTACATGCTTCAAATGTTCTTCCCATGTTTTACTAAATATAAGAATATCATCTAGATATACAATGAAAAAATCATCAATAAAAGGCATGAGTACATCATTCATTACTCTCATGAAAGTAGCAGGAGCATTAGTTAAGCCAAAAGGAATAACCAACCACTCATACAATCCCTGCTTTGTTTGAAAGTAGTCTTCCATGCATCTTGCTCTGCAACTCTGACCTGATGGTAGCCACTATGCAAGTCCAACTTGGAAAATTAAACAGCTTCTTTCAACTGATCTAATATATCATCTATGTGAGGAAGGAAATAATGATTTTTTATCGTTATCTTATTCAGCGCTCGATAATCAATGCACATTCTCCATGAGCCATCTTTCTTTCTCACCAAGACAATTGGAGACCCACATGGTGATGTGCTAGGTCTTATGAACCCTTTCTCGAGCAACTCCTATACCTGCTTCTTGATTTCTGCATTCTCTAAAGTGGACAACCTGTACATTCCGATGTTAGGCAATGGAGCATCTTGCTACAAATTAATATCATCTACTATTTCCTTTTTGGGTGGCAAACCTTTAGGTTCTTGAAATAGCATATCATATTCTAAAAAAACTTTTTCTAAATCAGCTTGTTGTTTAGCATTATAGCCTTCAAATGCATTGGTTTTATTAGGTTTCTTTTCCTTTACAACCATCAGTAAAAATTGTTTGCATGAATTTACAATTCTTTTCATCTGCTCTAAGTTTATGAGAGTGTAATTATTCTTGAGTTTATGAGCTCATACAATATATTCAATTCCATCTTTAACGAGTTGATACTTGTTTTCAGCTCTATAGAAAATGGCTTTTCTATCATACAAGTAAGGACTTCCTAAAACAATTCCACGTATATCCAAGGGAACAATATCTAACTCAACCTCATCTACAAATGCTGACCCAAAAGAAAACCTAAGTTTACATTGTCTAGTCACTTGTAGCTTTGCTTTTGTTGAGTTCCAAAACTGCCTCTTTCTTAAACGACTTCTTCACCCTTCTTCCTTTGCTCTTCCATGAAAATGCATCCTAAATCATCAAAAGTCATTGCATATTGTCTCAAGGAGCATGTTTCAAGTGATTTTAGAGTTATATTGTTATGTTTGTTATTTGGATAGGTTTTTGTTTTTCAGCTACGGAACGTAGCCACATTCCATAGCCATCTCCATACTTTTGTAGGTTACAGGTGTCGAGAGAAGAAATGAACCATATGGGTAGCTAGGAAAATGTCAGAACATGGATGGTGTCCTATCCATTTAATTAAAGTTGATGAGAATGACCCCGGGCAAAGGGGAGTGAATGGAAGAAACCTACAGCAACTAGAACTCTGTTTTTGCACGTTTCTTAGTAAATGAATCTGAGGCAATCTCCTGAAGCCAAGGATGTCGTTTTCCACCTGCATAACCAGTATCCAACAGTCACTATTCGAAGATTTATGTTTCAAGCCAAACCGAAGACAAAATTTCCGTATACACTACCTGTCTACGTGTTTGTTGTAGATGACTTCTCTCCTCAAACAGTGGTGTATCTTTCCTATAAATATCAGCGTTTGGAACGCAGAAATAGTTCATATGTTTTTGTTGATGTAGTAGTGCAATTTCCATTTGTAGCTTGAGACACTCAATGCTCTTTTTTTAATATAGAAACTATGTTTTCTTTATGGATACCTGAAGCGTGTGAAGTGTTGATTCTGCGTTGCTAGTCCTAGACCTTGCAGAGGACCCCTGCGTGGTCAAGGGTACATTTTCATTTCTATACATTTTCATTTGTTGTCTTTATTCGTTCAGTTGTATATTTATTGTGTTCTTCATTATGTTCATACTCGTTTCTAACACTGTGTTCATTGCAGTTTGTGTCCTTTGTTTCCACTAACTTATGATAGTTTTATGCCAGCGTAGAGCAGTTCTAGTTTCCATTATTTTCTAGTCTCTTAACTGTAGTTTTTAAATTGATGTCAATAGCATAACTAGATTTATTTCATCTGTTGTTCCTTAGTTCTTAGTTTTTTTAAATTTAAGTTGTTTCATGCCTTTGCTGATTAGAGAAGTCACTCATGACATAAATGAATGTTTCCAGAGCCTTTCATTGATGGTTTATCCTCAAACTAAATGGTGAAATGTTGTGTTTATGAATGAGGTTTCTTGTTGTTCATTAGTTTTTGAGTCAAGATGTTTTTATGCTTTTGATTATTAGAGTAGTCATTCATGATATAAATGAATGTTTCCAAAGCCTTTTGTTGATGGTTAATCCTCAAACTAAATGGTGAAATGTTGTGTTTATGAATGAGACTTCTTGTTATTCATTTCATTAGTTTTAAGTTAGATAGTTTGATGTCATTTTCTTGTCAACTAATGATTTAAATAGATTTTTCCAAAAGCCCTTCGTTGATGGTTAATCCTAAGACTAAGTGGTGAAATGTCTTATTTATGACTGAGTTTTGCCTTGCATTTTCATGTTTATTCCTTTTAGAATGATGAAGAATGAAATCTCTCAAATGTTGCTATCATAAGGAGTTAATTCTCCCTAAATTATATAGCAAGAGTGATAACAATACTTCATTTAGTTTTGCTTTCACAAATAGAATAGTTGCAATTTCATTTTTGTTTCTTTCCTTTAGTTTAATTGCAGTAGTTCACCAAGCTTTAATTTTGCAAGTAGACTAGACAGCAGAAGTAGTTTTGTTTCCAGTATTTCATTTTCAATTTGTTATAGATAGCTGCAATTCCATTTTCTCACTTAAGTTTTGATTTTGTAATTAAGTAGACAACAGTTTTAAGAGTCCTTTCAGCTCATGATTTGGGAACAATTACAATAGCAAGAAGAAAAGCTTTGTCTTTCACTTTCTTGTTTTGAAAACCTCACTTCCAAATTAGGCCTAAAAAGCACTTTTAAACTCTCACTTCATTTTTTAGGTTCTTAGCAGCAGTAGATTAAGATTTCAATTACATTGCAGAACTTTAGGAATCAAAAGAACAAAACCCCAAAACAAGCATAAACTTGAAAATAGTGAGGTAAGGAAGGGTTATCTAGCACATATAGTGTGCTACACTTCATTAGTTTACGACACCCGAATTGATAATTTATGTAGCAATTTAGGACACTAAGTTGACTAAACAACTTTATCACATAACCAACCTAATGGATATGGCTTCTTGTGAGGTGTGGTTAGTAATCCCAGTTTCTTTACAATTGCTTCAAGAATTAAGTTTACTTGTGAGCCACTATCAAACAAAGTATCAATCTTTTGATGCTTGGAAATAACTCTAACAAGAAAAAATCTCATGATTTTTCCTCTCATTTTCTTCATTATCATTAGATTGTTCAGAATTACTAGTAGATGCTTCAGAATTTTTACCTTTTATACTTGTGGCTACAATTGTTGTTTCATCCCCTGAGTCTAACCCCAAATCCTTCTGAATAGTTGCAGCAGTATTCTTCTTTTCGCCATCATACTTCTTGGGCTTCAGCTCCAGATGCAGAATCCAACGGTGTTCATCATCATGCCCATCCTTCTTGCAGTGAGTGCATGAAGGTTTGGTCTTTTGTACAGCATTTGTCTTCCTCTCTTTCCATTTATGCTTTCGCTTTTCCTTGCTCTTTCTTGCAATGGGTTTTGATGATCCCCTAACTTCTGGGTTCACATTCTTGCCTCTAGCCTCTAGATGTGTAGCCTGAATAGATACCTCATCTATGCTAGTGGGATTAAACATGAGAATGGTATGTCTCAAATAACTATGTAGACCACCTATATACTTCAGCAGTGTTTCAGTTGAGTCTAAAGAAATGCCTAGAATCAAAGCTCTTTTCCTAAATTCTTGGGTGTAACTTTTTACACTTTGCCCTTTTAATTGGCGAAGAGTTTGCCAACTCATCATAGCTTGCTGCATATAAGCTAGTGGATAGAATTGTTTTTTAATTGCAGAAACAAATTCATTCCAGGTAGAAAGAATTTTACCATGCTTCTTCAAATCAGCTTGTGTCCTACCTTCCCACCATACCAGGGTGGTGCCTCCAAGGCGTAGGCTAGCCAGCTAAATCTTTCTCCTTTCTGAATCGATGTTATACACCCTGCAATATACATCAATCTGTTTAATCCAGTTATCTAGCTTTTTTGCATTCAATTCCCCATCATAAACTGGCAAATCAAACTTCACATCTAATTTAATCAAAGAAGGTTTCTTCTTTTTCTTGTCAGAGCTTTCTTTATGTGAAGAAGATGAGGATGAAGGTGATGATGGGGGAGATGGTGGAGAGGGCTTCTCTTCTTTTCCTTTGCCTTCTGGGTGGGCAACTAGAAGAGGTTCTTCTACTGCTTTATCTTGTTTGGAGGTTGATGACTCTTCACCTCTACCTTTCTTAAATTCTCTACACATTTCTTCTACCATGGCTCTCATGGTCATGAAACTGTCCATGAACTAGGAGTCTGATTCCAAGGGACTTTTTTCTGACATTTTCCTCTTAGGATAGACTCTTCAAATTTCTAGGTTAGCTTCAACCAACTCTCCTTCTCCTAATTTAAGCTTTGATCTAGTTATCATTCAACAAAAGAGAATCCAGCACAAGCTTGTCTAACCTTAGCAACCTAGAGCTCTGATACCACTTGATCTGAAACTAATCCAAGACAATTAATAAGGTATTACAGACTCATGTGCATGGATGTTCCTATGTTATTTTATGCAATGGATCGATAAGATTGCGAAATACACAGGCACTGAAGCAGTTAAAGAAAACATAACAGGCAAACATATAAACACAACAAGTTTAATAAGGAGTTCACCCAACACTCTAGGGCTACGTCTCCTGGTCCAACCTTTAGTGGTGGCCTCTCTATTATGTTTTCAAAGCATATTTTTTACAACAGTGAGCTCAATTTGAGTCTCACACACAGATATAAATCAGCAAGACTGTACTTGGATCCCTCCCAAGTCTCTGGAGTACACAAACTCTCCTTACTGACTCTCGAACTCTATTGGTCACAGTAGTATGAGCCCAATCTAAGACTCATACATGATATATATTACAGAGGAGTGCGCTTGAATCTCTCAAGCCTTCTCTGGAGCACACAGACTCTCTGACTCTCTCTATCTCGACTCTGGCTCGATGTTGCCTTTGCTTTTGCAGGTCAGCTTAGCTTTTCATCTCTGCTTCTAACTTTCTAACTCGCTTGCTTGCTTTCTCTGTCAGCTTGTGGCTTTAAAGCCAATCTACTTCCTGACTGTTCATTTCCTCTTCCCGGCTTTCCAGTTCCCCTACCTTTTCCCGTTTGAATCCCTCTGCCCTGCGTAATCAGTCAGTGTATAACGCCTTATAGGGAGGTGGCCACCCATTTCATAATGAACCAAGTGTCAGTTCTCTTGGACATTTTTGAAACGGTCGTTCTTCCGTTAACTCCAAGAATGCCCGCGAAACACGACCTTCTGCGAATGCATCGTCCATGTCGGACTTAAAATCCTATACAACTCTGCCTGTTAACCTTGTCAAATCCGGTCATCCATCGAATTGCGTCTCCGTCGTTGATCTGGAGCCTCCAAATCCTACGGTCATCGTCCATATCGGGCGGGTAAGTAACATGATGTTTACCCATCTGATGTGAGTGGTTTTCTCTCTCTTCCACCAGACGCGTGGCACCCATTGTGTGGCATCAGGCAGGACTCAGTTGAAACTGCTTACTACTCGAAGCCCTTCTGATATTCTGCTAGTTTTTTTTGTGGGACCCCGCTTCTGACGGAATCGGAATGATATCTATTACATTTTATGAATTTTCGGGTCTAGGGGCTTGCGGCCCTTCCTTCTTTGAGGGGTTTTCCCTGCGATATGCGATTAGCGACTTGTCGCTAATCACATATCAAAAACTACCCTTGTTTCTCGAAATGGCCTCTGCTTTTTCTAATTTGTGACAGCATGAGTTACCATGGGCCGACGGTCTACGCGCTTGACAAAGCGTCCTCGTTGCTCCACGTTGATCACAAATTGCAACTGTTATGAGGATATCTCCGATAAGATTGATCTTTATAAGACTTTGAAACTTTGGCATGATTTTTAAAGAGTTCATGAAAACTTAGAGAGTGTTCTAGGATCCAATTTGGATCATGACCATTCGAATTTGTCTAGGAATTCATCCACGCCTGTCTCCCCATTATATGTTGGTAGTTCCCTTGCTTCAGACCTCACACACTACAGTGATCTAATCATCATGTTGCAACTTAGTGTTGTTACTTCATGCAACCAGTTCTGCCAGCGTTCTATTTCTTCCTCTGAATCCGAAGTACATGAACTGTCGCGCTCCCATGAGATTCTCCATCTTCTGTCGGGTTCACTTGATCTTGGTTTTGCGCCGTTATCTAATAAATGAAATCCAGCTCATCATTGATGTCATCCTCACGCATAGGTTCTGTGTAGTGTGCCCCTTCGGCCGAATCAAGCGGAACTATTACGCATAGAGATTTTTTCTTGAAAATCATTTTATGTTTCTTCAGGTTAATGACCCCATTCATATCTGTGGCCCAGTCTATCCCTAACAGTGTGGGGTAAGGGTTACTATCATCCACAATCTCTATTACTTCAAAATCAGTCTATGTGCTTGCACCTTCGATATCCATTGTTACCCCTTGCAATCTTCCCATGGGCACGATCTTTTGTTGGTTCGCCATCCATAATTGAATAGGAGACCACTATAGTGCGGGCCTGCTCATGTGTTCCCATGTCTGCTTTGGTAACACATTCACGTCTGAGACTATGTCTAGGATGACTTGATCCATCTCATATTCACCAATTTGCGCCGTCAATCGCCTTTCTCGTCCAATGCGCAAGGAATGCTTCCCCAACTTTCCAACTATGCGCGGTTCCCCTAACCCTGTGCACCTAGTGATCAACTCTTATAGTCCTTTAACTGCCTTATTGTCACGTAGCAGCTTCATGCATGTCTCTAAAAGGTAGTAAGCATAGAAGGATCCATTCCTGGCTCTAGTTAATCCTTCCTATGAAGTAGAGACCTCCGTGAAGCTCTTCTTAGCTTCCATAAATGTGTCCTTTGCGCGCTCCATGTCAAATTCAGGTTCTTTTGTAGGAGTCTTGCGAACCCATGTATCACCCACGGGTTGCTTTCCCTTATCGTCCCCTGTAGTCACGCCACTTTTGAGTACCATGTTCACATTAGGGTCTTCTTCGCGTGGTTCCGACCTCATCATTTGGATATTTTGTGTCAGAGGAGGCTGTAGTACCCCTTTCTCACACATCTGTGCGATCAATGTTGGGCAATCTACTGCTTCATGGTCAAACTGATAGCAATACAGACAACATGTTCTGGTCGAATTTGTACAGTCACGCGCGTAGTGCCCAGGGCCTCCACAATTGTAGCAGATTAACTGTTTGCGCCCTCGTCTAGGTCCCATTCCTCCTCGTCCTCATTCGTGCCCTTGGAATCCACCGCACGCTACAGTTGCAGTTGGATCCTGACCTCGCACCTCAATCTGCATTCTATAGGTCGGCGTTCGATCCATCAATAATTCATAGCTCTGATAGTTTCGCTCATCGTGGCCTACTGATCTACAAAAATTATAGAATAGTTATTGTGGAGTCTATGTATAATTTTGCAACAGGTGACAGTTGTTTGTCATGTGCTTTCCTCCCACTTGACAGATCGTGCACCAGAGTGTGGGCGTTGCACTTGGGCCCACCTGCGCTTCTGGCCTCAATGGCATCGGTCCTCCTCCCGCCAAATAATTTTCAAATACGGGGCAGTGATCCTTATTGTGACCATGGCCTTTAAATTTTATGCACCACACTTCTTCGCGCGCTTCCAGCCGGGATGCCCTATTCTGCTTCAAACTCTGCATTTCCAAGCATAGGTTTTGTATCTGCGCATGGATTTGTTGGACTCCCAACCCTGGATCCTGTATCGGTGTCTCATGCAACCTCATCGCCATTTCCAATGCTTCTGCGTGGGTTGAGAGCTTCCGTTGAGATAGTGTTGTCCTCAAGTGTGGTGTCAAAGATGCCACAAACCACGCGTGGTGCTGCGCATCTATCAATGTCATATTAGCTTCATGAATCGTACTCTTCAGCCTCTAATCCAAATCTTCATTCCCTACTCCTCTGAATACAGGCAGCTTGTTCGCGCTCGCCACGTTGAACTTTTGGTTTGGTGGAGGTGGTGTGGGCGAATATGGAAGTGAATGCGGTGACATGGGTGGAGGCATACGTGGGGATGGTAACTTCGGAATGCGTTTCTTTATCAAACTGACCACACTCCTCAGGGAAACCCACGCGCGCTCTTCCTCGCTCACTCGCGAAGGTGAAATTAAAGGATTTTTTCCTAACCCTTCGATACCTTTGTAGAGCTTCCCGCTCCGTGTTGTTCCACTCATTAATGGATTCGCATCACCCGTTTTTCACATAACAGCATCTTAATCCAGGTATTCAAAGATTTGATATACTTACCTCTTGGTCCCTTCAGAAAACGTCTTTCCTCTTTGCTATAGCTGACAGTCATATCTATCACAAATTCAATGATAAACCCTCCTATTATTCGATCCAGCCAATGGTCTACAGCCCGCGCAATCTTATCTTCAAATGCCTCTAGCCTGCCCACCAACTCTGGGGTCCACAGTATGGGTTGATCAAGCTTGCACCTTCCCTAGCTGTCTACTAGCCTTGCGATCCAATCATACAGCTCTGAAGAGAAAGACGCAAAGAAGATCTTGTGCATTTCCGTATATACGTAGTGATCCAGCCACCTCTTCTCAGATATCTACGGGGTTTTGTTTTCCTGTACCACAAACTTTTGAAGCTTCTGATCCAACCAATATTTAATTTCCTTCTTCGTAGGGTTCTAGTGTTCCAACATTAGACATCCCTTAGGCAGATCCCGCTCCTGGAAATGGAACCATTTGTTGGCTTAATGGGGCTTGACCTAGGTTTAGAAATGTTTAACCAAACAAATCCTGAAACTATTGGCCCTTTTGGCAACAGTCCGCAGAGCGCGGACTGAGGTCTCACCTGAGGTAGTATGGGAGGGTGCTGGAACTAGGTTTTTGCACCCTGGGAATGTCTTGATAAGGTCTGGAAGTTCGCAAGCCTATCCTCCGCCCTATGCTATATCCGCATAGCCGTCTGTTCAACGCAACTACTTTCTAGCGGCTAAGATAACTAGAGTGAATGTTCTTTATCCCTTTCTGCGCTTAGTATTATTATAGATCTTGGATTAAATTAAGTAGGCCCGATACTTTTAGTTATCAATTAACATAACAGATGCACACGCAATCATAAACCAGAACAGATGCATAAACCAGAATATAGAAACAGATACGCAATATTCCAAAACCACTTATCTTTATTAATGTTTTTTTCCAATTACGATTCACTTCCTACCCTACGCACTCAGCTACAGGGGTCCATGCACACAGCTACGGACTCTACTAGGCCTCTGCGCACACAACTACAGAGCCTCTTCTACTACTACGACCCGAAACTCTGACTTACAGTCTCAGATCCACTATCACTTTCAAAAACCCATGCACAATTGATCTCTACATCCAAAGCTACCTTCTACACTTAGAGCCTCGCTCTGTTTATACATTCCCATGGTCTGCAAACCATGGGTAGGCCGACACATTCTAGATTAAATTACAATATTTTAGGGTGGAGTACCCTTTTACTTGACTCATTACCATCCGGGCTCTGCGCACTTCACGGAGATTTTACAATACCATTACCCAAAATTGGGGGATTTAGCCCCCAAACCCATTACGTGGGGGATCTGCTGTCCAGCACCATCGATCTGAACATAGGGATGTAGGAATTTACAGGGTAAGTTCCTCAGACAGAACACCAAAGGACACCGCTCACAACCAGATCGCAGATCAATACACCAGTATTTTTGACGTGGTTAAAACCCTCAAAGAGGGAAACAGTCCACGGCCTAAGCCAACGCAGCCACTTCAGGAAATTTATTAATAAAAGAATGAAAATTTACATATGCTTCTCTCATGCACGGATTACCCTACAAATGACCCTCCATGCGCTTTAAATAGAAATCATGGACCAATCGGGTGTCAAGCCACGGATCAAGTGTCGGTAATACCGAGGAGAGAATGAACCGTCGGGTCACTACATATCGTGACCGTCAGATTGTAAGTTAAAAAATGTACAACGGTAAAGAAACACACTTTACCTAACTCTATACTAGACCAAGTTGTACTTAACTATTTCCTATGTGTCGGAATATCCTAACATCCCCCCTTAAGAACAACTTGGGATAGGATTGAAGGATTTACAAATATGACACAATAGGAGAAGGAAGGAGGCACTAGAACCTATCCCCCCTTAGTGACAACTTCCTGAACTCCAACCATAAATCGAAGTTTAGTGAACTTCACCTCTGTGAGAGCCTTTGTGAAGATGTCTGCAACTTGATCATCTGTTGAACAATATTGCACTTCAAGAACATGGTCGTGAATGAGCTTTCTAATGAAGTGCATGTGCAGTTCAATGTGTTTGTTGCGCTGATGTTGGACTGGATCTTTGCATAGCTGAATGGCACTTTGATTATCACACCAAACTGTAGCCGGATGCTGCTGCTCAAAGCCAAACTCTGATAGGATCTGAGGAAGCCACAAGGCTTCCTTACTAGCTTCTACGGCACCACGATACTCTGCTTCTGCTGATGAAAGAGAAATGGCACCTTTTTTCTTGCAAGCCCATGTAATAGGTCTTGAACCAAGAGTGAACACATAACCGGCAGTAGACTTCCGATCATCAGGGTCACCAGCCCAATCGGAATCAATGAAACCAACCAATAGAGGAGATGCTTCGGCACTGTAATGAATCCCAAACTGAATTGTACCTCGAACATAACGAAGTATTCTTTTATCTGCTTTCCAATGACTTTCACGGGGGTTTTGCATGAACCGAGCAACAAGGCCAACAGCAAAGGAAAGGTCAGGACGAGTATGGGTTAGATACAAAAGTTTTCCTACAAGTTGACGATATAAGGTAGCATCAACTTCAGGAGAAGTACAAGTGACTGAAAGTTTGACTCCGGACTGAAAGGGAGAAGGGGCCGGCTTACAGTCTTCCATGTGAAAGTGGCTTAGAATATCACAGGCATACTTGGACTGAGAAAGGGAAATACCTGCCTTGGATTGCAAGACTTGAAGACCGAGAAAATAATGTAAGTGTCCTAAGTCTGTCATTTCAAACTTCCTTTTAAGGCTAGACTTCACATGGTTGATAAGGTTGGGATCACTACCGGTAAGGATAAGATCATCAACATAAAGAACAAGAATGATAAGAGACTTTCCCACTTTCTTAGTGTAGACAGTATTGTCAGAATGACACCTAGAAAAGCTAGATTCTAAAAGAAAGTTGTCCATTTTGGCATACCAAGCTTGAGGAGCTTGCTTGAGACCATAAAGGGATTTCTTAAGCCGACATACAAGGCTGGAGTCTGTTTTTATGAAGCCAATGGGTTGTTCCATGTAGATTTCTTCATGCAAGTCCCCATGCAAGAAGGCAGATTTAACATCCATCTGATGGACTTCCCATTTGAACGAGGTAGCAAGGGAAAGAAAAAGGAGGATAGAGTTCATTTTGGCAACAGGGGAGAAGGTTTCAGTGTAGTCAATGCCTTCAACCTGTGAAAAACCTTTAGCAACAAGACGAGCTTTATGTTTATCAACTTTCCCATCTGGTCCATACTTGGTTCTGTAAACCCATTTGCATCTAACAAGTTTTCGTCCCTTTGGTAGAGGAACAAGATCCCATGTATCATTTGCCAATAATGAATGATATTCTTCATTCATAGTTGCTTCCCAATCTGGATGGCCTGAAGCTTCTGCAAAGGTGTCAGGATCATAATTTACTGGAGCTTGAGCCAGTAAAGAAGAGGCTCTCTCGAACTGAGAACGTGTGTGTCGCTGATCTGTAGGATCACCGACAAGATCACCTGCTGCATCTCGAGTAGCACGAACCCATTTTGGAAGCTCAGGAGCTGAAGGAGGATCCTAAGATGGTGGGGGAGGATTGTCATCTTCACTTTCATCATCTGAAGAAGAAATGTTTTCAAAGGTAGAAGAGATAGGGAGAGGTGGCACATCCACCGGACTAGGCTCGCAGGCCAATATATTTTCATCAAATTTTACATCTCTTCCAATGATAACATTTTTGGACTTAAATGGAATAAGTCTATAGCCTTTGACATCTTCAGAATATCCAACAAAAGTACATTTTTCACTCATAGGTTCTAAAGCTTTATGCTTTTCATCTGGAATATGGGCCCACACTTCACTTCCAAAAACACGAAAGTGACTTACATCTGGTTTGATTGAGCTCCATGCTTCTTCTGGAGTGATATTCTTTAAAGTCTTAGTAGGAGTGCGATTTATTATGTAATTTGCACAGTTAATTGCTTCTGCCCAAAACTAAGACCAAGTCCTTTATATTGTAGCATACAATTAGCCATTTCCTTTAAGGTGTGATTCTTCCTTTCAGCTACACCATTTTTTTGTGGAGTATATGGAACAGTATGTTGCATTTGTATTCCATTCTCAGTGCAAAAGTTGATGAATATGTTTTTAACATATTCTCCGCCATTATCAGATCTTAGCTTAAGAATTTGATGTCCAGATTGTTTTTCAACAAAGGCTTTGAAGGCCAAAAATGTGTTAAATACTTCACTCTTGAGTTTTAAGAAGTATACCCAAGTGCGTCTGGAGAAATCATCAATGAAAGTTAAGAAATACTTGCAGCCAGAGAATGAAACAACAGGAAGTGGACCACATAAATCACTATGCACAAGCTGTAAAGGGGCTGAGGCGTGCCAAGAGGCACGTTTTTCAAAACTGTCCCGATGATGTTTTCCGAGTACACATCCGGAACAAACACCATCTCTGCAAGATACCATAGGAAGACCTGTCACCATATTTTCTTTACATAGATGCCGAAGGGAGCGATAGTTTAAGTGACCAAATCGCTCATGCCAAAGTTTGCTCACTTCATCGTTATGAGCAACAAATACTGAGGGAAGATTTGATGACCCAAAGTTGTGAAACTTATACAACCTTGTAGAATCATCAGCAATGCCAGTAGCCAAAATCTGTTTAGGATCTCTTAAGTCCTTGATTACAACATCATGAGGTGAAAATTCAACGATTTTACCTTCACCTGAATGAGCTATCTGATATACAAATAGAAGGTTGCAGGATAAGGTTGGAACACATAATACATCATTAAACTGACCATTGTCTAGATGAACAGTTCCAGTCCCTACAACATTAAGAGATCTATCATCACCAACATATATATTTTTGGTGTTACAATCATTTAAAGAAGAAAACATGGCTTTGTTTTTGGCCATGTGATAAGAAGCTCCAGAATCAATGAGCCACTCATGAGAATGAGAAGAAGAAGATACATTTAATGCATAGCCAGACCAAGATGCTTGACAACCACATGCAGAAAGTGCCATTCCTGAAGATGAAGTTGAAGTTGAAGATTGCCCCAAATGGATGTTATGCTTCTTCATTGCTGCTTCCAAGGCTTCCATCTTCTTAAAGCATTTTGATTCTAAGTGGCCATCTCGATTACAAAAATTGCAATGTCTATCAGTCTTCTTCCCTTTGTTTTTATTTGTCTTATCATTTTGTTGAAATGATTTTTCATTTTGGGGCTGAAATTGCTTAGGACCCTTGTTTGGTTTAGGACCATTCTTTTTAGGATATGACTTCTTAGGATTCTCTGAATTTGGTTGCTGTTGGGCGGCTAACGCTTTCTTGGAAGAGTTTCCAAGATTAAGAAGACCAAGGTGTAAGAGTTTTTCTTGTTCTCTTATTAAAGAATCACAAAAAGAGGCAAAGGAAGGGGACTTGTAGTCTGTTCCTTGAGAAATGAAGGCTTCTCTTGTAGAATGGAAGGTGGAAACAAACACAGAGTAGGCTGGTCCCAACTTAGTAAGAATGGAATAGATAAGGTTACTATCTTCTTTCTTAACTTTAACACCTTCCAAGAGATATCTAAGTGTCTTGAACTTGGACAAGAAATCTTCAATGCATGAAAAATTATTAGGGTCCAATGTAAGCAACTCATTTTCAAGTTGATGGGTTCTAAGTTCATTTTTAATCCCAAAAACTTTATTGATTTGTTTCATTGCTTCATCAGGAGTATCAAGTTCTGCAATATGGAATCTAAGATCTGGAGAAATAGACATCCCTATCAATCCACGTGCTTGATCTTGCCTATTTTCCCATTTAGCAGCCTTATCTTCATCCTTCGGTTTCTTTTCTTGGCCTGAGGCTATTCTGTAGAGACCTTTATTTCTAAGTAAATCCTCAATGTAGGACAACCATTGGAAGTAGTTGGTGATGTCAAGGGTAACTTGGTATTGACTTTCCATTTCAACGAAAACTGAAGCTAAAGATGCTGAAACTAAGTGTTCCAATGGATAGATCTTGAAAAATTAGGCTGGTTTAAAAAAAACGGCTCTGAAAACGGCTTCCGGATGAAGAAGTTATGGCTTTTTGAAAAAAAGTTGTTGAAGTTGCCGACGAAGTGCGGGAATGTGCGGAAATGAAAAAGTTCACCCCCACAAAATGGAGACTTGAACCCAAGACCTCTACTCTCTTAAAATAGCTTTGAACCAATTGAGTTATACAAAAAATTTGAGAGAGAGAGAGAGAGAGGGGGGGGTGCTTTGGGTTGCGTGCTTGCTTTGAGAAAGCTCTTTTTCCCTACAAAACAAAAAACACAAAACCCAACACGGACATGCAAAGAAAACGAACCTTACGGCTCGAAGTTAGCTTTAGCCGAAAAACTAAATATTTTCAAAAATGAACCTTGCGGCTCAAAGTTAGCTTTAGCCGGAAACTAAATATTTTCCTCAATGTTTCTGATTTTCCGAGATCACCCTAAGGCGCAGGGAAAAGAGCATACGCATGAGAAAAATCCTTCCTTTCTATTTCTGATTTGCCCAGATCGCACAGAGTCACAGGGCAAAGAGCATACGCAGAAATGAAAGGTATAGATCCAGTAATAAAAAAGCTAAATAAACCGAAACTGAAATAAACAGAGAATAAATAACAGTAAACTGCAAATAAACATTGTATACCTCCAGATCTTAAAAATGACGCGCTAGGGCTACCGGAAACCTTTTCGCATGAAACGAAAGGGGTTCCTCACTGGAACAGATGCTCCCAACACAACAGAGCAGTCCTCTCGGCCCGAAAGCAGTCAAAAATAGCAAATCTAGGAAACAGCAGTCGGATGCAGTTCTACCGGCTTCAGATTTGGATCACCAACGGACGCGGCCCTCAAATAGCTCTGATACCATGTAGGAATTTACAGGGTAAGTTCCTCAGATAGAACACCAAAGGGCACCACTCACAACCAGATCGCAGATCAATACACCAGTATTTTTGACGTGGTTAAAACCCTCAAAGAGGGAAACAGTCCACGGCCTGAGCCAACGTAGCCACTTCAGGCAATTTATTAATAAAAGAATGAAAATTTACATATGCTTCTCTCATGCACGGATTACCCTACAAATGACCCTCCATGCACTTTAAATAGAAATCATGGACCAATCGGGTGTCAAGCCACGGATCAAGTGTCGGTAATACCGAGGAGAGAATGAACCGTCAGATCACTACATATCGTGACCGTCGGATTGTAAGTTACAAAATGTACAACGGTAAAGAAACACACTTTACCTAAATCTATACCTAACTCTATACTAGACCAAGTTGTACTTAACTATTTCCTATGTGTCGGAATATCCTAACAAGGGATTCTCAAGGTATTCAGTGACTCGGAGGTAGCCACTCGTCAAGTACAAGATACTATCCACTTTCTTTCAATGCATCTTAAAATCTACCAGGAAGAGGTATGGCGCTTAATTAGTCATTTTAAAGATTTTAATATTATTTTTGTTCCTAGACTTAGAAATGTTGCAACATATTGGGTTGTGCTATATTATTTCCACGACTAGCGGGGGGGTCACGAGGGGGTGGAAACTCCCCTATCAGGGGTATGCAGGGGTGCAGCGCCCTAAGAAAAAAATAAATTCGAACCCTATATTACCTATGGTTTTTTGCATGGATTTCGCACATGTTTTGGGCACGATGGTTTTTGGTCCATGGTATTATGTAGATCCGATCAAGGGAACTATGATTATGTTCTAATCCAAGGTTAATGGATTAGGTTTTATGGATACTTCTACATGTATATATATGTATTGTAACATTGAAAGGAACATAATGAAAAATCAATCTGGTAGTCCCAGTTTTGGGATCTAAGGGAAAATGTATATGTATATTTTTTTTATGTGTGGTGCTCTCACAATTGTTTATTTTCTGTTTTTAGAATTCGTATGTAGGTAATTTTTAAATAGGGTTAAAACCTACACAATAGATGCACTAGCAAATGCAGTCGCTATGATGTTGCCATTGAAAAATGTTTTTTATATTGAGATTGTATATAAACCATCAGTACCAAATAATGTCACTAACTTATGCATTTTAAATGACAACCAACAGATACTATACTTTATGGCTAATGCAGATGTAATCAAAGACGCTGCCATAGATGAGGATGAGCACTATCAGGCTTTGCAGGACACTTCCAATGCGATGAAAGGAAATACTATGCCCAAGGTTGTGGTGTCCCTGGAGAATTTATACGACCTACAGAACCGATTTAGAGGACCAATTAATATGAAGAATCAGAGCTTAAAGTTATCATATAAACAAGTCAATCTTGGGACCCAAGAAGATATGAAGTATGTGAACCTCGGTACGTGTTGGTATCCGTAGGAGCGATAGGCATTCATACGCTTATTCAAATAGTATTGTGATGTACTTGCATGGACATACGATGATTTAAATACATATGACACTCGTATTATCCAACATGTCATTCCTATAAAAGAAAGGGTAAAGCCTTTCCAACAGAAGTTACGAAAAGTTCACCCAACACTGGAACCCCTTATCCAAAATGAATTGAGAAAGATACTGGATGCTCGAATCATATTCAAAGTCAGACATTCCACTTAGGTCTCCAACATGGTCCCAGTTAGAAATAAGTCTGGAGAAATATGTCTATGTGTCGATTTTAGAAATCTCAATTGGTCTTCTAACAAAGACAATTACCTTGTGTCATCCATGGAATAAATCCTTTAGACAAGATATGGGTCTGAAATGTTTTTGCTACTAGATTGTTTCTCGAGTTATAATCAGGTGCTAGTAGCGGAACCAGACATATTAAAAACTACCTTCCGGACCAAATGGTGAACATTCATTTTTAAGAGAATGCCATTTTGGCTCATAAATGCAGGTGCAACTTTCCAAAGAGTAATGGACATCGCCTTCTGCAACCTTATAGGTCAGAGCATCGTAGTGTATTTGGACGATCTTACTATGTACTCCAAAAAGGATCGGATCACGTATGTCTTCTGAAACAGATATTCAAGAGGTGTCGAAAGTATGGGATTTCCCTTAATCCCAATAAGATACTCTTCGATGTGTCTAAAGGTATTCTACTTGGGTACATCATTGCAAAAAGCAGAATTAAGATTGATCCTAAGAGGCTCAAATCCATCACACAGATCCTGTGTCAAGTGAATAAGAAAGCCATGCAGTCTTTCTTAGGGAAAATTAATTTCCTGAGAAAATTCATCTTTGATCATGCTCGGATAGTCATGCCCCTACAGGAGATGATCAAGAAAGATGCAATATACAAAAGGGATAAATGGGAAAAGGATGCTTTCACACAGATTAAGCGGGTTATTACTGATGCACCCACACTATTCAGTCCATATTATGGCAAAGATTTATGTAACCACCAAAAGTCATATACACAGCGTAAATATTAAAATACTTTGTAGACAAAGACATCCATCGTAGGATAGTAATTGTAACTATATATTATATACATAATTGATGCAAGATGATACAAATGAGAATGAGGGTCCTATATATATAGCCAGGTAAGTACCCTTTCACGAACAGTTATGTCCTTTAGGGACGTACCTTTTCATTAATTGCTAAGTAAGTAATCACTAATCTTATTTGTTGTTTTTTACATTATTTGTGTTTATTTTTATATAAATTTATTTCGTTACATTGCCTTCCCCTTCAAAAAGATCTGTCCTCAAAACTTACTGATGAAGGATTGATTCTCTTTTGTTGATCCAAATGTCTTCTTATTTATGAGCTTTCATCTTAGTTGATACAAGACAATATGATGTTCTGAGCGACAGACAAAATTGTCGTATGAAAACAGATCAAACCATCCTAGATTAATCTTCTAGGAAATCTTCTGACCCTTGGAGATGTGTGGTGAATGGTTATCATAGGACTGGATTGAGCTTATTTCAATATTCTTCGGAACATAAGTTTGTTTATGTTCTGTGTGATATAGATTTGTAGATTTATTAAGGTATCTACTCTTGTGATTCGGATGTAGATAAGGAATTTTTCTTGTTTGAACTTCCTTAAACATTTTTATGGCAGTTTCTTGATTTCCATCAGGCATTATTTTTGTTGAATTAATTACTGAATCCTTATTTAGTGTGTCCTCTGTTTGAAAGATAACCTCTGAGTACGTTTTTACTTCAATAGTGTTTGCATTTGTCTGAACTACAAGATTAGTGGTATTGATGTTTATTTCTTCAGTTTGGACTATTACATCTAGAGATTTTGATTTTTCCTTTATGACAAGTTCTTTTAAACTATTCATCAATGATTTATTTCTGTCCTTAAGTTTTTTAATATGTTTGAGCAGATTTTGATTATGATTTTTGAGACATAAGCATTCCTCATTCTCTGAATCAACTTTATTTTGGCCTTCACGCTTCTCGTCTTTTAAACACTTGATTTGTTCTACTAATTTTTAGTTAAGGCTCTTTAAACGTAAATTTTCTTCTTGTTGTTCTAATAGATGCTCCTTGAGTTCCTTTTTTGAGGCTTTAACTTTCTTGACTTGTTCGAATAGTTTTTCTTGGTGATGTCTAAGGCATGAAATTTATGTCTTTGTTGCAGATGACTTCTTCAAGCTCTTTTTGCTTCTTTGATATAGTTTTTTTGTTATCTTGAAACATCAAGTCTAAGATATCCTTAAGGTCTTCTAATGAAAATTTTATTGATTTTGATTTACTTATTATGTCTCGAAACATGACCATCTTCCCTTTATAAGGAAACATCAAAACTTGTTTCTCTATGTTTAACATGAATGTACCCAAATCCTTAAACCAGGGTTGACTGAGTATGATGTCAGTGTTTTTATCCGTCCTTACAACATGAAATTGAGATATGTACTCATAATGACCTATTGTCACTTGTAGATCACTAATTTTATATTCTTTTTGGTCAAAAATATTTTTTTTTACACCAATGCTTAGCTCTGGAATTAATAGTTGATTTGCCAAGTTGATGTTGATATAATTTTTATCGTTGCTTGGGCTAATAGCGACATTAACTTCTCTTCCTTGGATACTTCCTTTTAATGTAATTACTCCATGATCTGTAACTGAAAAACCATTATAGGAAAACCTTTCTTCCTTTGTCATTTTAGAATTGAGCTCCATCATTTTTTTTCAATGATTGATCCTATTTGTTTTGTCGAGATGTCTTAAGATATTATGTAATCACCCTCTTTTTTCTTTGATTGTCTCTCTTAATATAACCTCTTTTTTTAATAAATAATTTAATTAATTAAATAACTTTAATAAATTAAATTATTTAATATATATATATATATATATATATATATATTATTTGTGTTTTTTGTTTATATGAATTTTCGATTTTTAAAATTTAATTAATTAAATTAATTTTATTTTTTAAATAATTAAATTAAGTTATATATATTAACTAATTAAATTATAGTTATATAATCTAATTCGAGCTTGTCCACGGTGTTTCTCTTTAATATATATCGACCAACTTTGTAGTTGACCCGACGTGCACCTTTTGACAAGAGGCACAACGTTTGACGGCCCGACATTTTTTTTTTAAAACTTTGTGGAGTTCTGCGTGGAGTTTTGGTAGTGGTCCGGATTTCAAGTGGAGAACTCGAGGATGGAAAATCGAATGGCGCGGAACCAGTGGCAAAGGATAGGCCATTTTATATAGTGGTGTTTGCAATTCGAATAGAGTGCGGTGGTGGTGTGAACTGATTCATAATGGATCATGGATCTTGTAAGTTAAGTCGAAGTTTGCTAAATGACTAAGATGGTTCTAGGTAGCGAAATTGTTCTCCATTTATGCAGTAATGAATGAAAGAAAGAAAGAAATTATTTTAATGTCCACGAGGCTAAAGATAGCTTATGAGACAGATTGTTTCTTCCTCTGCTTGATGTATTCGATCTTTTTTTTGTGAAGTTCACCATAAATGCTCCCATCTTCTTGACAAACCCCTCGTTAAATAGATTATCCCAAGAGCTAGTTGCCAGCGTATCTGCATAACTTTCCCTGTTGTCTTTGAAGGCCTCACATTCTAAAATGAAATGTTTTTGTGTTTCCACTTTTCCGGAAGAACAAAAAATGCATATCCTTTCCTCCCACACTTCCTTTGGCCTTTTCCAGCGCCCTGTTTCACAACAGAGTTGATGAGAATTAGTCCTTAACTGAGCAATAAGAATTTTGGCTCTCCAAGAGATATTGGCCTCTATGTATGCTTTTGGTTGATGATTATGAGTGGGATTAAACACTTCAATATAGTAATTTTTCTTTCTTCCTAGCTCCTTCTCCCAAGTATGTTTGTGGAACTTTTCCATAACAAAAGCTTTTATCTCTTTGTTGTTTATGGGGCACGCGTTCAAGCAAATATCCCATTTACTAAACCATTTGTTATTTTGTTGCATCCAATTTTTTTTGCTCTTGCACAATCTATCATTAAAGACAACCTTAGGCCATCTACCCTCTTCCATTTGCTCAATTTTTTTTAAATACCTTATGACTCGCACCATAGCAATTGCTTCAATAGGAGCAGTCCATGTTTCACTTAACAAGATATCATAAGGAATTGCACTTTTAATCTTAAATTTGTTTGTAATCAAACACTTCTGAATTTTCTCAATTTGTCTTCACTGCATGTCGGAAGTACTGCTAGCCCACAGTTCACAACCATATAGAATCACTGGAATCACTAGAAGCCCAAAAAGAGTTTGAGTGGTCTTCCAGTCCCATAACTCTGCCTCTCTACACCTATTTTGAAAAGCATAAAATGCTTTCCAACCCCCCAAAGTTCTTTTCTTTCTACAACCATTCCAGCTTAGATTTTTGTTGAAGTCAATTCCGAGGTATTTGTAATCCGCAACTTCTTCCAGAATGTTGCCTTCAAAGTAGAACTTATGTTGGTTATGTTTTCTTTTCTTAGAGAAGACCACTACTTTCGTTTTGCTAATATTGACTTGCATCCCCACACTTCTACAAAAATGCTCAAGGGATAGTAAGTGCTATTCCAAACCAAGAGCCGATTTAGCAATCAGAATAAGGTCCTCTGCTTACAAAAGAAGCCTTATAACGAAGTTGCACAAATAGATACCATCACCCCCTTGCAAATTTAACCACTCCTCAAGCTTGTCGATATATAAACCAAAAAGGGTAGGAGACAGTGGGCAACCTTGCTTGACCCCGATATCGCTTCTAAAACTTTCAGAAATGCCTGTTGAAGTTCTAATTTTGACTTTCACCTCTTCATACAGCCTATGCACGGTTGCTCTCAAATGTTTAGGAACCCCAAGTTCCTCCATTCTTTGCCAAAGTTTATCCCTAGGAACCGAGTCAAACGCTTTTCTGAAATCAACAAAGCAACAAAAGACTTCTTCCTTCTTCTCCCAAAATTTTTCAATGATGTGCCTTAAAGTTATGCAATGATCAACTGCGGAATGCTTAGGTCTAAAACCTGCTTGCCCTTTAGCACGCTTATTTCTTTCTTCTGCCCACTTGCTAATTTTGTTTTCTAGCATGCTTCCACATAGCTTTGCAAACAAAGGGTTTATCATGATGGTCCTATAATTGGAGGGATTATTGATGTCGCCGCCCTTGAAAAGAGGTATTGCCAGACTAGTTGTCCAATCTGTGGGGAGCCCTTGTTGTATGATGTTGTTGAAGATTTTTGTAATGTGAGGTGCAAGAATCTTTGAGCCCCACTTTAGATATTCTGCTTGAAGTTCAGCTAAGTCTTTCGCTTTTCCAACATCCAACTTCTTGATACCCATCTCTACCTCTTGTACCGTGAAGAGTTTAGTATCAGTGTTGACCAAGGGGGGAGGGTCAACCTTGGGTCTAGTTGGTCGTGAAATCAATATAAAGTCGAAAAGCTTGACTTACTGATTCTGTGGTATCTCTGGATTCGCGTTTGGCTTCCGGATGAAGGAGAAATCATTTATCAAAGTTTAGGTCCAAAAGGGGCTTGCTAGCCATGTGGCGTTTCTCAGCTTGACACATGAGAACAACTCATCTTCGGTGCATATCTCTGAGTAATGGTGAGAATTATGGGTTTTTGTACCATTTCATATCATTGGTAGCACATGGTCTAAACCTTAAAATTTATGGCGCAAATACTAAGATTCAAACTATGTTATATACCATGGAGGTGCAAGTTCACATGTCAAAACATTACAAGGTTGGCACATGGCATATCTAAACTATGGAGCGGATTTATATAACCTATGGTCTAAATCCAATGTTAGTGGCGGATTTATATGTATTTAAACTATGGTTGAAACCTAGTACACATGAGATATATCAAAGTCGTGATATAAACTATGGAGCGGAACTATGGAATATTGTTAGCAACCCATGTTATTAAACTTTGGCGTAAAGTTTTATATGTTAAATGTTGGCGTATAGTTCAAGCAACCGAGGTATGAATAGGAGATACAGTCAATGCAGCACATGTGGCAAGGCGGATATACAAATAAATATCATTGTTATAGTGGACAGTCCATTCAGCGCGAAGTTAATACACGCCAGCACCGTCGGAGCCACAAGTGCCGAGGTGGCATGGAGCAGGTTGAAACCGCTGCAGTGTTGAGTCATCGCGCCACAAGGCAAAACGTCGGGTATTAAGGTTTCAATCCAATGAAACTTTGGTTAACAATGTATGCAATACGTTGTGGATAATACGTAACAGTCAGATCTCAGGCGCGGTCCAGTCACATTCTAGAATTTCATGCCACGGGTTTCCATGACCATCTACAGTCTGTTTCTCGTTGCCGCAAACCTAAACCGTCAGGGAATAGGTGGTCACATTCCACAACGGATGGAAAAGGTGGGACCGCAATAACGTTTTGATATGGCAAAGGTTATACCAAAATTTTGCAACCATGGCCAACGGAAGTGCGCCACCCTAAACCCACTTGGTTATGTATGTTATGCAAGTCATAAGCATTCGAAAACTTAGGGTTAAGTTGAAATCGATGGTCCAATGATTCAAATGCATATGGTTTGGAAATATAATGGTGCTATCTTGAATTTATTCAAATAGCCAAAGTTGTCAAGTGTTAAAAACAAAACTCCAAAATTAGCATTGGGGAATAATAAAAAAAGGAGTTCATAGTAACATCCAAACGCAGAATTCAAAAGACAGATCTAGGAAGCAAAGGCGAGATTTTCAATGAATCTTTTTTGGAGGAAGTCTAACAAGCCAGAGTGTTGTCGAGGTGCAATTTGAAGCACCAGGAGGGTAAAGCCACGACATCATTCGAAAGTGTGGAAGTAGCTTGAGGTTTTGGTAAAGCTAGATTTTGGCTTTCCATCTTGAAGCTAATTTGAGCAATTGAAGAACCAAAACTGGGGTTTTGGCACGTTCCAGATTCAACAGCAACAGTTGTTCATTAGCAACGACAATAGATTTTGTCGAAATTTGTACCTAAATTATGTCTCACTTAGATAAGTAGAGACGAGGTAAAAATCAATGTATTGTTGAAACTTGAATACTCGATTTAAGTAGAGGTCAAAGTCAAAGTTATAAGACTCTATATTTTGTTGTAATTGACAAGTTAGTTGTAGGTTTTCAAGTAGTTTTGCGATAGCTCTATGAAGGAGAGAACATTTCCAATCTGAGGGAAATAGCCGCAATTAAAACAACTATATTTATGTACCTCTTTCTATTCACTGAAATACGAGCGACCTAGCCTTTTAGAGCAGGGCCTGGACACGTAGCCCGAGAGGGGTGTACTCCATCAACATTCTCGACGTCTTTCTTTTTGACATTTCATGTTTATAGTTGTTGAATCCGTTACGGTTAATTTTCTCAACCCATTGCGAACTTGTCAAGTGTTAGGCATCGATCTAATTCCGCAATTTCAGATCATCGGTTGCCACAAGCAGTGGCTCTGAATTGACTTGGGTATCGACTGTGCCAATCAAATGTCAAGCGGCATGAACAGGGGTGGCGGATAGGGAGTTGTGGTCAAGTGGTTTTAATGCAGCGTGCAGATGCATATGATGGCAGGACAACCCGTAGGCTACAATGGTGTGTGCTGCAGCGGTTCAAACTTCTTGGTGGTTGTGTGCTACGAGAGTAGCGAGGAGCGGCGATTACAGTCGATGGCTACCATTGCGTCAAGAACATCAGAGGATGGAGGCAGCTTTTTCTAGTGATGGCATAGGTCGGGAGGAAGCGACAAGGATGAGGGCCAGGTAATTTTGATTTTAATTTTAATTTTTTTAATTTTTTTATTCGACCTTTTTTTTTTATTTGTTTATTTATTTATTTTCTAAACCTCTTCTATATATATATATATATATATAATTCGTTCTTCTTTTTTTAATTCCCCTTTTTTTATAACTTTTTTTAATAGGCAAAGGACTGACGGTGAATCCAGTGGAATGGAGAATCTCCAAGACTGGCAAAACGCCTAAATCACGACGACGACAAGGTTGACAGCCAAAGGCTTGGTGATCAGCGAAACATGGTTTTGATACCAATGTAATGACCAAAAGTCGTATACACAGCGGAAATATTAAAATACTTCATAGACAAAGACACCCATCGTATGATAATAATAGTAATTGTATATTATATACAAAATTGATGTAAGATGATACAAATGAGAATGAGGGTCCTTTATATATAGCCAGGTAAGTACTCTTTCAAGAACAATTATGTTCTTTAGGGACATACCTTTTAATTAATTTCTAACTAATTAATCATTAATCTTATTTGTTGTTTTTTACATTATTTGTGTTTATTTTTATATAAATTTAGTTCGTTACGTTGTTGATCCTAAGAGGGTCAAAGCCATCACACAAATCCTATTTCAAGTGAATAAGAAAGCCATGCATTATTTCTTAGGGAAAATTAATTTCCTGAGAAAATTCATCTCTGATTATGCTCAAATAGTCAAGCCCCTAAACGAGATGATTAAGAAAGATGCAGTATACAAAAGGGATAAATGGGAAAAGGACGCTTTCGCTCAATTTAAGCAGGTTATTACCGATGCACCCACACTATTCATTCTATCTTATGGAAAATATTCCTACTCTATAAATTTGTTTCGGATTCGTCAATAACGGTTGTGTTGACTCAGAAAGATATTGAAGGAAATGAGCAACCTATCTATTTTATGACTGCTAGCCTACAAGGGCAAGAATTAAATTACCCTGCCATAAACAAACAAACATATGTTGTGTATAAGGTAGTTAAATATTTCTGGAAATATTTATTAAAATCTCACACAATTGTATTCGTACCTCATCCAGTAGTAAGAACATTGTTTGTGCAACAAGCACTGGGTGAGAATGTAAAATCCCTAGTCAAACTTCCATGTAATAAAGTTAATAGAGGCAAAATAATAACCAAGGTCATGGAACACGTATTCCAAGCTAAATGTTGGGAAAAACATCTGATCTGGATCTTGGGGGAGGCCCTCAAGATCTAAAAAATTGAAATTGCCAGAAGAAAAAGAGGAGAATGCCCAATAAACAAAACCACAAAGAAATTTCTTATTAAAATCGATAATAACTATAAAGGCTACATTGTGGCGGACCATCTATCCTTTTACAAAATGTGACTTGTTACTTATAGTATTTTTCAGTTATAATACCACGAATCAATTAACTGGATGAATGAATACCATGGGTGGATATCACAATACCATGGGTCAATTCCATGGGTGAAAGAATACCATGGGTGGATGTCACAATACCACAGGTTAATTCCATGGGTGAATGAATACCATGGGTGGATGTCACAATACCATGGGTTGATTTCACTTACAATACCATGGGAGGATAAATACCATAAGTGGATGCCATTTAGAATACCATGGGTAAATTCCATGGGTGGATGAATACCATAGGTTGATGCCATTTTCCGTTCGAATCATTCCTCTCTCCTTAAGAAGCAATGGTCCCCATTGCGTGAAGTTCCCTCCTGCGAAGCCTTTGTTGAATATGAAGAGCCACTAAAGAGAAGGGTTTTCTATGGTTAACCCATAACCATGATGAACGAAGATCCGAGGATAGAGATACCCTATAATGCTTGTGACAGTGATACTGATAGTGTGCGGCCTAGCAAATGGACTTCGATGAAGTGTGGGTTTGTGGATGACCCATAACCATGATGAACGAAGATTCGAGGATAAAGATACCCTGTAATGCTTGTGACAATTGTGATATTGACAATGTGCGGCCTAACAAATGGACTTCGATGAAGTGTGGGTTTGTGGATGACCCATAACCATGACAAACAAAGATCCGAGGATAGAGATACCCTGTAATGCTTGTGACCAACTGTGATACTAACTGTGTGCGGCCTAGCAAATGGACTTCGATGACAAGGATTTTGTGCAGTTGACCCATAACCATGATGTTGGTTGTTGATGAAGTAGCAGGTGCCAACATAGCCTGGGGTTGGAGGGCATGTCTCCAAATAACCCAAGTTGAATGTTGCTATACTGGAACTGATGAATGTGAAGTAGGTGCCTACTAAAGTGGGGTGGAAGGGCACATCTCCAATGGGAACCCGCTCTGAATGTTGCTCCAGAATGAAAATGGACATAAGTCGGTCAATATAACTCATAATATTTATTATAACCTATTTTTAGAAGTAGAAGGACCATTTTGCATCTTTCCATGTGTTGGAAATCCTTATCTGGACACCCTAGAATCTCCAATTCACGCTGCAATTTTTTTCGTCGTCACAAAAGTTTTGAAAAAATAGTTGATTTTAAATCAACGATATCTCCCACATCCGAACTCCAATTCGACCCATTTTTTTTAAAATTGGGCGATTTTTCAAGAGGAGCTCAGATCTACCATCCTTTTTTTGAAATTCTGCACAAAAACTTAAAAAAAAATGATAGGAGAGTCGTCGTTCACCAATTGTCGATAGAAAAAAATTCTACAACAGCTTATTTTAAATTAGCAATATCTCCCTCATCCAGACTCCAATTCGGCCAATTTTTTTTTTGAATTTTGGTATTTTTCGCAAGGAATTCAGATCTGGTATTTATTTTTGTAAATATTTGATCCGGATTTAAAGAGGAACGCAACAAATTACAGAGATAACCATATACACAAAGATGCAACGGAAATAATACTTCATTTCATTAATGGAAAATACTGAAATATGCTTACAAATGGAAATAAACCAGCTAGGGTGATGGTAGCTTATCTCTGAGAAGAGATGTGGTGGCTACATGCCTCTAAACTGTACTGAACTGTGTTACAATGAGGCTCGAGGACCTATTTATTATTAAGAAACAATGGAAAACCCTTCACATTCCAAAACCTAACCCTAGAAGATGAAACGCCAAATTGTGGGCCCCGTTTTGGGGTAAGTTGGACAGCGAACTTCCCGGGGTCGCGAATTGGTCGTATTATCTCTGTTTGACGCGCATGATAGCCCGTTGGAAAGATCTCTCCGAGGACTACGACGAAAAAGACAATTTTTTGACCAAAAATCACTGGCGGTAGATTTCCCAAAAAACGTCGTTTAGGGCCTCAAAACGGCTCTAGAAGTTTAGGACCCGAAAAATTGCTAAAAATAGTAAACTGCGTTATAATTAAGGAAACTGAAAAATTGAAAGAGACAGTTGTGGGGGTCCAAATGGGATAGGTGGGTGGCCACCAACATCCACCTGGATCAATATTGCACCAAATGTTTCAGATCTGATCTGCAAACTTGCTGCCCAAAAACAATTCCTGCAAGAAAATGAAAAAAGAAAAATTCTTCCTACTTGGCCCAAGAAAGTGCTCTGTGGAGGTTGCAGCATGTGCCTGAAGTTTGTTGAATATTGTTGAAAATTTTTGAAACTGAAATATGCATGAAACCCTCATTCCCATGGAATCATAACTTGCTCTGATACCATTGATCCGGATCTTGGGGGGAGGCCCTCAAGATCTAAAAGATTGAAATGGATCTTGGGGGGGAGGCCCCCAAGATCTAAAAAATTGAAATTTCCAAAAGAAAAAGAGGAGAATGATCAATAAACAAAACCACAAAGAATTTTTTTATTAAAACCACGATAATGACGCATCGGAGATACATGCACAACTAGTACAATGGACAGCGGAAGAATGTGTTGCGAACTTATGCAAAGCGCAAAAGTTGTTGGATGGACTCCGCGCAAAGATCACCGCACCAGCTGAGTGACTCGAGACGAGTCATGATGATTGTGTTGGAGGCCTGTTGGGCAGCGGATCCCCCCATAGCAAGTTTTTGGGGCTTAAAGCCCAAGTTTTGGTCAATGTAATGTAAAGACCCTGCGAAATGTGGGCGCGGAGTGCGAGAGTCTAGGGTTGTCCGCCCTAAAATAATGTAATTTAATGTAAATTGTGTCGGCCTACCCATGGTCCGTGGACCATGGAATTGTATAAATAGAGCGAGGCTTTAAGTGTAAAAGTCAGTCTTGAGAGTTTTGAGAAGTAATAGATAGATGCGAAGACATGGTTAGAAGATAGAAGTGAATCGGAAGTGTATTGGGTCGTAGTAGTAGGTAGAGGCTCTGCAACTGATTGCGCAGAGGCCTAGTAGAGTCCGCAATTGAGTGTGCAGACCCCTGCAGCTGAGTGCACAGGGTGGAGTCGAGTTTGTACTGGATCAAACTTTGAAGGCATCATTAATAAAGATCAGTTGGTTTGACATATTTTGCATCTGGTTCATAGATCTGTATTTGAATGTTATATGTTGATGATATCTGTTTATTTATCTGTGCGCACTTATATGTATGCTTATGAATGAGAATATTCTTAGTAATTAACGAACAAACTCTAACTAAGGAAGAAAAATACTATAAGTAACAAGTCGCATTTTGTAAAAGGAGAGATGGTCCGCCACAATGTAGCCTTTATAGTTATTATCGGTTTTAATACCACGAGTCAATTACATGGGTGAATGAATACCATGGATGGATATCACAATACCACGGGTCAATTCCATGGGTGAATGACTACCATGGGTGGATGTCACAATACCATGGGTGAATGAATACCATGGGTGGATGTCACAATACCATGGGTCAATTCCATGGGTGAATGAATACCATGGGTGGATGTCACAATACCATGGGAAAATACCATGGGTGGATTTCACTTACAATACCATGGGTGGATAAATACCATGAGTGGATGCCACTTACAATACCATGGGTAAATTCCATGGGTGGATGAATACCATCGGTTGATGCCATTTTCCATTCGGATCAACATCCTAGTGTGGGTGTTCATTTGGTTTATTATGGCTAAGAAAATTGGTAAAGGCAATAGCAAAGGCTTTGGAAAGGAAAAATGGCATTAATTGGCATTTTATTCATGAAAATAATGGAAAATGGGATAAAAGGAAGGTGAAAGGTCATAGGTTGCGTGTGAGGAGGAAAATGAAGGAAAATAATGGGAAAATGAAGAAAATAGAGGCCTCATTAATAAAAAGGCTTATGAGGATCTGTTTGTAACCTTTTGTCAGTTCAGTTTTGGAGCTCTCTCTCTCACACACTCTTGGACACTTAGATCATTCTTGGAACACTCTAACATTGAGTAAAGGAAAGAAAAAGAAGGACCAAGAAGGCAAAGGAAAGTAGAGATCAAGTAAGGAAGAGCAGGATCAAGCATCTACAACAAGATTATTTGTAGGTATCGATTTTCATGTGTGATTTCCTTACTAGATTCGACATGCATGGTCCATGCATGTGTGTATTTGGTTCTCTTGTTGTCATTCCATGTGTTTTGCTAGGTGTGACAGTGTTCTTCAGCCTTGCCTTGCCATTTCTAGATAGCCATGGTGTGATGGGTTCTCTTGTATTTGTTTGAGTTGGATTGTCAAATGGTTTCGAACCTGAGTGAGGTGGTCTCTGAAAGAAAGAACACATGGCTTAGTAATCCCTAAACCAGACTCATATTGTGGTAAATACAGATAGTGGGTGCCTTAGTGGGCCTAGGAATCCTCAACCGGTGAATGGCGGGATATATGGTAAAGCCTAGAGGTGTGTGCCCTCGATCAGGCCTAGGAATCCTTGGCCAGTCAATGGCAGGATATACGTAAAGCCTTGAGGGTGGAGTCTTGATCTAGCTTAGGGATCCTCGACCATTGTATGGTGGGATGTAAGGTAAAGCCTAGAGACTAAGAGACAGGAAAATTCCTCATAGTGTAGATGGATAAATACGGTGGCATCCATGCTTCTTTAGGGCCTAGTGATCAGGTGGCCCGGTTACAGTAAAACCTAGTTCTATTGATAAGGGTGAGGTGGTGTAGCCTCAGGAACCCCTGGTTTATGTTGGTTATGATTCCCACATTCATGCTTGGAATATGGCACGGGGGTGATTAGCTGAAAGAAATATTTGGTTCAGCTAATCTATGGTCGGGTGGTTTATGGAAGTCCCATGCCTAGTTGGCTTATGCATTCATTAATTAAAGATTCTTTTGTTTAGTATTTCATGTGTAAATGCATTGGTTCAAATGTGATTTTTATGGTTTTTATAACCTTGTTATTTCAGTTGGTTATATGTTGGTTATGAGTATGTTTTATGACAGTTATGATGTATGGCTTTCATCATGTTTTGATTAGTAAATGAATGTATAATGAATATATGACCTAATAGATGATAATGCAGCTATTGTGATAAGGCATCAATGCTTCTTAGCGATTCTCAGATAAGTATGAGACCCTTATGCTCATATCTGTTGATATGACCTGTAGATTGCATATTTGTGACATGTTTGACGAAATTCTTGTCATGGCTAGTAGGGGTCAGATCAAGTCTTTGTTCAAGTATTTACACTAGTATCATGGTTTCGATGTTATTATTATGTTCTGGAAGTTTCATGAAGTTTTGGGTAGTGGCCTGAGACCTAGCCCTGAAGAAGTGACACAAAATCTAGGCCGCTAGCTCAGAACTAGCTAAAAAATTCCCCAACCCTTGTTGTGGGAGCGATTGGAGGGTCCCAATCGCATGCATGCCCATGTCATGGGAGCGACTGAGGCTCTAGGTCAGTAAAATGTCAAGTTACCTCAGGGGTTGGTCACCTAGAAGGGTTGGTTGGCTCCTGAAGGTTTTGTAACATGTGTAGAAGGTCAGATTGGTTGTGTTTTGTCGGTTCCACTTCCTTAACTATACATGGGAAGTTGAATCAGATCATAATAGCCTCTCGTCACATGTTTACCCCAACAGACTGGTTAACTTGGGTAAATGTGGGAGGAGGGTGTTACAGAGTGGTATCAGATCATGCTTCACCCCTTGGACTAGATGGGTGGTGTGTTCGTCATGCATACATGTCAATTGCATACGTGCTCCTTATGCTTGTGGTCTATGTACTTGTTGTGTATGCATGGTGGTGGTCATGGTTGCATTTGTGTCACCATGTGAAAGTTGATGGTGTTGATGTTGGATGTGTTTATCATGAGTATATGTCGGTTATGCATTGGTTATGCATGTTAGTGTTTGTATGTATTGTGTATGCATGCATGTCGTACATATGTTGATTATGCATACATTGACATGGTGATAGTTGTCGTGCATGAGGTCATGGTATGTGGTTGGTATGGTCATGCATTGATAATGGTTGAAATGATGTTTATATATTGTTATGATTATGTTTATACATGTATTGTGCTAATCTGGTTGATCTTGTAGACGAGATATCCTCCACAGAACTATACTAAGGTATGTTGATTATATTATGTTCTAGTTTAGATGACATGGTATACTTGCAAGAAATATATCAAAGATGACTAGCAAAATGGTAGACTATAGTTCCTGAGACTCTCCCTATGGATCAAATGAGCAGCGTGGTGTTTGGCACTCTTCTGACTTAGCAGACACATTGAGAAGCTTGAAGGAATAAATAAGAAGTTGGAAAGAAAATAATGGCATAACCATGCAGGCACAGGAGAAACAAGCAGAAGTCAATGCAGTAATCCTTCAAAGTTTGTTAGAATTGCAAAGACAGGGACCACTTCGGATCAACCATGGACAGGAGGATAGGATTAATGGGGCATATGGAAGTAGATCTCATGGTGGGAATAGGTCAGATAAGGATGGCATGATCAGAGGTGGTAGGTTGTTAGACACTCCAAATATGAGAGGTGATGGACATAGGTTCTATTCTAGTTCTGGTTCTGACAAGCACTATGATCATCTTTGTTATCATCCTTACAGGAGGAGTGACAGGGGATATTTTCCAGATGAGTTCAAGAAAGCAAAGCCACCTACCTTTGATGGGGATTTGAAGAAGATGGAGGATGCAAAGGCATGGATGCTTGGGATGAATAATTTCTTTCAGCTAAATGAGTACATAGAGAACATGAAGGCCATAATAGTTATCTTCAACCTCAAAGGGAAAGAATATATTTGGTGGGAAGATGTGAAATGTGTTAGATACATAAGGATGGAAGAGTTAAGTTGGCATGAATTCAAGAGACTTTTCAGGAAGAAATATTTGTCGGAGAGATACTATGACAACAAATCTAAGGAATTCTATGAGCTAAAGATGGGATCGATGAAAAACGAGGAGTACACAACTAAGTTCCTGGAGTTATTGAGGTATATACCATATCTTAAGGATGAGGAGGCCAAAGTTCAAAGATTTGTCAGTGGATTGCCATTAGCATTAAGAGATCAAATTGAGTATGATGAGCCTCGGTCACTTGAGGAAGTTATTGGGAAATTGAAGCATTGTTATGAACAATCAAAGCATAAGACAGAATCGCAGCAAAGTTGGAAAGGGAAGGACAAAGATAAATGTAAATGGAAGTTGAAGAGGACAAGGTGTCAGGATGCAGATGAGAAAGAAAATGTCACACCTAATAAGAATTTCAATGTAGTTAGACAGGGACGTGGATCACAACTTGGCGGGCGATAGAATAAGGGTGACGGTACAAGACTATTGCAATGTTGGACATGTGGTAAGGAGCATATTAAGAGGGATTATCTGTAGAATTAAGGTGATAGGTCTCATATTTACAGTACACAGGAAGCGTAAATAGTTGGGGATGTTATTGGTGATCTAGCCCATCAGAATCAGGACGACGAGCTGAGCACGGTGGTACCATTCAATTCTTATTGAATTTTTTTTTTGGGGCGGTCCCAAATCTCAAGAACATCTGATCGGTGCATGGTAGAAACTAGAGCTCAAGCTATGGCCAATGAGAGGATTGACAAACTTGAACTAACCTTGCAATCCATCCAAAGTCAACTTGACAGACTATTTACCCTAATCTCGAAGGGCAAGGAGGAAGCCCACGAGGAGGCGTATAATGCCAATGGACACAGTGAGGGTGAGTCTAGCCACTCTCCTCACGTCTGGGGCACCCACCAACAATTCCGTCAGCGACCTCCCAAGTTGGATATGCATAAATTTGACGGTTCTCACCCAACAACATGGATAGCCCAAATGGAGCAGTGTTTCAATCTGAATAACATCTTAGATAATGAGACTCAGCTTATGGTGGGGAGCATGTACTTGGACAATGAAAGGTGGCAATGGTGGGAATGACATCAACGTTGCAATGGACCTTTTCTAGCTTGGACCAACTTCAAAAAAGCTCTTACAGACCGCTTTGACTAGGAATCTTCTTTTTTGGGTCGTCTTACTAAGCTCCGACAGACTGGCATAGTGGATGAATATATTACAGCCTTTGAACCCTTAGCCTTCTGCACTAGGGGTCTCTCAGATGTGTTCTACACGGAATGTTTTATCAGCGGTCTTAAAGAAGCCATAAAAACCCAAGTCCTACTGCACCACCCTCCCACATGGACGGAGGCTTGCAAGGTAGCTCGTAACGTGGAACGTGCGTTAGCAGCCCAGTACAGTCGCCCAAATTTCTCTGCTAAGGGTCGCCCCCCACAGGCTCACAACACGACTCAAACACTTAAGGTCCAAAAGGTGTCACCTGCAGAAATGACCGAAAGAAGAAAGCAAGGATTATGTTACTACTGTGATGAAAAATACTCCCCAGGTCATAAATGCAAGGAGCCCAAATTTTTTCAAATTGATGCCACTGACTACAGCTCATCGGAGGAAGATCCACCACTTGAGGAACATGAGGTGGTAGAAGAGGACAACCAAAAGGACAATGTCCCTGACGAACCAGTTATTTCGCTGCATGCTTTAGCAGGGATTTCTTCACCTCAAACTCTCAAAATCAGAGGTTTTATTAAACATCGCCCCGTAGTAGTCTTGATTGATAGTGGAAGTACAAATAATTTCATCCATCACAAAGTCGCGGAAGCAGTGCATTGTTTTGTACGAGCAGTTTCTAACTTCCAAGTCCAAATTGCGGATGGGAGCACAATGAAATGTGAAGGCCGCTGTGAAAATGTCAAACTTCAAATGGGGGATTATCAATTGAAGACCCACATGTTTGCCATACACATGGGAGGGTGTGACATTGTCCTCGGTGTTGAATGGCTCCGCACTCTTGGGCCAATCACAATGGATTTCCAGGAGTTATATATGAGTTTTAAGCAGAAACACTCCACACATACTCTCCGTGGACTCCAGGCAGGAGCTCCCTCTATCATCAGCTCGCATAGGATGGAAAAATTGCTAAAAAAGGGCCATGATGGTGTTATAGCTCAATTTAATGCTATCCAGGCAGTCGCAACCAAGTCTTTGCCGATTCATCCTGAGATGCAACAGATTTTAAATAACCATCTGCCGGTCTTTGACAAGCCTCATGAGCTTCCACCCTCGAGAGGGGAACATGATCATAGCATCACCTTGGTTCCAGGGGCCCAACCCCCAAATGTGTGCCCATACAGATATCCGTTCACCCAAAAGAATGAAATAGAAAAAATAATCAAGGAACTTTTGGAAGCAGGTGTCATTCGTCCCAGCATTAGTCCTTATTCATCACCGGTGGTCATGGTGCTCAAGAAAGATGGGGAGTGGCGGATGTGTCCAGACTTTAGGGCCCTCAATAAGTTGACAGTCAAAGATAAATTTCCCATCCCGGTGGTTGATGATTTGCTGGATGAACTCAATGGGGCTCAATTCTTCACTAAGCTGGATCTGCACTCAGGCTACCACCAAATTCGCATGAAGGAAGTCAACATTCCAAAGACTCCTTTCCGAACTCATGAAGGGCATTATGAGTTCCTGGTCATGCCATTCGGTCTTTTTAATGCTCCATCTACTTTTCAGAACCTTATGAACCACCTTCTCAAACCATATATCATGAAATTTGTCCTTGTCTTCTTCGATGACATCCTCATCTATAGTTGCACTTGGGCCGCACATCTTCAGCATGTAGATCTACTCTTGCAACTGCTCCGCAAGCATAAATTATTTGTTAAGATGTCCAAGTGTTCGTTTGGCATGGAAGAAGTTGAGTATTTGGGCCACATTGTGGGGCGTGAAGGTGTCAAGGTGGACCCCAAAAAGATCCAGGCAATGCAGGATTGGCCTCAACCTAGGACCTTGAAGAGCCTAAGAGGATTTTTCGGTCTCACAGGCTATTATTGCAAATTTGTCCGCAATTATGGTCGCATAGCGAAGCCCCTCACTCAACTCCTGAAGAAAAATTCATTCTTTTTGGAATGAGGATGCACAACAGTCCTTTACAGCTCTCAAAAATGCCATGTGTTCCACTCCAGTCTTAGCACTACCTGATTTCACCAAATATTTTGTCATTGAATGTGATGCTTCGGGTACGGGTATTGGGGCGGTCTTAATGCAGGAAGGATGACCTTTGGCCTTCACAAGCCAACAACTAAGTGGGAAGAATCTGGACCAATCTACCTATGAGAAGGAAATGATGGCCATCTTACATGTAGTAGAGACCTGGTGACCTTACTTATTGGGGCGACGTTTCCAAATCCGCACAGACCATCACAGTCTTAAATATTTTTTGGAGCAACGCCTATCCTCCCCACAACAAAATAAATGGCTCGCCAAAATGCTGGGATATGATTATGAGATCATTTACAAGAAAGGGCAAGACAATAGTGTAGCAGATGCATTATCTCGCCAATTTGAGGAGGAAAGTACTCTGCTAGCAATTTCCCTCCCCATTCCAGAATGGATTGAAGAGGCTCACAGGGAATGGTTTTCACATCCCGGGCTCTCCCAACTCATTTCTCAATTGCAGGTGGATCCAAATTCCACCAAGGGCTACTCGTGGCAGGATGAGATTCTTCGCTACAAGGACAGAGTCGTAATATCACCAACATCCACCCTCAAAAGTCGCATTTTGGCAGAATTGCACTCATCCCCCATTGCAAGACATTCAAGCTTTCAGAAAACGTATGCTCGCACCAGAAGATCATTTTTTGGACAGGCATGAAAAAGTACATCCTTACTTTCGTAGCAGAATGCGATGTCTGTCAACGCCACAAAGGGGAGACCGTCAACACACCAGGCACATTACAACCGTTGCCCATCCCGACATTAATATGGACGGAGGTTTCTATGGATTTCATTACAGGTCTTCCAAAGTCAGGAAACAAGTCAGTCATCATGGTGGTTGTGGACAGACTTTCGAAGTATGCTCATTTCTGTGCTCTACCCCACCCGTTTACACTGACTTTGGTCGCTCAATCTTTCATGGATCAAATCTTCAAATTGCATGGCATACCCACTTCTATTGTGTCTGATCGCGGCCCAATCTTCACCAGTAACTTTTGGCAGGAACTCTTCAGGCTACAAGGCACTCAACTAAAACTCAGTACTTCCTATCATCCACAAACGGATGGTCAAACTGAAGTCGTCAACAAATGTCTGGAAACCTACCTTAGGTGTTTCACTTCAGAAAAGAAACATCTTTGGGTACAGTGGTTACCTCTGGCTGAATGGTGGTATAACACCAACTATCATGCCACCACCAAAATGACTCCCTATGAAGTAGTATATGGTCAACTCCCTCCTTCCCCTACTTCTTATATCAAGGGGTGCTCAAAGGTACAAGTAGTGGATCAACTCCTACAACACCGCGCAACCATGCTCGCCCATCTTAGAGAGAATCTTCATCAAGCTCAAAACCGCATGAAGCAACAGGTAGACCAGCATCGCTCAGAGTGCCAATTTCAAGAAGGGGATCAGGTCTTTTTGAGGCTGCAACCATATAAGCAAACATCACTCAAAGACAAGGGTTGTCAGAAACTATCTCCAAAATTCTACGGACCATATCAAGTACTTCAGTGCATTGGAGAAGTGGCTTACAAGTTGGCTTTGCCACCTACTGCAAAAATCCATCCAGTTTTCCATGTCTCATGCCTCAAGAAAGTGATTGGGAATAATTGCAGAATTCAAACTAGTCTACCTGAATTGGACGAAGAAGGGTCAATCTGGCTCCAACCTGAACAGGTCCTAGACACACAAGACAGGCACCTGCGGGGCCGCATGATTAGGGAAGTCCTCGTCAAGTGGAAAGACACCTCTCTGGAAGATGCAACTTGGGAACCAGCCACTATTCTTCAGCAGTTTCCGCAGCTTCAGCCTTGAGGACAAGGCTAGTCTTAAGGGGGAGGGCATGTTAGGGTCCCACCCTAACCCCCTTATTTATGTAATGGGATCGAGTCATAGTCAAGAGTCAATAAAGCCCATATTAATAATTGTAAGTGGTTAACCCGCAATTAATGACGGGACCACAGTTAGTTGCAAATGGGCTGTAGTATTAGATAGATGGTATTAATAAAACCCATGGTATTGATCCATGGTATTGCATGTATGAGTCATATATAAAGGATAGAGACTCCCTGCGAGGAGCATCGTGTCTTATTTTTGAATCGACCTCTGCTTTATTGGAGGTTGCCCCCTCGAAGAGGCCAGTGAACATTGCTTTCTGAATAATAAAATATTTGTTGTTGTCTCTCACTATTCTATGTTCTGGGTATCTTTCTTCGCATATTCTTTATTTGGGTATCTTTTTGCAGGTTAAGAGCGTAACAGAGTGTTTGGATGACAATGGGGAATGAAGAGTTTTGTGGGGCAAGAAGGAGGCAACACCAGTTAGAATGGTGACAAATATGCAGGTAAAGCGCAATCATAGGAAAGGGTGTGCATTATATGTAGTGCATATTTCTAGTGACAAAGGTAAGGAGGTTGAGGATGCAGAGGTATTGAAGAGGTACCCAATCTTATAGTAATTTTAGGATGTGTTTCCCATAGATATTTTAGAGTTTCCACCTCACAGGGAAGTGTACTTTTCTATTGAGTTGGTACCAAGGGAAGCACCAGCATCAAAGGCACCATATAGGATGAGCACATCAGAGTTAGTAGAGATGAAGTTGCAGTTGAAGGAAATGCTTGACAAGGGATACATTAGGCCAAGTGTGTCGCCTTGGGGTGCACCAGTATTGTTTGTGAAGAAGAAGGATGGTACTGTTAGACTATGCATTGATTACAAGCAATTGAACAAGGTGACCATCAAGAACATGTATCTGTTGTCGTTGATTGATGACTTGTTTGATCAGTTGAAGGGGAGAAACAATGTTCTCAAAGATTGATCTGAGATCTGGATATCATCAAATATGCATTAAAGAAGAAGACATTTACAAAACAACTTTTCAGACCAAGTATGAGCAATATGAGTTTGTTTTAGTACCATTTGGTTTGACTAATGCTCCAACTACCTTTATGTGCTTGATGAATAGTGTGTTGTGTCCTTATATGGACAAGTTTGTTATTATATTCATTGATGACATCTTGATATATTCTAAGAATGGGGAGGAACATGTCGAACATTTAGCAACAGTGTTGAGACTACTAAGAGAACATCATTTGTATGTAAAGCTTAGCAAATGCAGTTTATTTCAGACAGAGGTAGATTATTTGGGACATGTGGTTTCCAAGGAAATCATAACAGTGGATTTGGAAAATATAAGGGCTATCATGGAGTGGGAAGCTCCTAGAAATGTGGATGAGGTAATATCATTCATGGGGTTAGCAGGTTACTATAAGAGGTTCATCAGGAACTTCTCTCGCATTGCATATCCTATCACATCATTTTAAAGGAAATGTAAGAAATTTGAATGGACAGAGGAATGTGCAGCAAGTTTTGAACAATTGAAGTAGTTGTTGACCAATGCTCCAGTGCTAAAGATTGCAGATCCAGACAAAGAGTTTGTGGTGTGCACAGATTCCTACAAGAGAGGACTTGGTGGAGTCTTAATGCAGGAAGAGAAGGTAGTGTGCTATGAGTTACGAAACTTAATGAGCACGAGCAGAACTATCCAACACATGATCCTGAGTTGGCAGCGATCATCTACGCATTGAAGATGTGGAGACACTATCTACTTGGCCAGAGGTTTGTATTGATGAGTGATCACAGTGGATCGAGATACTTGTTTGACCAGCTAAATCTGAATGCTAGGCAAGCTAGGTGGTTGGCCACAATCAGTGAGTTCAACTTTGAGATCAGGTACATCAAGGGTAAGGAGGACAGGGTTGCAGATGCTCTTAGGATAAGAATACAGTTGAATCATATAGCATCTATGAGCTCCTATGGGACATATTTACAGGATCAGATCCTACAGGCAAGTCAGTCAGATGACAAGTATAGAGAGCTTAGGCATAACTTACAGTAGAGTACAGGTGGTCAGGATGTGGACTATCGTCTTACAACAGATGGTTTGATTAGGTTTAGTGACAGGATCTTTGTGCCGAATGAGAGTGAGCTAAAGAAGACTAACTTGCGAGAATTTCATGCAAAATCATATTCAGGTCACCCAGGATACCAGAAGACATTGACAACAATGAAGAATTTTTATCATTGGCTGAATCTGAAGAAGGATGTGGCAAAATTTGTGGCTAGATGCTTGGACTGTCAGTAGGTGAAAGTAGAGTGCAAGCATCTAGGTGGACTGCTACACCCAATTTTGATTCCAGAGTGGAAGTGGGAGGTCATTTCCATGTACTTCATTACAGGTTTTCCGAGGACATCTAGGCAACATGATTCCATCATGGTTGTGGTGGACAGGTTGACAAAGGTAGCATACTTCATTCCAGTGAAGTCTACTTATTTAGCTAGTGATGTGGCACATGTATTCATCAGAGATGTGGTGAGGGTACATGGTGTTCCAAGGATTATTGTGTCAAACAGGGATGCTAATTTCACTTCCAAATTTTGGAAGGAGCTATTTACAGGTTTGGGTACAAATTTGGTCTGTAACACAGCTTATCATCCGTAGACAGATGGACAGACAGAGAAGATCAAAAGGATATTGGAGGACATGTTGAGGATGTATGTGATGCATTAGAAGAGGAGATGGGAGGAGTACCTTCCGTTGGTTGAGTTTGCATATAATAATGTTATCAAGAGACACTGGGGATGAGTCCATTTGAGGCACTATACGGGCGGAGTTGTAATACTCCCATCAATTGGAATGATCCAGTGAACAAGGTATTGATTGGAACAGACATGTTGGCAGAGATGGAACATGAAATGCAGGTAATCAAGAAGAATTTAAAGGCAGCATAGGACAAGCAAAAAATTTATGCAGATCATAATAGGTTGTTTAAGGAGCTTCAGATTGGGGAACAAGTGTACTTGCACATCAAGACGAAGAAGAGCTCCTTGAGGATTGGATCATGTGAAAAGATGGCACCTCAGCTTTGTGGACCTTTCAAGATTCTTGAAAGGATTGGACCAGTTGCCTATTGACTTGCATTGCCTCTGACAATGAAAGTCCATGATGTTTTCCATGTGTCATTTCTTAAAAAGTATGTTAAAGATGTTGATCATGTGATTGAATGGTATGTATTGCAGGTGAAGCCATATGGAGAATTCCAAACGGAACCTCAATGTATATTAGAGAGAAAGATGCTTATGCTCTAGAACTGAGCAATCAAGCAGGTTAAATTGCAGTGGAAGCACTTTGGGCCCAATGAAGCTACACGAGAGATGGCAGATCAAATGCAGGCTATGTCTTTCTCTATTCGCTGGTTGAGCAAATGTTTTTGGTATTTTTTTGGTGTGATGTTTTGCTATATGTATATGGATGTAAATACCGCCATCAGCTATGTTATAAAGCTCCAATAAGCGGTATGGGTGTCATTTCACTATAATTATTATGTCGTTATGTTGTCATGTTGGCTTTCTTTTTAGCAAGTTGATCATTGTAAATACTGTAATGAGCTGAGTTATAAAGCTTCATGGGCAGTATGTTTTGCTTCTTAATAGTTTTGTTGATTTTAGGTGTCATTGAACACAGAGGACGTTTTTCCCCCAAGGGGGAGAGTTCTGTAACAACCCTGGTCAAAATTCCATGTAATAAAGTTGATAGAGGCAAAATAATAACCAAGGTCATGGGACATGTATTGCAAGATGAATATTGAAAAAACAATCCTATTGTGGATGCTCATTTGGTTTTTTATGGCTAAGGAAATTGGCAAAGGCAAAGTGGCATTAATTAGCATTTTATTCATGAAAATAATGGGAAATAGGAGAAAAGGAAGGTGAAAGGTCACAAGTTGCAAGTGAGGAAGAAAATGAAGGAAAATAATGGAAAAATAAAGAGAATAGAGGCCTTATTAATAAAAAGGCTTATGATCAGTTTGTAACCTTTTGTCAGTTCAGTCTGGGAGCTCTTTCTCTATTATCTCTCTTTCTCACACTCTTGGACACTTAGAGCATTCTTGGAACACTCTAGCATTGAATCAAGGAAAGTAAAGGAAGGACCAAGAAGGCAAAGGAAACCAAAGATCAAGCAAAGAAGAGAAGGATCAAGGAGCTACAATGGGATTATCTGCAGGTATCAATTTGCATGTGTGATTTCCTTGCTATATTTGGCATGCATGGTACATGCATGTGTGTATTTGGTTCTCTTGTTGTCATTAGCATGGGTTTTTCTAGGTGTTACAGTGTTCTTTAGCCTTTCCTTTCCATTTCTGGATAATCATGGCATGATGGGTTCTCTTGTATTTGTTTGAGCTGGATTATCGGATGGTTTTGAAATTGAGTGAGGTGGTCTCTGAAAGAAAGAACACATGGCCTAGTAATCCCTGAATTGGACTCGGATTGTGGTAAAGCCAAATAATGTGTGCCTCGGTGGGCCTAGTAATCCTCGACTGGTGAATGGCGGGATATACGGTAAAGCCTAGAGATGTGTGCCCTCGATCAAGCCTAATAATCCTTGGTCGATGAATGGTGGGATATATGGTAAATCTTGGAGGGTGGAGTCTTGATCAGACCTAAGGATCCTTGATCGTTGTATGGCGGAATGTACGGTAAATCCTAGAGACTAGGAGATAGGAAAATTCCTCATGGTGTAGGTGGAGAAATCTGGTGGCATCCATGCTTATTAAGGGCTTACTGATCTGGTGGAGATTGCAGTAAAGCTTGGCTCTATTGATGAGGGTGAGGTGGTGTAGCCTCAGAAAGCCTTGGTTGATTTTGGTTATGAGTCCCACATTCATGCTTGGAATATGGCACGGGTTTGATTGGTTGAAAGAAAGATTTGGTTCAGCCAATCTACAGTCGGGTGGTTCGTGGAATTCCCATACCTGGTTGGCTTATGCATTCATTAATAAGAGCTTCTTCTCTTTGGTATTTCATGTGTAAATGTATTGGTTCATATGTGGGTTTAATGGTTGTTATACCCTTTTAATTTATGTTGGTTATATGGTGGCTATGAGTATATTTTATGACAGTGATGATGTATGGATCTCATCATGTTTTGATTAGTAAATGAATGTACAATGAATATATGACCTAATATATGATAATGCGGCTATTGTGGTAAGGCATCAATGCTTCTTACCGATTCTTAGATAAGTATGAGATCCCTATGCTAATATCTATTGATATGACCTGTAGATTGCATATTTGTGACATGTTTGACAAAATGTATGTCATGGCTAGTAGGGATCAAATCAAGTCTTTGTTCAAGTATTTGTATTAGTATCATGGTTTCAATGTTATTTTTCATTTCTAGACGTTTCATGAAGTTCTAGGCAGTGGCTTGAGACCTATCCCTAAAGAAGTGGCACATAATCCTGGATTGTTGGCTCAAAACTAGCTGAAAAAGTCCCCAGTCGTTGGCATGCCCTTGTTGTGGGAGAGGCTGGAGGGTCCCAATCGCATGAATTCCCATGTCATGGGAGCGAATGAGGTTCTAGGTCAGTAAAATGTCAAGTTACCTCGAGGGTTGGTCACCTGGAAGGGTAGCTTAGCTCCTGAAGGTTTTGTAACATGTGTAGAAGGTCAGATTGGTTGCGTTTTGTTGGTTCCACTTCCTTAATTATACATGGGGAGTTGAATCATATCATAGTAGCCTCTCGTCACATATTTACCCCAACAAACTAGTTAACTTGGTCAAATGTGGGAGGAGGGTGTTTTAGAGAATAGGGATAACTGGATGACCTATCTGCAAGAATATGATATGGAGTTCAAACCAGTTCATACCATAAAGGGTCATGGCCTATGTAAGCTAGTCACTGAAGCAAGAGATGCTCGTGAACAAGATCTTTTAGGATGGGAGAAGGAGATAGAAATGTACAACATTGATCATGTTCCTTGGTCCACATCTATCGCACCATGTTATGCAGATTTATGACAATTTTTAGACCATGGCACCTTGCTCTCACACTTATCGAATAAACAGAAAAGGGAAATCTATTTAAATATCTATCTTACCAATTGGTTCATGGATTTATTTTCCAGAAGCACCACAATGGTGTCCTGTTGAGGTGCCTTGAACCACAAGATACAAAGAAGGTCCTTAAATACTTACACGATGGACTGATAGGTGGCCACTATGCGAGCGACACTACAACACATAAGGTTATGCAGGCTAGTTATTATTATCCCACTCTTTTCAAGGATGTTCATGCCTATGTCCACAAGTGCTAAGTTTGTCAAAGATGTGTCGGTTGTGATCAGAGGTCAGTTGCCCCACTGCTACTAGTAGCAGTTGAGGAACCTTTCCAACAGTGGGGCTTAGATGTTATTGGAGAGATTTTTCCTCATTCGTCAAAGCAACACCGATATATTCTCACAATGATGAATTATTTCACTTGGAGGTTAGAAGCAGTTCCTCTCAGACAAGTAAATGACCAGGAAGTCATCCACTTCTTCCAACAGAATATTATAACCAGGTATGGTGTTCCTGCGTCATTTGTCTTTGATAATGAAACCTATTTTTCGTCATTGAAACTTTACAAATTCACATTAGAAAATGGAATTGTATTGAAACATGAATCTAATTATTATTCGTAGGGAAATGGTTTGGTTGAATCAACAAACAAGAATCTTAACAGCATAATCAAGAAAACCATCTTCTCTAAACAAAGGAACTAGCATAACACTTTGACCAATGCTCCCTGGGTCGACCGTCTAACTCAAAATCCTTCCCTGAGAACCTCACCATACTTCCTAGTTTATGGTAAAGAATTTATCTTGCCTCTGAACCTATATCTTCCCACCTTGCAACTCTCTCAAGAGTCACAAGGTAGACCTTGTCTTCTGGTTCAGAGCAGGATAGATACGTTACTTAAACTCGAGGAAGAAAGGCTCAAGTCCAAAGACTAACTTGTTGTTCATCAAATTTGTGTAAAGCATTGGTTTGATAAGAAATATGCAGGGTCAAAGAGCTTTGATGTGGGTGACCTAGTCCTGAAGTAGGATAAACCCCACAAAGAAAAGGGGAAACACACAAAGTTCCAACCTTTGTGGATTGGGCCATTTGTTGTTGATGAAAATCTTGACAATAATACTTTTAAGTGGAAATCATTAGACGGGAGGATTGACCCCCTTCCTATAAATGGCCAAGATTTAAAGCATTACTTTCAATAACATCTACAAGCTACACTTGCTATACAGTTGCTTTATTTCTCTTTCTTTCATTTGTCTCAATTTTTTATCTGTTATGTAAGTCATGCCGTGTCTTGTTTGTTGGTCATTGTACATAAAAAAGACCCTTGTGTAAAGTGCATGGCTCAAAAGACTTTGTGGTGTAAAGAAAGAGAATAAAGTACAACCACAATGCTTAGCTTTCTATTGTTCTCCTTCTTTGTTTGGCAAAACACCATAGGTTGAGCTAAGTCCAAACAAAAAATATGATTTGTCCAATAAGATAACCTTGAGGGAACCTATTAGATCCGTGCCTATGTTGGTATCTAAACTACTCAACTTGGCTTAAATATGCTTGTGTGTTAACGTTTATCCAATCTAGTAGAGAAAGGATAAGGGAAAAATCTAAAGCGAGCAAACCAATATCAAAGGTCTTAAAAATAATTCTCTGAAGGGGAACCTCCTATGCTCTCAATAAGTTAGGATCCCTCTTTCGCCTGTAGAAAATAACAAGTTACAACACACATTTCTATTAAAATTAATAAATAAAGAGTGAAAGGAGAGAAAGGCTTCCTACGCAGGGAGGTGAAGCAAGAGACTTCACCGGGGTACTGTCCAGGCTCGTTGGCAACGAAGCAATGTTTGTGCTCCTGAATTGACTCTGTCGGGGTACTGTCGAGGGCTTCTAACAGTGGAGCAACACCAGCGATGAAAACTCATACTTTGAATATCATAAACTCATTGTGCACATTACCCTTTCCTGTATTGAAACAATTGTGATATGGTGTATTTGTTTTGTGTGTTCAACCAAGTAGAGAAAAGTAAAGATGCTATGTACAAAGTCAGGTTGAAGAGGGAAATCAAGGCAATCAATACTTCTCGAAGGTATGACCCTTAACCAAAAACTATTCTCGAACAAAGAAGCTGAATTCCACCCAGTGTGTCGCAAAGTGTTTTCGTTGCTACAACAACCTCGAAAATTTCGCTACACTTGAATTTTGGAGCCTACTATCACTGTCGTATCTAGAGTCACTTTGATCGTCAAATGTCGTTTCATGTTATTTTGTGTTTCAAGTGTCCTTCAATGGTCTCAAGTGTCATCGCATTCATCAGAACATATTTAAGTGTGTAACAACCATAGTTAAAAATTCATGTAAAAATATATAAGACCACTATCATGGGACATGTATTCCAAATTGAATGGTGGGAAAAAACATCCTAGTGGGTGTTCATTTCAGTTATTATGGCTAAGGAAATTGGTGACAGAAATGGAAAAGGATTTGGAAAAGCATGAGGCCTTAATTGGTATTTTATTTATAAAAATAAAGGAAATTAGGAGAAAAGGAAGGTGAAAGGTCGCAAGTTGCATGTGAGGAGGAAATTGAGGAAAATAATGGAAAATGAAGAAAATAGAGGTCTCATTGATAAAGGCTTCTGAGGATCAGTTGGTAATATTTTGAAAGATTTTGGTGGAGCTCTATTCTATTCTCTCTCTCATACTCTTGGACACTTAGAGTTTTCTTGGAGCACTCTTTGAGAGTGTGGCATACTTGGAATTTTGGAGCAAGAAGGCAAAGGAAGAGCAGGAAAGTGCAAGAGGACATTAGGATCATCAACTAAAATGGGTTTTGCTTGTAGGTACCGAGTTGCATGTATATCTTCATCACTATTTTCCGTATGCATGGCATATACATGTGGTTTATTGGTCATGATCTGTCATTGACATGGAGGATTGCCTGGATTGACAATGGATTTGACTAGCCTTGCCATTTCCTAGATAACCATGGTGTTGTGGGTTCATTTCTTTGTTTTTCTAGTTGGTTCTCATGTTTCCTTTAGTTTGGGTTGAGTTATTAGTTCCTCGAGCCTTGGTTGGACAAATGCTCTAGAAGCCCTATAATGGCTTGGATTGAGTTATGAGTCCTGGAGCCTTGGTTGGACAAATGCTCTGGAAGCCCTGTAACAACTTGGGTTGAGTTACTATTCCTGGAAGCCTTGGTTGGAAAAATGCTCTAGAAGCCCTTGGTGGGTTGAGTTACTAGTCCTGGAAGCCCTGGTTGGAAAAACGCTATGGAAGTCCAGAAAAGTTGTGGGTTGAGTTACTAGTCCTGGAGCCTTGGTTGGAAAAACGCTATGGAAGTCCAGAAAAGTTGTGGGTTGAGTTACTAGTCCTGGAGCCTTGGTTGGAAAAAACGCTCTGGAGCCTGGTAGCGGTCGTAAGTTGAGTTACTAGTCTTGGAAGTTCAGTTGGAACAAACACTCTGGAGCCCTGGAAGGATTGGGTAGAGACTAATCTGATGATGGTTTTGTGATGTCTGACTGTGAGGTGGAACCATTGTTTGATGGGTTGAGGTGGTTTGGCCTTTGGAATCCCTTGATGGTTTTGATTGATGTGTTTTATTGTATCCCACATTCATGCTTGGAATATGGCATGGGGGTGACTGACTGAAGAGAGATTTGGCTCAACCATGTCTACAATTGGATAGAATGTGGTAATCCCATACTGGGTTGAATTTTTCACCATTAATATGAGGTTATTTCTCCTTGTTATCTCGTGAGTATTATACTGGTTTATATGTGGATTATATGGTTGTTGTTTCCTTGGTATTTATGTTTCTATTATGTTGGTTATGAATATGTATTATGACAGTGGCTATGTAGGGCTCTCATCATGTTTTTACTTGTATATGAATGAACAATGTATCTATGGCCTAATGGATGAAACCACAACTAATGTGTTGAGGCATCAACGCTTCTTAGCAATTCCTAGATGAGTATGAGACCTCTATGCTTAGATCTATTGTTTACACCTGTAGATTACATATTTGTGATATGTTTGACGAAATGCATGTCATGGCTAGTAGGGGTCCAGTCAATGGATTGTTTAAGTAATTGCATTTGTATCATCATTCCATTGTTATCATTATGTTCTGAAGGTATCATTGAATTTTGGGCAGTGACCTCGGTTCTGGGCCTGAAAAGGTGGCTTAAACCCCAGGGACGCTAGCACAGTACTGGGCAGAAAAGACACTAGATGTTGCTATACCATGTTGTGGTAGCTTCAACAACCTATGGACACATCCATTCCCATATCATGGGAGCGTTGGGGGGTTAATTTGTCTAAAAACTCAGTGGGACCTAGGGGCTAGTTACCTAGAGGTTGGGATGGTTACTGAGAGTCTTATTGCTAATGTGGAAGGTTTGTATGGTGTGTTTCAATCGATTCTACTTCCTTAAGGTGACTTAGGAGGTCAAATAATATCATAGTAAATTATCGTCACACGTTTACCCCGATTGGTCTATTACTTGGGTAAATGTAGGAGGAGGGTGTTACAAAGTGCATCTCATGGTCGCAACATTTTTGTTGTCGTAAAATGACACTTTTCGGTCGTGGTTGCACACACTTCACACATTATACTTGGGGAATGTGTATAAAGTGGTGTTTCAATGTATTTTCATCATTGTTCAAGTTTGTCTAAGTTTTGCTTGATGAGTTGGTGTGCGTCGCGCTTAGTTTTATATCTAAACTCATCTTGTTCTCCCCTTGCTTCATATCTTAGACTTAGACAAATTTTCGGTTCAAACCAAACTCATTAAGGCCAAGAGCGCATTAGGACACTTTGAAGCCTTGATGGGGGATCCTTCGTTGTCTGGAAGTGCACGATGTGCCCTCCAAGAGCACTAGATGCACTCCTCAACCTTCTTTCCCTTTCCTTTCTTTGAACTATGCCCTTCAAAAGACCAAGTCTTGCTTGAGCATACTCCTTCGACTCCAAGAAGTACGCCCTCCTTGAGTGTACTCCTTCAACTCGAAGAAGTACACACTTCTTGAGCACATAGATTCACTCTGAAGGCCTTATGCTTCACCCTTCATCCTTCCCCAATGCGCCACGTGCCCTCGAGACCCTTTAAGCACATGAGCGCACCTCAAAGGCACGAAGCATCTCCCTTCAATCTTCAAACTTGCAAAATTCGCCCTCTTGGGGCTCTTGAGCGCATGAGCACACCAAATGCCTAAAACCTTCACCATTTAGCCTTCAAGAGTGTGCCATGCACCCTCCATTGATACCTTGAGCGCACAATGCACTTGGGAAGCCCTAAGCCTTCCCCTTCGTCCTTTGGACTTGCATCATGCGCCCTACCTTGACTGTCCCCTCCTTTTGAGCGCATGTCGAAGCCCTGAAGCCTTCCAAATTTAGACCTTCAGCCTTTCAAAAAGCGCCCATGTGCCCGGAAGCCCCTTTTGTCCCTTTTGAGTGCACTGAAAAGGCATGAACAGCAAATATGCATGAAACATGGTAGAATAGGAGATTTTCAGGCTGATTTCTTCTTGTCATGAGTGATTGCAAACATAGGTATTCCAAAAGCATCGTGGCAAGCACACATGAGGAAGATCAGGAAAGGATAACAAACAAAGGACACACTTGAATCTTGATGATCAAAGCACCCCGAAGACTCCATCTTATCAAAGACCCTTTGGAGGGTAGAGGATATTAATGATTGAAGATGCATTAAGAATGAAGATACAGTTGGTAGCCATGTCACCACTGGAGAAAGTCCATGCCATCAGTCATCATTAGTCCCAATCATCAAAGATAGTGACATGTCAAGTCTCATCACATGATGAAGTGGAATTCATGATGTATTGTTGTAATCATTGAAAAGACAAATAAGTGGAAGTCCAAGAGCCATGTATGAACTAAAGAGTCATGCAAGTACAAAATAAATGTAATCCCAAAAGTCATATGTAATTCCAAAAGTCATTTGGAATTCCAAAGGTTGTAGAAGTCCAGAGGTCATTAGAAGTTAGAAAGTCAAGAGTCATAAGGATGTGAAAGGTCACGCCTCAAGTTATAAATACATCCTAATTTATCATGGAAAGGACTTTAACTTTGGCTTCTCCCACAAGGCATTAGAGAGATAGAGTTAGTACTTTTGGGGATCAAGTAGTGGCTCTAATGCTCCACTATTGGAGCTAGTGGTGTTAATTGTATTTATGTATCTTAGGACTTTTGCTTGATATTGAAGCCTTTCAAGCCAACATCTTTTCACACCTGGATTGTGAATGTTTCTAAGACCATTCTTTGAATGTTTACAGTTCATGTTCGCTTTCATCAATATTGGAGTAATTGAACTATTTCGGTGACTTCGATGCTTCTTGTTGGAAACATGTTGTAATGTTATAATGATCATCACATCCTTGTGAACTATTTCACTTGATGTTAGATGAGTTTTTCTCATTTATGTGTGTCTCCATTAGGGTAGTACTATTACTTCTCTCTTAGAGGATCACTTTATTTTCTCCCCTCTAGTAAGAGAACCTAGATACATCTGCAATCGAACATTCATAAGGCACACCCACTTCTTCATTCAAAGGCACATTTGTGCTTCTCTCTCTTGCTGACAGCTAAAGCCAAGGCATATCTTTAAGTAAATGGCAGTCGGGTCATTTTCCATATGGGAATCCTACAACAAACGGTGTGAGGTCTAGTTGGGACCTTATATCGAGGAGATCCCCTGTATGTTGGTAGTTTCCAACACCGTCAACATGAAGATATAAGTCTTAATATTAAAAACCCACTTTATTTAACTTTGGAGTTGCAATTGTCCATTTCAACAAAGTCTAACTAGCAAGTGTTTGTTGAATATCAATTATCGACTAGCATAATCAATCCACAAAAAAATGAAGCTCCATGGATTGGAGTCCTTGTGTTTCACCTTGGCAATCAAAATATTAGAAGAAGATGGCCATCCAAGTGCACCAATATTGAATCTATTAACATGACCTTGACTTGCACATATATTAATTAAACCAAGTAAACCCTTGCTTACATACCTGTTACTACTTCTCAGCTCATTACATGTCACCTTTCCCATCACACAAACTTACCAACCCATAGTGAGTTAATACCTTAAGATGATGCATGATGAGACCACCTAATCATGTGATTTGAGGTGTGATTGATATATATAACTTGATCTTTATTATTATATTTAATGCAACATCCTTGTGACTATTTACAAAGTGAACCCATTACATAATCATAACTTGTATTCTTCTACCTAGTTAAATATATTTCCTTCATCTCATATGAATAAACTTATAACTAAGAGGTGTGGAAGCCCCATTAAGCATAATTTAAATAGAGATCCATTAAGATATTCTCATTGTATTTTGGTAAATACACTGATTTTTTAAAGTAGAGGTTCAAAAATCAAATCTCTTGAAGTCCCCCTACATCAGCAGCGTTAACATAAATGTTTGGACGCAAAACTTTCTATAAATCAAATTAAAATAATTCCACATAAACAATGTAGATATATACTACTTTTTTAAGACAAAACACACATGCACGCACGTGTGCGCGCACACACACACACCAGAATGAGAATTTATAGAGAATCAATAACTTTGAAATATTGGTTGCCACTATTACACTTGATACAACTATTTCATAAATGCCACAGATGGGCCAGTTACAACATGTCGTTGGAGACTTGAACCAACACAACTGGGGAAAAGAATTATTCACCAAACCACTTGGGTTAAGATCATTTGATAAAGCATAAATTTATATTATCTAATAAAAAAACTCAGAAATGTTTTCTCCTACTTTATTAAGTGATTCAATGATCTAGGTGGCTCAAAAAACGCTCAGAATTCAGAAGTGGCTTTGGAAAAAATCAAAAATAAAATTCACTCGATTGAAGTGAAACTAGGTTCAGATCGAAGATTTCATCACAAGCTTTTCAACAGTGTCAACGACACCTCAATTTGAGTTTGTATGTGAAAGTTATGGTCAGTCAAAGTTTTGGTCAAACTAGACCCAGTGGAAACCACTAACGAGGCAACAATTTGACATTTACCGGTATACAAATTCCGGTCGCCGAAACAGGAAAAAAATTTGCCTCTTTAATTTTTCCGATGACCCTAAAAATTTAGCTGATTTTTTTCTTCTGACATGGCTTTATATATATATAATGGGGTGGCGCGTTGCCACCCCCATCAATGATCATTATTATATATAAAATTAAAGGAGCGAGGCCCACAGCTCTAACCCTGGACCCCATCCACAACCCACACCACCATATATACATATAATTTGAAACAAAACATACATGGGACTAGCGGGGCTTGAACCCGCGCCGGCCGGGTGGCCGACCCGCCCAACATGACAGTACCATAACCATAACATACCACCCATATCATAACTAACCCCCAACCAAACAATGTATCCAAATAAAATTTAATCACCACTGTTACCAAGGCATCATAATTCCAAAATAAAGGTTAAGACGCAGGGTTTGAACCCAGGCAGGACCCATACGAATCGGTTAGTTACCAATATGCCAAACAACCTTGTTGGGAAATCCACCCGCCAAGGACTATTTAAACCCGATTTTTTCATTTGCCCTGGAAAAATAGGTCGAGGGCAGTAGGGCGGAACCTTAACACAGTGGCCGAGGCGGAACCATTCTTGGCACATTTTTCGAGATAGAATCTTGCAGGAATATTCTTTGATGCTTAAGGAATCTTTAGATTCCCTTGGAGGCTGATTTTTTGCAGAGGCAAAATGATGTCGAATTTATAGTCATTTTTCTCATAATTTCACAAGGAATGCGATGGTGTGATCAATTTCCTCATATAAGCAGTATCATTTTAGGCAATCTGATGTAAGGAAACTTTGGGGAATCTTTGAGATTCCCAAGGGTCCAGATTTTGACGGTGTCAGAACAGGGTCAAGTTTATAGTCATTTGACATGATTTCGCACCACAAATCCAATGGTGATGTCCGTTTCTGCAACTGAGCTTTGAATTTTCAGTCCATGTAAAAAAATGGAGGTGTTGGGATAGGGTCCCCTGGGGTCAATTTTGGGGCATAAGCCCAAGTTTTGGGGCAGACAGCCCAAGTTTTTGTTATGTAAAGTGTAAAGTTTCCACAAGTTGTGGTCGCGGAGTGCATAGATAGTAAAGTGTCATAAAGGGTTTTACCCTTCTTTTATGTAAGTTGTGTCGGCTTTAGTAGATCTACCCATGGTCCGTGGACCATGGGATTGTATAAAAAGGAGAGTCTTAGAGAGTCTAAGGCAGTTCATAAGAAAAGGATAATGATGAATATGAATGTAATAGGTCAGTAGAAGTGAAGAGCGAAGAGTCTTAGAGTAGAAGAGAGGCTCTGCAGCTGAGTGCGCAGAGGCCTAGAATAGAGTTCGCAGCTGAGTGCGCAGGGTAGTCTCAAGTCTGTAAGCATAACTGAAGTATCAATAAAGATATTATTCTGGAAATATATGTGTTTTGTCTATTTACTTATGTTACGAATGAATGCGTTTATGCTATAATGAATGATGGGTTTATGATTTAATATTGTATTGATGCATGGTTTACATTGTTATATGAACATAAGTAATTATATGTTTACGCAGAGAATAACGTAATGCATGTAAAAGTTATCAGATACTTAAGCCGATCTGGGTAAATACAGACATAGGAGTAATCGCAGAGGCACATAAGTAGTTGAGTCACCTGTTTAGGGTCCGCGAAAGACAGTCGTAGACCTTCATGAAGGTCTAGAAGTCGAGTAAGAGAACTATATCAATAAGCCCTAGAAGGCTTATCGATCTACGCAAAGGCAGGTTTAGGGCATAAAACGACATTACACTAATCTCTAGGTGCGGAAACTTGGTTCCAGCATCCCCCCCATACTGCTTCGGGTGAGACCTCAGTCCGCGCTCTGTGGGTTGATGCCAAAAAGGGCCAGTAGTGTAGGGATTTGTTTGGAAAACTTAACTCTGAACTTGAATCAAGACCCACTAAGCCAACAAAAGGTATAAGGGTCATTTATGTAATTGATTGTAATTTGATTTATGCTGTCATTTAATGAAATATGCCTCCCCACATTGAGTAAGGCTTAGAGACGTAGCCCACACTAGGTGAACTCCATAGTCAAATCATCTTCTGCCTTTGATCTCATGTTTTCTTTTGATTTCCGCTTCTTTTCATGTGTTTATGTTACTTGGTGACATGCTCTTTTAAATGCAATTTTGTATGAATCCATGAAGTAAAGGATCTGGATCGAGTTTGGTATCAGAGCAAGTCTTCTTGATGCGAGTTACATGACTGAATTCTAAGCAGGAACAAGCTCCAAAGAGGAGAAGGAAAACTTAAATCCTTTGATCCTGAAGCAGGGCATGCAACATGAAGATGAAACATGGCAGATGAGGAAGCTCGAATGGAGGAAGAGTGAAATTATTGCAAGATCTTCTTCACCATGGAAGAGAAAGTTGACAAGTTGTTTGTAGAATATGAGAAGACAATCAAGCATCAGAAGCAAGAACCAAATGAACATGCCTCGGTAAATCATGAGGAGGAGGAAAAGAACCTCATGAACCTCCCTCTCCATCTTCTAGCGAAAGTTATTTTTCATCCTCTTCTCGTCATTCTAGAGGTAGAATAACTCATAAAAATCCCTTTTTCAAGTTGGATGTCAAATTTGATTTGCCTGTGTTTAGTGGAGAATCTAATGCAGAAAAGCTAGACAATTGGATCATACAGGTTGAGGTATATTGCCACATACAAAGAATCAAAGAGGATGAAGCCAAGATCCAACTAGCATCTCTTCGAATGAGTGGCACTGCTCTTGTCTCGTGGGAAGGAAAACTACAAAAAGGTGGTAAGAGTAGTCGTAAACTTCTTTCATCTTGGTTTGAGTTCGTTTCTGGTTTAAGAAGAAAAATTTACCCATTAGGTTACAAACTTAAGGCCATGATGGAATGGAAAAATTTGAAACAAAGTAAAGGTCAAATTGTTCATAATTTTATAGAGGAGTTTAGGAAACAAGCATTAGCATTGAATGTTCCATTAGACACTTCTAAGACGTTGATGAAATATATTGGCTCTTTGCATGATTATTTGCGTCATTCATTGTTATTATTTGAGCCTAAAACTCTTGATGAAGTTAGTGTGAAGGTTGTACATCTCAAAAGCAGGGGGAAGCATGAGAAAGAAGACCACCCAAAGAGGACAACAACAACTAAGGGAAATGAAGGAAATCCCTCTTGCACTCATTATGAGAAAGAAGGGTAGATGAGGACCATTGTTGGAAATTGCATCCAGAATTGAGGCCAAAAAGGGATGACAAAAAAGAGAAGTAAAAGGCAGTTGCAACTGTGCAACAAGACCAAGAATCTGAATCAGAGGATGATGAGAAGATCATAGCTGCAGGATTTGTAGGTGTTGGACCAATTGACCTGGGATCAGACTCAAGTGATGAAATGAAGATTGTAGCTCTTGGGATTGCAGAAGATGGACTTATCGACTTCGGTTCCGATTTGGGGGATGAGACAAATATTTCAGTAGATGTTGTGCCAAAAATGAAAAGGGAACCAAATGTGGCATGGCTCTAAGAACTCGAAGAAATCAACCAAATCATTTAGGCAGAGAATGTTGAACTAAGGAGACTCCTACAAGAATCAAAGAAGGAGAAACAAAGGTTACAACATTAGTTACAACCCAAGGAGGAGGCCTTAGAAAAGTTGCAGCATAACAAGGCTGAGGTAAAAAGTGATTCTTCAATTTCATGTTCTTTTTATGATGATGATTTTGTTGTTTTTGAGAAACATACTACAGGAATTGGATCAAAATTGTTAAAGAAAATGGGGTAGTAAGGAAAGGGCCTCGACATTAATGGCTAAGGCATTGTGAATCCCATCAAAGTGGAGGAATTGCCTCATTATGCAGGACTTGGATATGTCAGAAAAGAGGTTGGCGAATTCTCCAAGACAACTAATGACAGATGATGAGAGAACTTAATCACCTTCCAGTGATAGCGAGGATTCCACAAGCACTTATTAGAGGCACACCAGGAGTAAGCGTTCCAAGACGATATAGAAATTTTGGAGGATAAAAAAACATTATGGAAATTGCAACGAGGTTGGACACGAGAGAGCGACATGTCAGATATACCATGCCCAGAAAGAACCTATGAAGGAACCAACTGGTGAAGATGTTCAACAAGTGAATCTGCCACAGGGAGATGACCCATTCACTTTGTTGAGTAAGAGATGGTTTTACTAGATATAGTAGCTTGTCATGGCCACATTTTGTAAATCATGTATTGTGATATAATTGTAAAAGGGATGATGTGTTTTCCATTTCTTATTAAGGAAACGATGATGTTTTGACCTTTTATTGATAGTTGGGGTAGTCGTTTCTATTATGATGTAAACTTGACCAAAGAGTGTGTGTTATAAACTCTTGGCAAGTATGGGGTTGTTTGAGTCATGTTTGGTTTTGTATGTAATTTGCAAAGAATGTACCACAGGTTTGCATGGAATGCAGATGTTGAAAGTGTCGCTTGACAAGGACACATGCAGATTGCAGGATGTGTTCATGCTTTTGGAGGACCAAAAAGTCCTCAGTGGGGAGGAATGATCCAGGTGGCTCTAGAAACGCTCAGAATTTAGAAGTGGCTTTGAAAAAGCTCAAAATCAAAGTCACTGGATTGAACTGAAACTAAGGTCAGATTGAAGATCTCGTTGCAATCTTTCCAATGGCGTGAACCACAGCTCAATCCGAGTTCGTATGTGAAAGTTATGGACGGTCAAATTTTTGGTCAAACTAGGCCAAGTGACAGCCACTAACGAGGCAACAATTTGACATTTACAGGCATATGGATTCCGGTCGCTAAAATAAACAAATTTTTTTGCCTCTTTAATTTTTCCAGTGACCCTAAAAATTCGGAGGATTTTCTTTTGCTAATATGGTTAAAAAAAAATAAAAATTGAAAAAATGGGGTGGCGGGTTGCCACCCCCGTCAATGATCATTATTATATATAAAATAAAAGGATCGAGGGTGTGACTCTGACCCGGGACCTCTTCCACAACCCACACCACCATATATACATATCAGTTGAAACAAAACATAATGTGGGACCGACGGGGCTTGAACACGCGCTGGCCGAGTGGTCGGCCCGCCCAACGCGGTGGTCCCATAACCATAACACACCACCCATATCATAACAAACCCCCAACCAAACAATGCATCCAAACAAAATTTAACCTCCACCATTACCAAGGCATCATACCACCAAAAAAATAAGGTTAAGAAATGAGGATTTGAACCCAAGCAAGGCTTGTACGAACCAAGCAAGTTACCAATACGCCAAACAACCTTGTTGGGAAATTTGCTCGCCAATATCTATTTAAACTAGATTTTTTCATTTGCCCAGGGAACAGAGGTTGAGCAAACAAAACAGACGCTGAGGCAGAACCATGCCTAGCATGTTTTTTGAGACAAAATCTTACAAGTATATTCTTTGATGCTTGAGGAATCTTTAGATTCCCTTGGAGGCTGGTTTTTGGCAGTGGCTGAATGATGCAAACTTTATAGTCATTTTTCTCATAATTTTTCAAGGAACATGATGGTGTAATCAGTTTCCTAATCTGAGTAGTAGAATTTCAAGCAGTCAGCAATAAGAAATCTTCGAGATTTCCGAGAGTCCAGATTTTGACGATGTTAGAACATGGTCAACTTTATAGTCATTTGACAAGATTCCATGCCACAAATCCAAACAATGTAAATTTTGAAACGAGAACTGATATGATTACCTGTTTTGTTGAGGTAACAAAAAAGTCAACCGATTTTGAAAAGTGGTGATGCAAAATACACTTTTTTTTTAGAGCATATTTTTGACACTTTTTTTTTATGTATCAAATATAAATATTTGTTTTTAAATGTTAGTGATTTTCATGATGATTTTGAAATATAATGTAGCATCAACCATTTTTTTAGAAGGCTTATTTTTGACACTTTAAATTTTCTAATGTATTAAGTGTGGATATTTCTTTTGAATGTTACATTTTTTTCCACCTTTAATTTTTTTATGTCCAATAGTTTTTAAATCATGATTACTTAACAAATTTTGGAGTTGTCTTATTTCTCTTTTTTTAAATGTTGATTACTTAAAAAAAAAAAAATGTGAAATTTTTTTTATCTTGTAAGTCATAAAAAATTGAAAATAAAAACAAAAACAAAAAAACAAAATTAAAAAAACTATTAACAAAAAACAAAAAATTTGCGCCCCCATGCGCTGAAGGCCGAGAATCAGCCTTTGCTGCCTGGCGACCCATGGGGGCGCAATTTTTTTTATTTTTAAGTTTGAAATTATTATTATTATTATTTAATTTTAATGGTAATGCTTGTCTTTTTTTTTTTTTTAGTTTTTTTGGGTTTATTATAATTTTTTAATGTTTTTAATTTAATTTTAGTAGTTTTTTAATTTTTTTTTGTTTTTATTTGTTTGTTAATTTTTTGGTTTTTAAAATTTTTGTATTTTTATTTACCTAATTCTATAGTTTTTTTTATATGTTTTTGTTATTATTTATTTCTTTATATATATTTTTTTAATTTTTTTTAGTTTTTTAATTCTTATCTTTTATAGGTTAATTTTGTTTTTCGTTTTTAACATTTTCATGATTTTTTTTAATTATTATTTTTATTTTATTTTATTTTTATGTTTGATTTTTTGTCTTTTTATATATTTGATTTTTTTGTCCTTTTTAATTTTATGTTTTGTTTATAATATATATTTTATTTAGGTTTGGTTTTTTTTTTTCATTGATTTTTTTTTCAATTTATGTTTTCATTATTTTTTTGAAATTTTAATGTTTTTCGGAGTCATGAAAAGAAAGACCTTTTTTCATCAACACATGTTCAAAATCTACTTTAGAAAAAAAAAATTGTTATTCGAGCATCAACATTTTTCATTTTTAGGGTATTTTTTGCACAATTTTTGCAGGAAAAAAAATATACATATATATATATATATATATATATATATATATATGGTTTTCACTGCCATTTTTAAAACATGTTGAAAATTTACCCTAGAAAAAAATTGTTATTTCAGCATTAACACTTTTCATTTTTAGTGCTGTATTTCATGTTTTTTTGGGGTTTTTTTACTAGAGTTCCCGTTTTGAGTTTATAGTGCTCGTTTCAAAGTTTACATTGTTTCCAATGGTGATGTCCGTTTCTACAGCTGAGCTTTGCATTTTCAGTGCATGCCGAAAAATGAAGGTATAAGGGTCATTTACGTAAGTGATTGTAATTTAATTTCTGCGACCATTTAATGAAAGAGGCCTCCCCACATTGAGTAGGGCCCGAAAACGTAACCCACACTGGGTGAACTTCGTAATCAAATCGTCTTGTGCCTTTGATATTATGTTTGCTTTTGATTTCCACTTCTTTTCATGTGTTTATGTTACTTGGTTACATGCTCTTTTAAATGCAATTTCATATGCATCTATGAAGTAAAAGATCTGGATCATTCAAAATGATGATTTACAAAGTAATGACTTATGAATCAACAAATTGTAATCTGTATAATATCTTCATGTACATCCAAATGATCATTTGTCAAATTTGATGACTTAATTAATTTATAAAACATGGTAAAATAGACTACCAAATCAAAGTTAAAGATCACAGTCCCCCATTTTTGTCCCTTTTCAGATAACCAAAACCTTAATTACTGACTATTAGAGTCTCCATCTCTGTGATTTACTTTGTCTTATTTAATCGAAAGAGAAATTACATTTTAAATTATGACTAGATCAATGCTTTTGTTACACCCTAGAAAATTAAATAGAAACATTTTCTTAGCAACAAAATTAAGGTTTTTTAAGTCTTCTTTGACTCCACCTTCAAATATTTCCTCTCCCCTTTAATTTTTTTTTTTTACTTTCAAACATAACATAACTTAACCTATACCCATAATTAAAACATAATTTATATCACAATACAATGTTTTTATAAAATAAGTTTCTTTATTTATAAAATAAAATTACCTAAATTAATATAAATACAAATTAAAAATACAAAGAAATAAATATCGAATATCTACTTACCTAAAATATTATCAATGAATAATCTAAGCCCCTTTTATCCCAAAAATAAATTAAAATAATATAACCCATATCAAAATCTCTTATAAATTTTATATATTTCAATTAAATAAATATTACAACGGTTCCTAAAATAAGATAATTATAACTCGATGTATTTATTTCTTTTTTCTTTTACATGCACATTATGGTATAATCATGAAGAATTTGTAAATAATTTTGATGAGGGAGCAGGGTAACAACAATCTACAAAGAATTATCATACATTCCTCTTGTCCACCACCTTTTACTAGCCCCATATCCAACCCCACTTAATATAATTATTAAATTAAAGTTTTAGTACCCGTGAGCCCTGTAGTCCTTGTTTAACATAATTCCTCCATGTTGGCAATCAACCTTACCCCTTCCCTTTTCTCTCTCGAATTAAGTGATAACAATAATGATCTCTTCTATGGTTGTCCATTCAATTTCTCCTCACCGTCTCTTATGGAGTGGTCCATTAATCTCTCTCTAGGTAGCCCATCCCCACCCAGTTCCAAAATTCCATACTTGAATTTGTCAATCTCCTGAATATGACTTATGATTTTCCTATTTTGAAATTTTGGGAGCTTTAATCTCCTGAATATGACTTATGATTTTCCTCATTTTGAAATTTTGGGAGCTTTAATTTTGGTTAATTAAGTGTAAAAACAATTTCTTTCATTTTGAATTGAAATAGATGTAATTGACAATAATATTTTGGTTTTTGGTCTAATTAAATACGGAAGCAATTTTTTTTTCATTTTGAATTCAAATACATATAATTGACAATAATTTATAATAATGATTATAATTTATAAAAAATAAAGTAGGTTTGGTCTCACATATTAATTTTTGTTGAAGAAAATTATGTATTAAATCGTACAGATGATTGAATCACTTATCAAAATTTATAATAATTTGATATATTATTATTATATTAATATTGTTTTTATCTTTTATTAAAATTAATATTTTTTAATATATATATATATATATATAAAATATAATGGAGTCTGTTATTAATTTTTTTGAAAGGTAAATTTTTTATTACTTTTAGATTTTAAAATTACATCGCCAACGATTCAAAATTTTCATTATACTCACAAAAACGGCTGCAAGCCAATACACATTAAGCCCAATTGCATTAGCAGCAACACTAAAGTTGTCACAATAATCAAAATGGACATAGACCTATCCCCCAAAAACCATTACGAAAACTAACAACATTAGAACAAGAAGGAGAAAAAGAGAAGATCAGGCATCTGGTGAAGTCACCAGTTTCAGACTCAGAGCATTGGTACCTGCAGGGCCATAAAGCTTGTTCCCACATTGGTGATGACTCTCCAAATGGGCAATACAAACGGCCAACCGTTTCAACCAGTGTTTTTTATGCCTCTCGATCATTCGAATATCATTCAGAAATGAAATTATTTCATTATTGTCCTATCTTTTTTCTTTCAGTATTTGACCAAGCAATGTCTTCATTTCCCAATGCAGAGTGATAGAATTGAAGTATTGGTTCCTTCGTCCCTTGGTTTGCCCAGGGTCACAAAGCCAACTAGAGACATCTATAATGAGTTTCAATTCCCAGAAATATTGACGCTCACATGCCACCTGAGACTCCAATTGATGAGTGTTTTCTCTCATATCATGGGAGGTAAAAGCATGGTAACAGGAGGTTGCCTCTTACGCTTGAGTCTTGGTGCAGAGCCTGATCGTAGAATTGCGAACACCCCACCCAATCAGGCCACAACAACACTTTATATGTTGATGACCATAATAATAGAGACAATTTGTAACGATGGCCTCTGCACTCCTATGAACACCGAGGACACTTTTTTGCACTACAACCACGTAGTCCACTTGTTAGCGGACAATTACAACTATAAGGGGCAAGAAATAATTGTATACCATAGAGCTACGACCAGAATTCTAGAACCCATAAGCCACTCGTTGAACCAAAGAGAGCACTTTTTATAAGCCTGCAATGATATACAAAAGCCCCTGCTCCAAAGCTAGAAGAGCCAATGAAGCCTAGGAGAGACCAAAAGACTCCTAACAAACCATAACCACAAGAAAGGGGGGAATAAACTAATGAGCTAGACACCAACCATAGAACAACCTGGCCCCCAAACAAACAAAGGGCACACCAAAAGGGAGACACCACCCAGTTCTATAAGTCCAAGTTATGAATCTCAAACCCATGGTTCAAATTGAGACCCAAATTCTATTCAAAGCTTGTGTAAATTATGTGACCACTAGACCTGATTAGAGATACAAAACCCCCACCCAAAAGAGTTGATTATCCCAAAATTTCCAAAAGAATAACAAACAACCCATTACCAATTAGAAGGTGCACCAAGGGATTAGACCAACAACAATTCACTGACCTTTAGGGACTAGATAAATCACCGAGAAGTTTCAAATTACAACTATAACCAACATAATAATACCATCTAGATTCAGAGATTAAAGGCCTATGATGATAAGCACAATCCTGATGAAAGGGATACAAATCAAGACAAGAAGATACCTTATACTAGTTGAAATTGGAGCTCCTAGGCCTCGTCGCCAACATAAAGTGTTCATGATTAGCAAAGCAACTCCAACGTATGAACGAGTGAGATACCTCTAGTGAGCTAAACCACCCCACCAAGTAGCCAAAGGGCTATCCATGATGCAATATCCACCAAAAATTATAGCAGAACCAAGAGTACGACTAATCAGTTGGCCAAAAAACCACCACGAGATAGCTAGACTTGACCCATATTTACCCCTTGCATGGTTGAACAACCTGTATTGCTAGACCAATCAAGGTAAGGAATAATCCCAAATGCGCCAGAGTCGTATTAACATTGAGCCTTAAAGAATAATAAACCCCATTTAATAATCCCAAATGCACCAGAGCCATATTAACATTGAGCCTTAAAGAACAATAAACCCCATTTAACACCACGTACAAGGGCGCTGAATCTCTAGTGGCAAGTTTGTGTGAATGAATAATTTGCATGTGAAAGTCCCTGGGGGGACAAGCAATGCCACACCCCTCCATTAATAACCTCAGGAGGCAACGAGGTAGCGGGCACCTCTCCCAACATCTTTTAGAATCCATTTGATCACCTCGGTTTGGGAGAGTTTGTTATTAATTTCATTTGTTATCAAGCACTAACATTTTTTTCAAAACAAAATCAAATGAAAGATACTTAATTGCACACAATTTAAGTTTTGTTGATTAAATTAGTGTACATTTTAAATTACTCACATGTATTCGCTGTATTTGTGAGTGATTATCACAATTAGATAATCTTAAACCATTAAGACTTTCTTTACAATAAATTTAACATACATTTGGTATGAATTTATAATATGATTATAATTTTATTATGATTTTAGTTTCAAAAATTTGTTTATTACAAATTAATAAGAGTGATTATCACAATTAGATAATCTTAAACCATTAAGACTTTCTTTACAATAAATCTAACATACATTTGGTATGAATTTATAATATGATTATAATTTTATTATGATTTTAGATTCAAAAAATTTGTTTATTAATTTTATTTTTTTTTGTAAGCAAAGGCAAGATTCATCATTTCTATTACTGTAAAATAAGGATCATACATCGAAAACATACCACATATGGGCCGGTCTCAACCCGCCCCGAAGGGAAACCGGATATCTTGACCACCTGAGGTTCTTAATTCCCAACCAAAAATAGAATATCTTCAGTCTTTCTACCCATGCTATATAACCGATTATCCAAAAATATAGACCCAACAGTCTTTTCTCCCATACTACGTATCCTTCTACTTTACTTACTATAAAACAGGTTATGACTTTAAACATACAAAACAAGTATCTGTAAAGAAAAACTAAAATCCAAAAAACCTCTTTTCAGCTGCTCCATCTGTTGTTAATTATGGGCCTCCAGATTGGCCTCCTTCTCCGTTTTGACCCCCGGTCCCCTGGCTTGAAGATACTTCAGGATCACATCCATCTTCCTGTCTTGCATCATTAAGGTGACTTGGAGATTCTGCATCTCTTTCTTCATTGCTACCTGGGCCAATTCAACCATGTCCATGGCTACCTGTTCAAGTGCTTTAGCTAAGAGCCTTTTCATGCCCCAATAGACATGCAAAGATTGTTTATATAAGGTCAGCCTGCCTCTTGTATGTCCTGGGTCAGGCAGATAGGCCTCCCAATCCTCCATTTCTGACCCTGACTGTTCCTGCAATGCCTCCTCTTCCAAATGTTCAATGATCCTCCGAATATTAGGGTGAGTACGCTGATGATAAGCCTCTTCAGCCTCCTGTAATTTCTGTTTCATATCTCTCTTACCTCTTTTTTTCTCTCTGGCCTCACTACACATTTCCTCCTCATACTCAACATTTGCTGCTGTCCTACCTCCTCTGCCTCCTCTCCCTCTGCCGCACCCTCTGCCCCGCTGGCTGGTCCCTTCCTTCTTCAGCACACACCCTCCCCTACTTCGTCCTCGTCTGCCACCCCCATATCTGCCCGCCTCTTCCTCAAACTCCTGTTCGCCCATCCGAGCTTCGACCTCCTGCCTTTGAGCTTTGCCACGCTTATCCCCGCCTTCCTGTCTACGCCGGGGTTCATCATCCACCAAGTAGTCTCGAATGTCAAACTCCTCTTCAGAGTCATCTGAAATATTCAACATGATTTTCCGGAGGGCCTCCTCAACCTGGCCCTTACCCTTCGTATCCCGTTTGCTCTCCATGCTCCGCAACCAGCGACCTCCATCCCTGTCCTGACCCTCCGCCATATCCTCTATACCCTTTCTCACAAAAACCCTCTGTCTACTCCTCCCCGCTTGAGAATTCACAAATGATCCCGACCACCTATTCTGTCGCATGCATGCAAGCTTTAAAGCTTGTTCGGACCGCCACCTTAGGTTCCTTTGGCTGCAATGCCAGTTAAGACACTCATTAATCCTCACTCCAAATGTATTACCGTAAGTGGATTCACTTACCATCAGCCTGACGCTGCATCCGCTCATCCTCGGAAACCAGTCCCATCCGCTTCTTGAAATGATCAATTGGTTTATATGGTTATGACTCCAAGCGAGTTGAATATACATTCCATCCGCGCGATCCTGCCTGCTCTCCTCACCATCATACACCATAGTACATGTGTCCTGTCTTACCATAAGTGGAAAGTAATTATGAATTCCCCACTGACGCCGTCGCCTCATATAAATCATGGTTTAGAATGTCTGTTAGCATTGTCCACCGGGGATCATCCTTAACGGATCTCCAACTACCGTCTATCCGCCTATCCCCTCCGCCGCTGCCCCAATTTGCCATAAGGTCAGCCGCCCGATTGCCCTCACGTAAAACATGGGAGATAGTCGTATATTCGATCCTCCGTAAAATTAATAAGATTCTTGAAATCTATTAATTTCACGTGTTTTAATTTTTTTATAATTACAACAATTTTTTTTATATAATTAGATATTTTTATTAATATAATTTGATATTAAATTTAGTTATATTTAAATTTTTAATATTTTAACACACATATGAGAATTTTCTAATATATATGAGACATGTGGTTCAATCAAAGAAGGCATTAAAGAGAATCATCAACATCGTTTACAACTAAAGTTGTTAATTTTTCCAAACAAATTAAACACAATGTGTATAATTATACATTTTAAACTTTATTTATAAAAATAATATATAATTTAAAAACATTCAAAGATGCTTATACTAAAATCACCACGACTCAATATATAGTTAGAATCAAATCTATGAGAGTTTGAGATATGGTTTATAATTATTTATTATTTTTAATTTTTTTTTTTGTTATTTTGTTAAGTTTGATGAGAATTGAGATTGCTAACACGTTTAATATGTGGTTTGATCAATTACGATTTAGGGGCATCTAAGTCATCAAAATTATCTGGGGATTGCACTTGCCCTGGCCCATGCTAACCTTTAATATATTTAAGTAAGAATAATCCAAAGCTTTTCTGGCACGAACTACAACCAAGGAAGAAGCAAATTGAAAATAATATTACGACCAATCAATGGTTTGAATATGCAAGGCAACTCTATGAGAAAGAATCTGAGGCGGAGCCCCCCTAGGATCAACACAACTTCAAAGCTCTTCACGTTACAGGAGATGGAGAATGGAATTAAGAAACTAAAAACATGAAAGGCAAAGGACTTGGTTGAACTTCAAACAAAGTATCTAAAATTGGGAATGAACAATCTTGCACCGCACATCATGGAAATATCCAACAACATCATTCAACAAGGATTCCCAAGAGACTGGAGAACTAGCCTAGCAATACCCCTTTTTAAAAGTGGAGACATTAATAATCCATCCAACTATAGAACCATTGTGATCAATCATTTGTTTACAAAGCTTTTCGGTAGCATGGTAGAAAACATAATCAGTGAGTGGGCAGTAGTAAAAGAAAAGAGGGCAAGAGGACAAGCGGATTTTAGGCCAAAGCATTTTACAGTGGATCATGGCATCACGTTGAGACACATTGTTGAAAAGGTTTGGGAGGACAAAGAAGAAGTATTTTGTTGTTTTGTTGACTTCAAAAAAGCATTTGACACAATCCCTAGAGATAAGTTGTGGTGTAGAATAAAAGAACTTGAAATTCCTGTGCATTATAGAGTTGTTGTCCATAGTCTTTATGAAGAGGTGAAAGTCAAATTTAGAACCTCAACATGTATTTCAGAAAGCTTTAGAAGTGACATTGGAGTCAAGCAAGGTTGCCCTTTATCCCCTACTCTTTTTAGTTTATATATTGGTAAATTGGAAGAGTGGCTAAATCTGTAAGGTGGAGATGGTGTTCAGTTGGGGGAGTTTGTGATAAAGCTTATTTTATATGCCGATGATATTGTATTGATTTCTAAATCGGCCAATGGATTGCAAATGTACTTATATGCCCTTGAGCATTTTTGTAGAGCAGTGGGTATGCAAGTCAATACTAGCAAGACCAAAATAATGATTTTCTCTAATAAAAGGAAGCAAAGTTAACATACTTTCTTCTTTGAAGACAACATTCTTGAAGAAGTAAATGAGTACAAGTACCTCGAGATCTATTTCAACAACAAACTCAATTGGGAGGACTGCAGAAAGAAGATAATTTTAGGAGGGTGGAAAGCATTATATGCTCTTCAAAACAGATGTAGAGAGGCAGAGTTATGGGATTGGAAAACGATTAAAGTGCTTTTTGGACTCCTAGTTTGTCCAGTGATGCTATATGGGTGTGAATTGTGGGTTAGCAGCACCCCCGTCTCAAAATGGAAACAAAATGAGAAAATCCAAAAACGCTTGATCATGAGCAAGTTCAAAATAAAAAGTTTAGTACCTTATGAGATAATGTTGAGTGAAACAGGAGCAACTCCCATCGAAGCAATTGCTATGGTGTGGCTCATAAGATATCTAAAAAGAATTGAGCAAATGAGAGTAGGTAGATGACCTAATGTTAGCTTCAATGAAGACATGAGTGAAAGAAAGAAAACATGGATGAAACAAAACTACACATGGATGCAATAATGGAATATCTACCTCAATACCTGTCCCACAAATAGCAAGGAGATAAAGAATTTTGTTATGGAGAAGTTTCATAAAAGAGTATGGGGAAAAGAGTTGGGTAGAAAGAAGAAGTACTACATTGAGGAAAACAACTCTATGTGTGATCTACAACAAAAAGAGTTCATTAGAGCTAGCATTCCGTGGAAGGCAAAGGTTCTTATTGCTCAATTAAGGACCAACTCGCATCAACTTCAATGTGAAACAGGAAGGTGGAAAAGGCTTAAAGAAGCTTGGGAAGAATGAGTGTGCACATTTTACACGTCTGGGGCAGTGGAATCGGAAAAACATTTCAGTTTGGAATGTGATGCTTTCAAAGACATCAAAGAAAGTTATGAGAACATGTTAGCATCAGTTTCTTGGCATTGTCTTTTCAGTGAGGAGATTGTTGGAAGCTTGGGCCAGCTCATCATCAATTTGAATGGAAAAATGATTGAATTGCAAAAAGCGAAAAACAGGAAACTAATGATCTCATAGACTATTTTTAGTCTTGTAGACCTTAAAATATCATTTCATTTCATTTTATGACTAGATTTTAACCTAGAACCTTAAACTAAAAACTTTTACATCACACATTGTCTTAACAAAATACTCTGTCATCGTTTACTCTACACTCCATATACTATTATTTTTAAATAAGTATTATAATTTATTACTTTTAAATAATTATTATATTAATTTATTTAAAAAAAAATATTTTTATATTAGAATTATGAATAAAATATTTATTCTAAATATGTTGAAAAACAATTAAAAACTACGAACATAAAACATGTTTGTGTTATTAATTATGAAAAATAAATGATGTATTCACATAAAAATTATGTATTATGAAACTTTATATATAAAATTATGAAAATGAAAATGATTTATTATTAATATTTGTATAAAAATAATGTTAAGAAAGTCTATATGGTGTTGGATAGATGGTCGGGTGTTTTGTTAAAATAGTTTTTATGTAAAGTCATTTATTTATTATTATGAACAATAAATTATGTATTATGAAAATTTATATATACAAAAACATTATGTATTATGAAAATTTATATATAAAATTATAAAAATGAAAATGATTTATTATTAATATTTGTATAAAAATAATGTTAAGAAAATCCATATGATGTTGGATAGATGGTTGGGTGTTTTGTTAATATAGTTTTTATGTAAAATTACTTATTTAATTCCCTTCTATCCCAGTGATATATTAGACATTTTCTGAACTCTGTTTTGTTAACATAGTTTTTATGTAAAGTCACCTATTTAATTCAATTTCATCCGAGTGATATATTAGACATTTTTTGAACTCTATCGAAATGATATATTAGATATAATGAAAATATAATCCATAAAACTTAAAAATAAAATAAAAATAATATTAAAATAATATTTGAATTATCAATTTATAGAGTAGCTAAATTTAAGATTTTTCCAAAATAAAAGTGCATGAGATATTGACACTTTCTCATTTGACATTGGATTCTAAAATATATTTTAGGTTATTTGTTAAATTAATAATAAACTTAAAAAGCATTTGTTTTGTACGTGTATGTCATCAAACTCGTTCTCACCATCCAAAAGTCCAACTGGATGCCATTTTTCATGTCACTGGGTCTTCTTTGTCCACGTTGGATTTGAGTTGATTCTCTCGGGACAACGATTTTGTTTGCCTGGGCCATATTGAAGGACAATGATTTTGTCTACCGTCGCCCAGCATCCAGACCTCCTGGTCATAATGAAGGACAACGATTTGTCTACCGTTGCCCTGTCTTTAAAGCTCCTAGTCATATTGAGGAGCTCTGAAACCTAAAACTTTAAGCACCCAGCCAACAATCAATACGACTGTGAAACAGATAGCAAGTTTTGTGTTGGGTCACAAGTCATGTTATTGGTTGCTGGGATTAATATGACCAAGGTCTACGGCCGCCATCTGTAGAGGTTTGTGTGTGGTGCTCTAGCTGCCTGCTAATTTAGGTCAGGGGGGAGGGGGATGCACGATATTTTGCAGGAGCCCACAAACACAGACATGCTATTTGAGCCGGAAGTGGGTTTTCTGTTATATGTTATGTTTAGCAGTGAGCGAACGAGGCGACAGTCACATGAAACGAAATTTCGAAGCATGGGATCGATCGATCATTGCATCGTCCTGATGAAGACTTCCTCTGTAAGGTGCGGGGTGCATGAAATTTAGCTGAGACTGCATGCGATACGGCCCTGTTTCTGTTGTTAGGCATTGCCCACATGAAATTTGAGACTGCCCACATGCCAAATTGGCCTTGAAATAGGTAGTTTGGTGGGGCGCGGGGATGTAATAATACACACACATCTGCCATTGATTCCACTTATATATATAAATATATATATATCTTATATATTATATATATATTTATGTATATGGGGTTTGACTAATGCAAGTCCTGGTGAGATGGGTTGGTCGGTTTGAGCCGTTCCCAATCAGGTATATGGTGTGATTGAAGGAGGAATCATCCATTCCATTCATCCATTGCTATTGCTATTGTTGTACATACATACAGAGTCCTGAACTATTTATATAGCAGGATAACTGGTCTTTATATTTGTTTTTGTCTGCATCTCGTCTGTATAAAGAAAGAGAAACCCCTTCCTTTACTTACTTCCTTCCTTGTGGAATCAAATACAATGAAATGAAGTTTGGAAGATGAGGAGGAGGAGGTGAGGTGAGGTAGGGAGGGGAGGGGAATTTCAATGGCAGCACCGCCGGGACTTAATAATGAAGATGACTTATCATCGGCAAAGGCTGTGCAGAAGAGATATGAAGGACTGGTGACAGTTCGTAGTAAGGCAATCAAAGGAAAAGGGGCTTGGTATTGGGTACACCTGGAACCCATCCTAGTGCAAAACCAGGATACTGGTGCTGCCAAGGCAGTGAAGTTAAGATGTGGACTTTGCAGCGCACTGTTCTCTGCATCCAATCCATCAAGAACAGCATCTGAGCATCTCAAACGAGGGACCTGCCCCAATTTTAACGGAGCAATACCCAGGCCCATATCGTCGATTCCCTCATCGAAACCCGCCAGCACCAGTTCTTCATCCCAGCAGCAGCAGCAGCAGCAGCAGCAGCAGAGGAAGAGAAGCCTTGCACAGGCAGCATTGACTCCTCCGCCTCCCTTGCCTTTAACGATGGTGGACACCTCCGCCCTCAGTGGAGCTCAGGTTGGTTCTGCTCCCCTGATGCTCTCCGGTGGCAAAGAGGATTTGGGTGCCCTGGCGATGCTGGAGGACAGCGTGAAGAAGCTCAAGTCACCAGGAGGGAAGGGGTCGTCACCAGGCCAGGCGCTCAGCAAGGGTCAGATGGAGAGCGCGCTGAATTTGCTGGCAGAGTGGCTGTACGAGTCGTGTGGCACAGTCTCATTCTCGTGCGTGGAGCATCCCAAGTTCAAGTCTTTTCTTACCCAGGTAGGTCTTCCTCCCATAAGTAGAAAGTATATTGCTGGAGCAAAGTTGGATGCAAAATATGAAGAAGTGAGGAACGAGTCTGATGCAAAGCTGAGAGATGCAATGTTCTTCCAGCTGGCATCCGATGGTTGGAAGAAGAAGAGTGCTGGCTGTTCACCCTGTGGTGAAAATCTGGTGAACTTGACTCTCAATCTGCCCAATGGAACAAGCCTGTTCAGAAAGGCTGTTTTTACAAGCGGAGCAGTGAGTGCAAAGTATGTGGAAGACACATTATGGGAGACCATAACAGGAATCTGTGGTACCATAGTGGATCGTTGCGTAGGCATAGTTGCAGATACAGACAAGTTCAAGTCAAAAGCACTTACTGATTTGGAAGACAGGAATAGGTGGATGGTGAACCTAACCTGCCAGTTTCAAGGTTTCAGTAGCTTGCTCAAGGACTTTCATAAGCATCTGTCCTTGTTTCGGTCGGTTACAGCGGATTGCCTGAAGTTGGCTACTTATTTCAACAGCAAGAATTCTGCCAGGACATATTTTCAGAAGTACCAGATGCAAGAGATGGACCATGTAAATCTCATTAGAGTGCCCCCTGATCCACCTTTTGCTGGTAACAATTGCGTGTATGTTCATGCGATGATGGAGGATGTTGTGAATTCGGTGCGGGCATTGCAGCTGACGGTGTTGGACGATGCCTATAAGGTTATCTATGCAGAGGATCCACATGGAAGAGAGGTTGCAGACATGATTAGGGATATGAGGTTTTGGAATGAATTGGATGCAGTGTTGTCATTGGTGAAGCTGGTGAAGATGATGATCCAGGAGATTGAGGTTGAGAGGCCTTTGGTGGGGCAATGCCTTCCTCTTTGGGATGATCTGAGGACGAAAGTTAAGGATTGGTGTGCGAAATACAATGTAGATGAAGGGCCCGTCGAAGAGATCATTGAGAAGAGGTTTGCGAAGAATTATCATCCGGCTTGGTCGGCTGCTTTTATTCTAGATCCTCTGTATCTCCTCAGGGACAACAGTGGGAAATACTTGCCCCCATTTAAATGCTTGACAACGGAACAGGAAAAGGATGTGGATAGGCTGATTACGCGGTTGGTATCCAGAGAAGAAGCACATATTGCACTCATGGAACTCATGAAATGGCGCGCTGAGGGTCTAGACCCATTGTATGCTCAGGCAGTTCAGGTAAAACAACGAGACCCTGTAACAGGTAAAATGAAAATTGCCAATCCTCAAAGCAGTAGGCTTGTGTGGGAGACATGCTTGAGCGAGTTTAAAGCCCTTGGGAAAGTCGCTGTTCGTTTGATATTCCTTCATGCAACTTCATGTGGTCTAAAGTGTAATTGGTCATTCATGAGGTGGGTGTATGCTCATGGGCATTCACGGACAGCAATGGATAAAGCTCAGAAGATGATTTTTATTGCCTCACATGCGAGGCTTGAGCGCAGAGACTTTGTTAATGAAGAAGAGAAGGATGCAGAGCTTTTTGCCAATGGTGAGGATGATGTCCTCAACGAGGTTTTCTCAGATCCGGCAATGTAACATTTAAAATGTAGGAGTTTAGGATTGGATTCTTTGTACTGTTCTCTTTGCCTCTGTTACCCTTTCTAGGGTTTTGGTTTCAGGGGGAGGAAGAAAAGAGCAAGGAGGAGCAACCCTATTAGTTTCTCAAGCTCTACTATTGATCTTGTACATGAGTTCTGTTGTTAATACTCACACAGCCTTTTCATAACTGATTTTGTTCGTTGAGGCAGTGCAGCTGCAGATCCTGGTCTTATAGATTTAGGGTTGTTATATAACTTCTACCTTTTCTATTAGATCGGCACACTCATTACTTTCTCTCTTGTAAGGGAATTTAACAATAGAAGTGGAGCTATTCTTGTGATATGAACATTTTTTTGTACATCTGCAATTTTCCAATGCATGGGATTGTCTAAGCAACCATAATTCTCTCTTCATAAATAGAATAAATTGAAGCACCACAAAATTTATGGTTGCTTAGCATCCCTTTGACACCAGACACGAGGTAAAGCTTTCTTTTCCATTGCAGAGGAATGGAATAATATAAAGAGTTCTCCATGGTTTAAATTCTAGTAACATTCAAGTTGATTTTGAGTTCAAGTTTTGCAATTATTTTTTTGCAAATTTGTGATCTACCCGATCATTTGATATGCATTTAGACATTTATTGGTTTTTAAATTATTTTTTATCCAACCATAATTGCACTGATTTGGAAATCTGTGAGTCCAATCCTTGAGTGTGAAGATACTTGTAATTTTCCTTATTTGCTTTAATTCTTGGCTCTGTATTGCCCACTGATTTGAAAGACATTTTGATGAAAGTTTCATGGATTGAGATATATAAGCTTCTTTTGTGTTCTATTCAGTCATTGTATAATGCACGTTTCTCTGAAATTCAAATTTCAAACAAATCCACTCCAAACCAGGGGGAGGCATCACTTTGTTCTTTTAGTGGCTATGCTTGATCGTTGTTTGAACCTAATTACTGTACAATGTTTGTAAGAATCTGCATAATTGAACTTTTGGAGGTAGCAAGTTTTGCAGGTTTTTTGCCTCCAACAGTAGCTGAAAATATGATGCACTGAGATATGCATACCATCTCACATCAGAATTCAAACTAGTCATCATGAACACCAGTGACATGGTAACTGTTTCTCAACATAACTGAATTTCCTATACACAATGGTTCAATCACGATCTTTGTAGAGTACTTGTACAATTGTCATGGAGCTTTTTTGTAATGCACGTGTCTTAAATTACCTGTTACATAGTTTTCTTTAGCCTTTGACAACCTCGGGTTATAAGCTATAACTTATCTGGTGAAATGATTTGAGAGTATACAAACATATATCTCTCGCATATTATTTGTGGTTTATCAAAAAGGGATAAGTCTTCAATATCCCAATTAAGAATGCATTTTCTTTTGGTCAATAAAGGAGAAAGTTTTCATTAATAATACAAAATTAACAATATTACAGTCTGATATTGCTGCCTAGCAAAGAGAGTCCAGGTCAGATATCTGGAGCTGACCCTTGATGGACAAAAGGACTTAAATTTCCTACCCTATACTGCTTGTATATTATTGAGATTTACATAGCTTTCAGAAGCTCTACCCATACTCCCAAAAACGCATTTCAAAATTGCATGGATCATACAGTCTGGCCTTGGATTATACAACAAAGCAAGTTTCAGAGATCTTCTATTGATAACTTGACTATACCTTTTGAGAAGACTATTAGCAGATAACTCGAAGAAAGACTGTTCTGGCCAGATACAAATCATTAAGACAAAAAACAGCTTAAGAGCAAGGCATATGGCCAGTAGAATGCCCCACAATCTTGTCTCTGGAGTCTGGATTCATCTGATCAGTTGAGGAAGGGCCACTGGTCCACTAGATTCTGTACATGAATCTCGTCACTCCATCCCTTCAAATTTCAAATGCTTTATCCCAACCTTCTGCCGCAAATATGCCAGTATCAAGGTCCGTTTAGCAGCATGCTCCTCCATTGGGGCCGGCCTCTGTTTTATGAATTCCCCATCAGCAACAGAAATATTGTGGACTTAATTTCCAAGCTTGAATTCTATGATCTCATTCAGGCTGTCAACACCTGTTAGAAGATCTTTGACCATTGTTGGCACTGGGCAGCCCTCTGGCCAAGAGGACCGACAAAAAGAAAAATGAAACTACTTGCAGAAATGCACAAGCAGCACTAACAGCAAATTAAAACTAGCAGCAAGTTAAATCAGCAAATTACATCAGCACATACTGCTGCAAATAAACTGCTGTAAATAAAAACACTTGCTGCTGCATCTAAATCGAAACTGGAAATAAAAGAGACTTCATCACACAAGAATCCGGGTTCTTCATTAACCTGACCAAATATTTACATAAGATGCAGGCCTCACTGTCATGGCGGCAGGGAGGTTGTCGAGCCTCCAGAACTCCTCTCCCACTCACAGACCCACTCACAGACTGTTTGCAGCCGTAAAGAGACAGCCTCAACTCTTGTTGCCTGTTCCTCAAAACCTCTAACCCTAAAATCATGAGAGCGGAATATTCTAATAAAAATATCTCCCAACTAATTTTCCCTCATGACAACTTCAATTTCATTTACATTTCATTTTACATTTACATTTAATTTTCATAATTAATCTTTCTAATCGTTATATTCGACTTCCAACAGCCCCCCGGCATAAATTGCTGGCTCGTCCTAAGCTAGGTGCAGTTGGACAGCCACACTCGCTTGCACTGCTGCTGCGTGATCCCAATCTGTCGATAAATGCTGAACTGCAGGCTGCTCCTGAATCCTCTGCTCTACTCTGTGCTCCCTCTTGGCGCGTTTCTTCCTCTTTCTATGGGTGTTCCAGGCTCTGCTTGCAAGACCGCACCACCAATTGTTGCAACCTGCATTCATCTCTCTGCTGCTCTCCCTTCTTCCACTGCCCTGTCTGCTGCATCTGCTCGGATGCTCTGTCTTGTCACTTGCCGGTGTTTTTGGATTTCTCTATTTTTGCTGAGCCAGAGTCTTCATCTGCAAAACTTTGTCTCTCGCCTTTTGTGGTTTTGGGGGAGCTGAAATACAGTGTGCCAACTGGTTTGCGCAGGTTCAGTGAGCAGCACCTGGTGGGGGTCTTAATGAAGACCGCCCATATACTCTGTTCCAAGCTTGATTTCTGCGCTGCATGGGTTCTTGGTGAGCTGAAAACCATAACAAATAAAAATAACAAGAAAGAAAAGGCCTGCAAATAAAATTTAAAATTCTGGGTTCGTTGTGTTCTTGGCTGTGGCTCCCCCGGCACAATATAGGACTATAGACTCCAATAAATTTTCCTGTAAACTCTTGCTGAACTTTTGGGTAAGTTTGACATAGGAGCCATAATCCAACTTCCAAACTCTTCAAATAGATTTAATGATTTTGCCGGTGAGGGAGGAACATTTTTCTCAGGCAGTGCTATTCCACCTTTATCTTGCATGTTTGAGGTAGATTCAGACATCACCCTGTCTCCTATTGCAATTTGTTGGACTGGTTGAAAATCTTTTCTGTCTGCAGGTTCACTGCCACCTCAGAAAAGTTGTAATATATAGAGGTCACTCTCACATGTTATATACATAACCGTGTATTGATTCCATTTCAATTACTTGTTTCAAACAATCATTGAATTCCGTGGTGATATGACCGCAAATTTGTTGATAGACCCGATCACCTCAAGTTTTTAAGTATTCTGTAAAGCGCCTCTTCCATCTGTCATAAATTGCAACTCTGTTATCTTGCACTGTGAGAAGCCGACGGAGCAGATCAACCACTGTTGCGGGCTTCGAACTCTCGCCATCACTGTCCACCTTTATCTCCACTGTCTCCGTCATTGCTCGATCCCACGCAGCACCATCCTGGCCCCACACACATCTCTGCCCCTGTGCATGCCCTTTTGGCAGTATGCAGTCCTCTTCCCTCGCTCTGTTGTCTCCTTTTATTCTCAAGGCGGGAACCTTTAAGCACCAGATCTCGGGCATGAATATCACTGTGAGTGTAGGGTAGAAACCAGAAACATTAGGCATGAAGGATGACGTTGACATTCTCTATAGCCTGCCTGTGAGAATCATTAAAATGTGCAGGGCTGTAATAACAACGTTCTTAATGGAACAATTATCGCAGCATAGCCGACTGCACAACGCTAGAAGGAACTGAGAGAACAATAAAGAGTGCTTGCTTCACGTTCACTCTCAAGTAAAATCCAAGAACCCTTCTCGTCGGCGTACCAAACAAACAAAGCCTCCAATGTGCCATAACATGGTAGATGTGATACCCAATAGGTGACGCGTGGGAGAAGACTGCCTCTCCAGATGCTCTATCACATACTCAGCACTGCTGGTCCCATACCCATCACTCTCCAAAGTGTAACGCATCTCCGTCATCTTCACCAGTGTAATGAGGCCCAAAAATTTGTCAACCATTTGATGTCGACATTCTACAATGCGCTGGTGCTTGCCAAGACGTGAGAAACCGCCATCAACCCAGAATTTTTCCAGCCACGGAGTCACTGATTTTGCGCTCTTCTTGAAGCTACAAGGTGGCCAGGCCCATAACCTCCGTCTCACCACAAGTTCAACCACCTGGGCTTCTCTCCACTGCTGCTGCCACCCAGTTGAAGAGGGCAACCAGGCTTTTCCCGGCTGGTGCAATTTGTTGTCGGCCCTCTGGCCAGGAGGGCCAACAAAAAAAACTACTTGCAGAAATGCACAAGCAGCACTAACAGCAAAATAAAACTAGCAGCAAGTTAAATCAGCAAATTACATCAGCACATACTGCTGTAAATAAAAACACTTGCTGCTGCATCTAAATTGAAACTGGAAATAAAAGAGACTTCATCACACAAGAATCCGGATTCTTCATTAACCTGACCAAAAAGTTACATAAGATGCAGGCCTCCCTGCCATGGCGGCAGGGAGGCTGTGCAGCCTCCAAAACTCCTCTCCAGTGTTGCGGGGAGCGCCCCCCCCCCCCTCGAACCCGCTCCCGAAGCGCGCTCCGGGCGGGAGCGGCTCGGGAGCGGGTCGGGAGCGATTTTCGGGAGCGCGCTCCCGTAAAAAAATTTGCGCTCCCTGGTCTGTTAGGGAGCGATTCATGGAGCGATCGCTCCCGCGCTCCCGGAGCGTTTTTTAATGCCCGGGAGCGATCGGGGAGTGATCGCTCCCTGATCGCTCCCGGGCATTAAAAAACGCTCCGGGAGCGGTTCGGCGGAAAAAAAATCCGCCGGACCCGAAATTTCCAAAAATTTTAGAATTATTTTTTTTATTTTATAAGCCCAATGGGCCAAAAAAATTTCATTTCAACTTCATTGAGCAAGAGATTGAGAGCTGGAGCAAGAGCAAAGGAGCAAGGAGCAAGAGCTGAGGAGCAAGGAGCCAGAGCTGAGGAGTGAGGAGCAAGTGCCAAGGAGCGAGGAGCAAGCCTGTAGAGGTAAGTAACTTAATCATTTAGTTAGTTTAGCTGGTTAGGTAGTTAATTTGGTTAGTTTAATTTAGCTGTTTGAGTTTAAAGATCATGTATTTAAATTAAATTAATAAATTAAATGAATTAATCCCAATAAACTAAATTAATTTGCAGATTCAAGACTCAAACCCTACAAACATCAAACACCATGGACCTGGGGATATTTATTGGCATTTTCCTCTTCCTGGTCCCTTTTATGGTTATTATGGTGGTGGAGAGTAGGAAACGGAGGGGGCCTGAAACTGAAGAGGTGGATGAAGAAGCCGGAGGAAGTCAAATGGGTGAAAACCCCAGTGAGGAGGAGGTGGAGGAGGGTGAACATGACCCTCAAAAAACTAAACAAGACCAAACTCCATTGTGGAAATATGTTCACAGGGCTAAAACAGGGAGAGGGGGTGGAACCACTAAATTTCATTGCCCCCATTGCAACACTGATTACACAGGCTCATACACTCATGCTAGAAGACACCTCTGCGGGAAAAGGCCATGGGATGGAGAGAAACAAATAGGAATCAAAACTTGTGCAGCGGTGTCAACAGCAGATAGAGCCAAATACATAAAGGAAGAGGAGGACGCCCTATACAGAACAAAAAGATCAAGGGGTTTCTTTGAACCAATCTCACCATCACAAAGAACTCCTTCAGCATCCTCCCAAGGCAGTGGATATGGACATGGAGGCACAGGGTCATCATCTTTAAGGCATAGAACCATATCAGATTTCCTTGATGAGGGGTGTAGGAATGATGTGGATTCAAAAGTTTACAGGTTCCTCTATGCATGTGGGATACCATTCAATGTTCTACGCTCACCTTATTGGCACGAAATGGTTTCTGCCATAAATGATGCCCCTAAAGGATACAAGAGCCTTGGGTATGACAAGGCAAGAACTGTTGGCCTTGATCATGAAAAGCAAAAATATCACATTCTTTGAATAAAATGACAAGTTCTTGGATTGACAATGGGGTGTCCATTGTATCTGATGGATGGACAAATGTAAAAGGCAAGCCATTGATAAGTGTTCTTGCTGTGTCCCGAAGTGGTCCCATCTTTCTAGCTGCACATGATTACTCAGACAAGTTCAAGACCGCTATCAACATTGCAGAAGCATTGCTTGAAACAATTGAGCGTATTGGCCCATACAATGTCATCCAAGTCATCACTGATAATGCTCCTAATTGTAAGGCAGCGGGAGCAATTATTGAGGATAAATACCCGAACATATTTTGGTCTGGATGTTTGGTTCACACATTGAACCTTCTGTTGCATGATATTGTCAAAAACAAAAATGAACAATACCAATGGATTGGTGATTTGTACAAGAAAGGAAAAAAAATGATAAAATTTACTACAAATCATAGCAATACCCATGGCCTTTTCCGCAGTCACTCGAGATTGGAGTTGCTGAAGATTGCGAGGACTAGATTTGGTAGCTATTACCTCACCTTCAGGCGCCTTTTGAAGGTAAGAGAGGCATTAGCTAGCATGGTATCAAGTCCACATTGGCAGGTGTTAAAGGAAAGGGCTACAAATGTAGCTGACATGGCAGGTTTTGAAACGGTGGAGGAGGCCGCTCTTGATGGGCAGTTTTGGACAACTGTGAGACAGGTATTGGATTTCACCAAGCCAATTTATAACATGATTCGGTTTGCAGATACAGACAAACCAGTGATTGACGAGGTGTATGAGCAAATGGATACCATGTTGGGGGAAATAAAAGACATTGTTCATAATAAAGATCCCAACTTGTACAAACTGATTCATGATTGTGTGTGTGAACGGTGGAATAGGCTTAACCTTCCACTACATTGCTTGGCGTATATCCTTACGCCAAAATACTACTCAGAATCTTGGTTTGGCAAACCTGCAGCAGGGGGTGGTGTTAGGACCAAACCCCATTTAGATCAAGAGGTAACTAGAGGATATCTGGAAGCATTAGAAAAGTTGGTGCCTGACAGGGAGGAATGTGCAGCTGTGCGCCTTGAAATAGGCAGATACTTCAGTGGCAGTGGTTTGTATGGTAACTTCCATGCAATGGACGACAAAGATAAATTTGATTCTCTCACATGGTGGGAAACATATGGCGGCCACGGACTTTTGCCAAAATTGGCAAAAAAAGTTCTTTCACAGGTTGTAAATTCTTCTTCTGCAGAGAGGTGTTGGAGCACCTACAGTTATATACATAATGTGAAAAGAAACAGGCTCAACGAAAACCGAGCAGAAAGCTTGGTTTATGTGCACTACAACTTGAGGTTGTTGAGCCATTACTGTGATCGGGCTAATGAAGATACCACATATAAAATTTGGGACAATCACCCTGAGGACGACAATTTGGAGGATGCATTGTACATATGGAAGAACTAGAAGAGGAGCTTGTACGGGATGAAAATGAAGCAGCTGCAGCAGCCATGCCACCTCCACCTCCACCATCCAGTAGCAATTCTCGGGGCCCGAGTCTTGTTCCATTGCTGTCGCCACCTCCATCGACACCCTCGCGTGGAGGCTCTAGTTCTGGTCGTCGGTCTGTGCGGGAGACTCCTAGAAGACCACCACGACCTGCTTATACTCCTGGAGACTCTCGTGGCAAGGGCCACTTGTAGATTTACAATTTACTTGTCTTTTTTAGTTTCTATTAGACTTTAGTTTTCATAACTGTTGAGTTTTGAGTCCTTGACTCTTGACTCTTGACTCTTTCATATCATTATGACATTATGATATTTTTTGTAAACATTATATCACTGTGACAATGAAAATTTGAAGTTTGAAGTTGGGCCTTGGAAATTATAACTCATTGGTAATGATTGTGAATTATGAATATGATGCTTTGTGAAAGACTAAAGTTGTTTCATTTCATCTCATTATTCATGTTTCATTTTATAAATTTTTAACATTTCATATCATGTTAACAGTTAGAAGTTAGGACTTAGAAATATCTTCGATATTACTTCTTGTAATGGTTAAACTTGGCTTACAAGTACAACTTGTTACTTTGGTGATCAATGATGATAAATGTTATTGAATTTTCAATTCTGAAAGCTTGAAGTTGAAACTTTAATATTGAATTTGATGAATCATGATTTATAAGACTCAATATGTTGCAATTGTAATATGTATTTTACTAACTTGTGGACATGGTTGATGACGATTATAATTTCTAGATGATTGATGTGATATGGTTCAATGATCAATTTATGTTTTTTATGTCTATTTCATCATTCTACATGTTTTTGTTGACATATATGTATCAAAAATTAAAAAATATAAAAAATATATATATTTTTAAAAAATCGCTCCCCGATTCGCTCCCAAACCGGGAGCTTCTGAAAATGGTCGCTCCCGCTCCCGCTTCCCGCTCCCTCCCGCTCCCGCTTCTGCTCCGCTCCCGCTCCCGCTCCCGCTCCTAAGTAACATTGCTCCTCTCCCACTCAAAGCCCCTATGCAGCCCTAAAGAGACAGGCTCAACTCTCGTTCCCTGCTCCTCAAAACCCCTAACCCTAAAATCGTGAGAGAGGAATATTTTAATAAAAATATCTCCCAACTAATTTTTCCCTCCATGACAACTTCAATTTCGTTCATATTTCATGTCATTCACATTTCATTTTACATTTTCATAATTAATCTTTCTAATGGTTACATTTGACTTCCAACAACCATCCACTGGGAATCTGTAGATGTCTTAAAGACATTACTGCATCCTCTAGCATCCGAAGGATCCTCTGTAGAGAACAAAGAGGGCCCTACTCTATCCAATCTGAAATCCTTTTCTCTAAAGCCTTCTGTTTCCTCTACCAGCAATTGATCCTTTAGAGGGGCGAAGTGTTTTGAAAGCTTGCTCATGGCTTCTTTTCAATTCCCAATTTGTCATGCTTAATTCTCTCTGAGCCTTCCTTTCTACCCCCAGAATGCACTTCAGAGACTTTGTCTGCCCTTCTCCTGCTTCTTGTGGGATTCTCAGGTGCTTGATAGTGGGATCCCTACAGCTTCCTAGTAATATATCCCTTCACACTTTCTCTTTTGAAGGCGAATTGTTATTTCTGGAATAACATCCCTGCTCTCACACTGATTGGAGCAGAGCCAGGCTACATTAGAAGAACAGCCGAGAACAAACACAGAACACACCAGAAAAGATAGGCAAATTTGAACTTCTGCAATCTGAACGAAATCCCCTTATTTAATGGAGCATAGCACCTTCGAGAATTCATTTCCAAAGCTTGCAGGAATTTGTCTGGAAGAACAATGATTGTGCTCTTCACCGTCCTTACTGCTCTTGAGCTCATGCAATAGATTACCAAAATCTCTCTGCCTGTCCTGGTTCTGATATCAAGGTTTACCGTTTCTCCAGTCCATTTTGTTTGCCTCTGATTGTCATGATGCATGATGCTTTCCTTAGCCCTTCATTTCATAGATTTGAAGTTGCCTGGCCTAATTTGCCATGATTGCTGCCCATCAATTCTTTTACATCAGTCTTTAGAAACTCGCAAAGGGTCTTCTTGATCTGTTTGTCTTGCATATTGTTCCACATGATTCTGAGGGTGGCTGGGCATCAGTATCTCAGTTCAAAATGCATTCATTAATTCATGGTATTATGGTACATTAGCAGGAAGTACAAATTGCATAGACATAGACATTATTACTGAATTGAATTATTTGGTTGCTTGTTTATTCAGTACTAAATAGTTTATATATTAGCTTGTGACTGGCTGTGGGCATGCACTCACTTTCATGCAAATCCTTGATATTCATTTGTCTTCATGGCAGGAAAGGAAAGGGAATTTCGTTGATTTTTTATCATTTTCAAAAGCATAATGGGTGTCAGTGTCGTTCTATTGCAATCACTAATCACTAATATATATTGAAGTCTAGTTGGATACCTCCATTACTGGATTTCAATCAAGGAACTATCGTGCAATGAGGAATGAGATGGCAGGAGACATGTTTATAAGGCAAGAAAGAGATTCTTAATTTCTTTGTTATTGGTAGTTATATGAAGGACATCTTCTTTGCCCAAAATTAAAGCAGCCTTGGTCTTATGCTTGGTGGGCAGTGCATAGTGGCAGTTGGTTGTTTGTGTAAAAGCAGGTCGGACTGGCTATTTGTGTGGCTATGCCATAAAGCATTGTAACTGAACCCTAGATTAAAGCATTCTTTCTTATGTGGCTTGGTTCCACCAATCTGTTTGTGAGCTGAACTATGGTCATATGTCCCAGTAATGTAGGTGGACGTATCCTCTTATGGAGAACCGATGCTTAAATAAGGTTAGTGAATTCAAGCTTCAATCAGACTTGCAGCCTATTTATCGTAGCTTCCTTTCCTCTTTTCTCCATCCAATGCCCGCTTTAGCATGGTTGTAGTTTGTATGATAAGGATATTTCATTTAACTTTTTGCATTGAAGTCGCTGCTTTTTGGGTTTTCATGATTTCTTTATTTATTATGTGCAGAAAGTGCATATAGAATTTATCTGAACAGGTTAAGAGAGGGCAAGTTGGCTATACTCTGTTTTAATTATTTTATAGGTTTGGGCATAGCCTTTCATATATTTTTAGAATCTCTTTGGTAAATGTTAAGGCTTCACTTTATCTTATTATATTAATGCTTAGTTAGAATTTTTCCATTTTTCCTTACAACAAACTTTGTTAGGCCAGGCAGTAACTCCTCAAAACAAAATTGATTCGTATATGTTATTCCTTCAGGTAGGTCTTCATTATATACATGAGGGAGAAGCTGTTCACTTCATCTCCCGATGATTGTTCATATTACTTATTTATTTATTTACATTATATTCACCCAATCCTGATGATTAGGTGTCAACATTCCCCCCCTTAATCTGAAGGGATGTTGGTGAGTCCAAGTATCATTCTGAATCGTTCAAGCTTTTCTCTTCCAAGCGCTTTGGTGAAGATGTCTGCAATTTGCACATTAGTGGAACAATGACGGAGATGGATTGTTTTGGCCTCAACATGATGTCGAATCAGATGATATTTAGTATTGATGTGCTTCGTTTGACAATGGAACTTTGGGTTCTTGGCCAACTTTATTGCAGAGGTATTGTCAATCATGAGTGGAGTTGATTGTACTTGTTTTACCTGCAAATCTTCAAGAATTTTTCTGAGTCACACAATCTCTTTTGTTGCTTCAGCGGTCGCCACGTATTCTGCTTCTGTTGTGGAATTTGTTGGAACTGATTGTTTGCGTGATCTCCAGGAGACAGCTCTTGATCCAAGACTCATAGCATATCTTGAAATAGATACCCCAGTTTCTTTGTCTCCATCGAAGTCTGAATCAGAGTATCCAATCAAGCTGAAATCGTCTACCTGTGTATATTTGATTCCAAAGTCTTGAGTTCCCTTCAAGTACCTTAGAACTCTTTTTGCAGCAGACCAATGTCCCTCACAAGGCTTTTGCATAAACCTGGAGAGGATTCCAACAGCAAACGAAATGTTTGGTCTGGTAGCAGTTAGGTAGTTGAGACTTCTTACAAGCTGTCTATACTTTGTTGCATCCTCAAATTCTTTTCCTTCAATAGATGTGAGCTTTAAGTTTTGTTCCATTGGAATAGTAAGAGGATTGCATTATGTCATTCCAAACCTGTTCAATAGATCTCCAATGTATTTCTTTTGAGAAAGAAATATGGACTTCGGATGTTGGGTTACTACAATACCAAGATAGTAATGAACATAGCCCAATTCAGTCATTTCAAAACTTTTCCCCAATTCCTTTTTTATGCATGCAATGTAGCTTTCATTGTTCCCTGTCATTAAAAGATCATCTACATATATCACAAGATATACAACTGTTTTGCCAACTTTCTTGACAAATAAAGTTGCATCATCAAGATCATAATGTTTGAAATTGAGTTTTAGAAGATGCTCAGTTAGTTTTTCATACCAGGCTCGCGGTGCTTGTTTAAGGCCATACAAGGACTTCACCAGTTTGCATACTTTATGTTCATGTCTTTTCACAGCGAATCCTTCAGGCTGGGATATAAAAACATTTTCTTTTAGATCTTCATTCAAGAAAGCAGTTTTTACATCCATTTGATGGACTTTCCAACCGTTCTGAGCTGCTAGGGCAAAGAGTGTCTGGATGGTAGCCCATTTTGCTGTGGGGGCAGGAGTCTCCTCATAATCGACCCCTTCCTTCTGTGCAAAACCTTTTGCCACAAGCCTAGCTTTGTGCTTGTCAAGTGAGCCATCAGCTTTATACTTGTTCTTGTAGATCCACTTGCAGCCAATTGGTTTGGTTTCTAATGGAGGATCAACCAGCTTCCAAGTGCCATTCTTTATGAGGGCATCATACTCCATTTGCATCGCTTCTTTCCATTCATCATGAGAAGCAACTTCTTTGAAGGAAGTTGGTTCAAAATCTGTAGACAAGTTCAATTCACAATCATAAGAAACATCCATATCAACAGGTGAATTAGAGTCATCTACATCACCTCCATTTTGCCGGTTTGAATTTCTAGTTCTTGTCTTTCCAACCTCATCAGGATGAACACTTTCAAGTGTCTTTGTCAGCCACTTTGGGGGACCTTTTTCAGATGGTCCAGGCTGCTCCGTTGATTGAGTTGGGACTGAATCAAGATTGAGTCTCCCAATTCTGTCAATCACATCACTTAAAGCATCATCCGTTGTTGGAGTTTCATGCAGGGGAGAGTGTTCTTCAGAAGAAGATTCCACATGTTGATCTAGTATAGGAATCCCCCCTTCAAGATGTGGAATCTGATTATCAAATTCTTGAAATGATTTTGCTTTTGCGAATCTATCCAAGCAATCAAGTTGCCGCTCAACAACATTGTCAGTTTTGGATGATTCAAGAAAAATTACATCTCTAGATACAACAAACTTTTTATTTACTTCATCATAGAGACGATATGCTTTGGAGGTGTTTGAATACCCCAGGAAGATACACTTACGACTTCTAGCACCAAGTTTGTTTCTATGTACCTTTGGTATCAAGGCATAACAGGTGGAACCAAAGACCTTGAGATGCTTTACCGAAGGAACATGTCCATACCACATTTCATATGGAGTCTTGTTTCTAATAGCATTAGATGGACATCTATTCTTTATATATGCAGCACATAGAACAACATCAGCGCAAAACATTATCTTTACATTTTTGAAGAAGAGCATGGATCGTACCATATTTAAGATTGTCCTATTCATTCTTTCAGCTACACCATTCTGTTGGGGATTATAAGGCACAATTGTTTGATGTTTGATTCCATGTTGGCGAAGATAGTTTTCAAATTCATTTGATGTGTATTCTTTTCCATTATCAGTGCGAATAGACCCAATATGAGATTGTGCATCATTTTCAATCCATTTATGAAAATTCTTGAATGTTTGAAAAGCATCAGATTTGTTCTTCAATAAATAAACCCAACACATTCTGGTGTAGTCATCAATAAATGTCATTATACATTTATTTCCATTTGCAGAAGGAACAGGATTGGACCACATAAATCTGAATGAATGAGTTCAAGTTTTCTATGTGCTCTTGAATGTGAATCATGAAAAGACTGTTTGTTATGCTTTCCTAGAATGCAAGCATCACATTGCTTAAGTTTCCTAGGAATTGTAGGCAAACCAACAACACCATTTTTCTTCAACAAGCAGAGGCTGTCATAGTTCAAATGTCCAAATCTAGCATGCCATAATAAACTTGATGGAAGTGTACCTTCTTCATGATGAGAATTGTATGAGAAATGTTGTGCACGAGCAGAGGTTCCTTGCAACTTGAGAAGCCTTTCTTCTTCTATTCCCCTCATGACAAGTGAGTGGTCAGATGCTTTTTTTACCTCAAGCTTGCCATCAAACATAGAATGGAATGACCTTACTGACGGATGTGGACCAAGGACAACAAGTTTCTCTTGAGCTGTGGGAGATAGAGAACATGATGCAGAAGAAAGTCTGGAAGACTAGGCAATTGAAGCCTGATTGTGCCAAGCTTTGATGGCTTGATTTTTGATTGGTCTGCAAAGTATACTGCTCCATCAACATTGTCAGTAAATTCTTCAAAAAAATCTTTTCTATGAGTCATGTGGCAAGTTGCTCCTGAATCAAGTAACCAATCATTTTTCCAAGAAGCAAGTGAAGCATTAAATAAATCTTCATTTACTCCAATATTACATTATGCCACAACATAGTAAGCGGATTCATGTGCTTTACCTTTGTCTGTATCATCAGTTTTACCTTTCTATTGGTTTCTTTGCTGCTCAATTTTGTCCCATAGTAGCTTGCATGTAGAGGCATCATGTGATCCATTTCTTTTGCAGTGTATGCAGTGCAAATCTGCCTTTTCTCCTTGACAGTGTCTGCCCCCCTGCCTCTGAAATATCTTCCTCTTCCTCTTCGACCACCTCTTCCTCTTGAAGAATCTTGAGCAGGATGCTTTTCTTTATGAGCAAGGCACACAGCCTCTTAAGAAGATTCAGGGGCTGTCTTCTTTCCAAAAGCTTTCTCTTTTTCAACAAACTTTTTCACAAGAGAGTCAAAGGTGATATCTTTGAGATTTCCATTTGCTTGTAATGACTCAAGATAATTGGAGTAAGTAGGATAAAGTGCCTTGAGAAAAGCGATAAGAGGAATATCCAATTGAACCTTAGTGGATTTAATATTTACTTCAGATGCAAGAGCAAGAGGATCATTATTTTGCAGTTCAAGAGTGAAGAGTTTAATCATGAGTTGAACAACTTCAAGTGCAGAATGTGAGTCATAGAGTTCTTTTAGCTTTTGTAAGGCTTCAAAAGCAGTTGAAAATGGCGAAATATGGTGACTCACCTCTTCATTTACAGATGCTGCGATTAATGCATAAGCTTTGCTGTTCTTGTTTTCCCAAATGACGAGCTCTTTGTTTGAGGTAGGCTGTTCTGGCTCTTTGTCTCCGTCTCCGACACACACTCCTTTCCACAACTCATTGAAAATGAGGGTGTGTTTTATCATCCGGGACCACTCAGGATAGTTCTCCTTGCCAGTGAGAACTATTCCCACAATGGATACGATTGAATGCATTCTGTAACAAAAACTTCTGCTGCAAAATTTTACTCTTAATGGGAAAAAATATACATCTGATATGATGGGACAACAAATTCAAATGTCAATCCGCATTCATCTGGACAACGTTAAAGTATAGAATATGGCAGTGTTTAAACAACACATATATGGCAGCATTAAACAAGATCACTCCATTGATACATGGGAGAGCATACATTCAATGTACAACACAAATATCAATCTTCACCTATTACAGACCACAGTATTGCCAACAAAAGCGGCAAAAAATATATTCACTGTGTATACATCCAGAAAATCTCATCAACAACAAGAACAATCACAAATAAAATACTGCTGCCAAAACACTGCATTACAACAACAACTATATATCATGGAGCGATACCCCGCATCTCCACCATATATTAGTGATATACCAACGTTCCATGTATGGTCAGATTATATATATTAAAAATGCGTTAAAAATAACATGAGTGGCAAGTTACCACATCTCCACGCTCACCGTATATACCGTATCATTCTATCTAGTAACCGCTCTGATACCAGATCTCTGCTTCTCGCTGGTCTGACCTGCTCGCTGGAATAGCTGGAAATTTAGTGAGCTCAACGCTAAAAGATAGGCCAGCGTTCAATATAATCCACCAGTGTAATACACCAAGACAACGTTCAATATAATACACCAATGTAATACACCAAAACAGTGTTCAATATACGTGGAAGCCAGTCACAGGTTCAACACGGGCAGTATGTAAAGGAAAGTATACAGTATGTAATTGACAGTGTTCAACACGGGCAACGTTCAAAACAGACCAGCGTACAACACACAACAGCCCTTCAAAAAATTTTCACACACAACTGATTCACGCGTTGATACCAGCATTAATACATAGCTAATTCATGCACGCAGATCCCAGCAAAGGAACCTGATTCACGCATGGTTCTTCAACCTTTTGGTTTTGTTCAACAGATGGTTCTGCGTTAGACAGTGGCAGTGACTACAGAGTGGCGGCGACTGTGGAGGGGACAAAGAGTGCAGTAGACAGTGGATAGAGAGCATTAGGCAGTGGACAAAGAGCAGTAGGCAGAAAGGAGTTACAACTATTTTGGGAGCTGGCTCTGATACCATGTTAGGCCAGGCAGTAACTCCTCAAAGCAAAATTGATTCGTATATGTTATTCCTTCAGGTAGGTCTTCATTATATACATGAGGGAGAGACTGTTCACTTCATCTCCCGATGATTGTTGATAGAAGCTGCTGTGTGATCGACTGAGTTGATAACCTTACCAATAGCTAAATGACATTTGCTCATACCATTAGTGTTATCAATGCAAGTTAAATCCCGAGTGCAGATGTGGTGGCCCTATGCCATACCTGCCTCCGACTTAGGAAAACATATAGACTCTCTTGATATTCTGGTTGTCCTTGCCAATGTAGGGAGGGGCAATCTGCATACTCAAGCTTTGGCCTGATGATGTACTTAATTGTGCTCATTAAGAAAATACAAGATGCATTTTTTAAAAGATAAAAATTTCAAGCGTCTTGGAAGTTAGGTTAGGATGTTGCACTTCAAAGTGGACAAGAGGCTTCAGATGCGACATTATTCACTTGTAAAGGTTGCAGTCCCTTTCTCTAAGAAGTCACTTCTGATGGGAGAATGGAGATATTCTAAATCACGTCACTTGCATTGGAGAATATTCTTTTGAAGTGCTGTTGAAAGGATAATCAATTTTAGGCGGATGTAATGAATGTTCTAACTCTGGTATTCTTCGGGAGTGCTATTACACACACCCCAGTTTTGAGCTTGATGGAGCAATATACTTTGCAGACAAGCCAAAACTCAAGCCATCAGGCCTTGGCACAATCAAGCTCAAACTGCCTGGTCTTCCAAACTTTCTTCTACACGATGTTCTATACTTCCCGGAGCCGAGGAGAAACTTGCTGTCTTTGGTCCACATCCGCTAGCAAGGACACTCCATTCACATATTTGATGGCAAAGTTGTGGTCAAAAAAGTATCAGATCACTCACTTGTCATGACTGGGATAGAAGAAAAAGACTTTTGAAGCTGCAAGGAACCTTTGCTCGTGCATAAAACTTTTCATACAGTTCTGACTATGATGAAGGTACATTTCCATCACTTCTTTTATGGCATGTTAGATTTGGACACTTGAACTATGACAACCTCTGTTTGTTGAAGAAAAATGGTGTTACTGGTTTGCCTACAATTCCTAGGAAACTTAAGCAATGTGATGCTTATATCTTAGGGAAGCATAAAAAATAATCTTTTCATGATTCTCATTTTAGAGCACATAGAAAACTTGAATTCATTCATTCTGATTTGTGTGGCCCAATGCTTGTTCCTTCTGCAAATGGTAATAAATATATGATGACATTTATTAATGACTACACCAGAATGTGTTGGGTTTATTTTTTGAAGAACAAATCTGAAGCTTTTGAAACATTCAAGAACTTTCATGCATGGATTGAAAATGATGCACAATCTCATATTAGATCTATTCATAATGATAATGAAAAAGAATATACATCAAATGAATTTGAAAACTATCTTCACAAACATGGGATCAAACATCAAACAATCGTGCCTTATAATTCCCAACAGAACGGAGTAGCTGAAAGAATGAATAGGACAATCTTAAATATGGTATGTTCCATCATGTTTTTCAAGAATGTTAAACTGATGTAGTTCTATGCGTGTGTATATAAAGAATAGGTGTCCATCTAATGCTATAAAAAACAAGACTCCCTATGAAATGTGGTATGGCCACATTCCTTCAGTGAGGCATCTTAGGGTTTTTGGTTCCACCTGCTATGCCTTGATACCTAAGGAACAAAGAAACAAATTCGGTGCAAGGAGTCACAAATGTATCTTCTTGGGGTACTCAAATACCTCCAAAGCATATCGTCTCTATGATGAAGTGAACAAGAAGTTTATAATATCTAGAGATGTGATCTTTCTTGAATCTTCCAAGACTGACAATGTTGTTGAGCGGCAACTTGATCGCTTGGATAGATTCAGACATGCAAAGACTTTTCAAGAATTTGATAATGATATTCCACATCTTGAAGGTGGGATTCCTATATTGGATCAATTTGTGGAATCTTCTTCTGAAGCACTCGCTCCCCTGCATGAAGCTCTAGCCATTGATGACACTTTGAGTGATGTGATTGTCAAAATTGGGAGACTAAATCTTGATTCAACCCTAACTGAGCAATCTGGGCCATCTCAAAAAGGTCCTCCAAAATGGCTGACAAAGGCACTGGAAAGTGTACGTTCTGATGAGGTTGGAAAGACAGGAACAAGAAGCTCAACCAGACAGAATGGAGGTGATGTAGAAGATTCTGATTCCCCTGTTGATATCGATGTTTCTTATGATTGTGAATTGAATTTGTCTATAGATTTCGAACCAACTTCTTTTAAAGAAGTCGCTTTCCATGATGAATGGAAAGAAACGATGCAGAAAGAATATGATGCCTTGATAAAGAATGACACTTGGAAGCTGGTTGATCCTCCATTGGGAACCAAACCAATAGGTTTCAAGTGGGTCTTCAAGACAAGTATAAAGCAAATGGCTCACTTAACAAGCATGAAGCCAGGCTTGTGGCAAAAGGTTTTGCACAAAAGGAAGGGGTCGACTATGAGGATAATTTTGCCCCCACAACAAAATGGGCTACCATTCAGACACTCTTTGCTTTGGCAACTCAGAACGGTTGGAAAGTCCATCAAATGGATGTAAAAACTGCTTTTCTGAATGGAGATATGAAAGAGAATGTTTTTATGTCCCAACTAGAAGGATTTGTTGTGAAGGGTCAAGAACATAAAGTATGCAAGCTTGTAAAATCCTTGTATGGCCTCAAGCAAGCACTTCGAGCCTGGTACGAGAAGTTAACTGAGCATCATCTGAAACTCAATTTCAAACGTTTTAATCTTGATGATGTAACTTTGTTTGTCAAGAAAGTTGACAAAACAATTGTATATCTTGTGGTGTATGTAGATGATCTTCTAATGACGGGGAACAATGAAAGCTACATTGCATCCATAAAGAAAGAATTGAGGAAAGGTTTTGAAATGACAAATTTGGGCTATGTTCACTACTATCTTGGTATTGAAGTAACTCAACATCCAAAGTTTATATTCCTCTCTCAGAAGAAGTACATTGGAGATCTATTAAACAAGTTTGGCATGGCTGAGTGCAACCCCTTGACTACTCCAATGGAACAAAACTTAAAGCTCACAACCACTGAAGGAAAAGAATTTGAGGATGCAATGAAGTATAGACAGCTCATAGGATGTCTCAACTACCTGACTACTACCAGACCAACATTTCATTTGTTGTTGGAATCCTCTCCAGGTTTATGCAAAAGCCTTGTGAGGGTCACTGGTCTACTGCCAAAAGAGTTCTAAAGTACCTGAAGGGAACCCAAGACTTTGGACTCAAGTATACTCAGCGGGATGACTTCAGCTTGATTGGATACTCTGATTCATATTTCAATGGAGATAAAGAAACCAGAGTATCTACTTCAAGTTATGTTATGAGTCTTGGATCAAGAGCTGTCTCTTGGAGGTTATGCAAACAATCAGTTTCAATAGATTTCACAATTGAGGTAGAATATGTGGCAGCAGCTGAAGCAACAAAGGAAATTGTGTGGCTCAGGAAAATTCTGGAGGATTTGCAGGAGAAACAAGTGCATTCAACTCCTCTTTTGATTAATAGCATTTCTGCAATAAAATTGGCCAAGCACCTGAAGTTCCATGATCAAGCGAAGCACATCAATACAAAATACCATCTGATTCGACATCATGTTGAGGCCAAAACAATCCACCTACGACATTGTTCCACAAATGAGCAGATTGCAGACATCTTCACCAAAGCGCTTGGAAGGGAAAAGTTTGAAAGATTCAGAATGATGCTTGGACTCACCAACATCCCTTCAGATTAAGGGGGGGGAATGTTGACACCTAATCTGAAAGGATTGGATTATTGTAAATGTTGTAAATAGTTTTAGTGATGCATTATAGAAAACCAAGAGACATTGGAATTGGAATCCCAAGAGTCTCTCCACTCATGTATATATTCATGAACTGAGTAATGCAAAAAGCAAGATAATTTGTGGAGTTACCTTCCTGGCCTGACACCCAATTGAAATGCTCACATACAAGAGGATAATAGACCTTGATCTAGGAAGTTGCAATTTCTTTTTTTAAGCCATTTTTTAATTAAAGCCAATAGTGAATCTTTCTACTAACTTTTCTTGAGAAATTTTGATGATGGATGGGATAGTTAAATGTCTAGATCAATTGATGAATAACAACTTCACTGTTGCACTTTCACCAACTTGAGTTCCTCAACTTGCCTCAAACTTTTCCAAGGGAAGTGTTCTAGCTTCTCGAGTTTATGGATAATGGGACCTTTCTGGCTATTCTAAATTGAGAAGGAGAGCATGATAGAATTTTTGACAAAAGTGCTCATAGATGTCAGTGATGTTCCATATTGTTAAACATATGTCTATATTAGCAAGCATGCGTATACAATTGTTTCTTATCTTTAATTAACAATGGTATAAAACATTATAATGCTAGGTTTTGCATATGGTAACAAGCATGCATGATCTACTAAATGTATCCACGATATTCGAATATTGTAAGGGTAATAATATAAGAAATCATGGTGGACAATATTTATTAATGTTAAAATTGCACTATGCTTAGAGGTATGTTGTTGTCTTAGTTTGGTTGTGTCGAGTCCTCAACCCCTTGCCCCCTTACCCCCCTAAGCTTTGGGAAAAACTTGGAGCACCTCCTTTACTTGTTTGAGTATGCTTTCTTCTTTTTGGATTTACAGTGTCATGTTCCTTTTTTTGGTTTCCCATTATGGCGTGGTCAGGATGGACTTCCAGGGTTGGTGGTAGCTAGGTCACAAGAGCAGGTTTACTCCATCAGTAAGCCCCAGGGCCTTCTGGAGGGGATTTATGGGGTTTTGAGGAGTTTTTATGGGATCTGATGGCAATCGCTTGACATACTCTTGTTGGAATTTCTAAGCCTAACTGTTAGAAACCCTTCATGTACTTTACTGATTTATTCCTGCCTACTTGTTCTGTTAATTAACAAGTTATTTACCATGTAAATATTGAAAATAAATACAAGTACATGCTCAACACATTACATATCATCAACTGAAGGAAACAAAACAAGCACACAAGCGACACCATTGTTTTTGGACCAATGTCCCCAAAAAACCCCAATGCGGGAAAACTGGTGCAACTATCTGAGGGTTTTAATTATTAAGCAATTTCAGAATACAATCTGGGTGCCAAAAACTGGGTCACCCAATAGAGAATAATCTCGGTAGTAGTACCTCTCTACTCGGAAGCAGATTTTTCGGCCGAAACCTCGGATAAACACTCTGACAGCTCCTAGCTCTAATCTGCCCCACGAAAACCCCAACGTCAGCGTCTAGGGACTGCGTCAGCCCTTTCTGGCCCAGCGTCTGTCCAACATCACCCTGGCTTGCCATGCGTCAGCCTCTGGAGGCATTGTGTTAGCCCTTAGAGCCTCTGCATCACCCAAGCTGGCTCTCTGAGGCATTGCACAGCGCCTGGCTGCCTTTGCGTGAGCCCTTGTTGGCTCTGCATGAGCCTCTGGCTGGCTCTGCGTCCCTCTCTCCCGGCTTCTTCGCTGATCCTCCTGGTACTATCTCTGCTTTTGTATTCACTGCCCCTCAATTGCAACTCTGATCACTCTTTCGACTTCCTCAACAAACTTTGCCCTAGAAAATCGAAATCCTGATCAACTCGGTGTGTTCTCCAAGTGACCCTCAAGCCTCCTTTTATACTTTCCTCGTTGACAATTCAACGGCCGAGATTAAGTCCCTAATCAATGGCTAAGATTAATTCTGGCTTGATCCATGACTTTTGGACCATTCTAACATAGTTTTATATTAATACACATTAATATTTTATTTTCCATAAGTTTAGACTTAGGGACTCCATTAAAAATATTAATTATTTTAATATTTCTCAAACTGTGTAGAATCTGCCTAAACCATTTCTGGGTATTGGAGATCTCATGTGCCTTAGCCTCTCCACCAAGTTTCGAGGCTAGAGCACATCTGATACTACCCCAAATCAACAACTCCATCATCTGCAAAACTTGCTTTTTGTTCCGTTGCATTCCGACAACTTTCGAAAAATGGGTTATTATTGAGCCTAACTCAATTAATTATGCTTAAGGTGGCATTTTGGGAGGAATACTTGACGAAACACCTTAGTGTAATGACTTGTTGGAACTGGAACAAGAAGATCTACAGGATGAGATGGTGTTAAGTGACTTTCAGTGGCATGAGGAGGATGGTGGCCGATTTAAATTTTTTCCCAAATTGAAAAGGTATTTTAATTAAAATAAAAGGAGGGAAAAAGTTCCAAGTGATTAAAATAATAATAAAATAAAGGCTTCTAGAGGGGTCCATCAGATCTATAAAAGAGGAGGAGGAGACCATTTGGAGACATTATTGAGTTGAGTATTTTTTCTTGTGGAGAGGTTTGGATAACCAGGGGTTCTTAGTTTCAACAGTAGTCCCAGGACGGAAACCCTCGGGTGATTCAGTGAGAGTGGGTGAGAACCCATCTCTCTCCTCTGTGAATTCATCCAAAATTCACCGGTTGTGCTTAGCAGTTCAGTTATTTTGGTGGCCCAATTCAGTGTTGTAGCAGATATTTTTGGGAGGCCATTCTTTTAGCCATTTCCAACATTTGCATGTACTATCTATACTAATAAAATAAGGCTGAGTTCTTTTGCATTTTATCTCGTTTATTCTTTAGTGGCATAATATATTTCCAGTTTGCTGTTGATTTTGTGGTTCAAAGTTATGCACATTGTTTATTTAAATTAACCACAAATTTTTCTGAAGTAATATCCAACAAATTTACCATTTGGAACATTACAGTGGTATCAAAGCTGGTGAACTGCTATCTCGAGGGTTTCAGATTGTCTGCAGTTATTTCTCAAGGTGTCGAAGAGAAATCTATTTGCTGAAGTATTATTATTTTGCAGGTGTTGGAAATACTATGAATTGAATCGTCTTCCCTAGAGCTCGAGTTCATTTGCCACATTTCTATAGAGCCACCTTCTTTGGGAGCTCAATTCCTGAAAGATTAAATTCTTTATCTGGTAGCTGAGACATCTACTCCTGGAAGACCAAGATCAATTTTATAAGGAGATCGTGTTAACAAAAGTGTGGCCAATGTTGTTTCCCTGCGCTAGATAAAAAAGGGCTAGTCATGTTTTTGATGAAATGATGCCTATGTGCACATAAAGAGGCAGCGTGAAAATGAGATGTGGCAAAGTTTAGAAGTCCTTGCACTGAGGTTGACCAATAAGTCAAAATTACAAGCTCGCTGTGTGGAGCTGCAGATCAGAGATTAGCTGAGTAAATGGGGCCAATTACACATTTCTAGTGCAAGTGATCTGATGATTATCACTTGTATAATCTGGTCATGTGATAAATACTGCACGTTTGAAACTGTCAAAGATACGCACAGTGTTGCGAGCTATCGTGAACAATAAAGAAAATCAAGTGAATTCATACATATGGATTGTAGATTGGACGTGACAGTGGATGACGAGTGTTGAATTGGGTCAATGATCGATTTGGTGCCAGGACCATTCCATGAAATCAGAGTGATGCAATCGAATTAATATACCAAATTGTCCTAGTGTGCAAAATAAATATGAAGATCAAAAGCTGTTGGTCGAATGCCCTCTCCTGTGGTGTAATCCAAATGTTCATTGATGTGATTGAGCAATATGTGTAGCTGGTCTGGATATGCAAGTGCGCGGAGCCTGGAGTACGTGGGTCAATGCCAATGAACTACAGATCACCAGAGCGTATCTAACTGGCATACTGGAGTGTGATTGGAAGTGGACTAAGCACGTGTCCCAAATACTCTGGGTGTGGCAGCTGAGTTGGGGAGCATGGGTGGGGGTCTTCTCCGTGATTATTTCTGCATGCAATGGTCTAAGCGAGCTGCTCTATATCTTGAGGAGGCGAATAATAATGAGTCAAGCTATGTAATCTTTGGAATCGACGTGCATGTTCTGTGTGTGCGTCTATAACCTGAATCAATATTCTTGAAGCGGCCCAAAGCTAATTCAGAGATGCCAATGCGATTGCTGCCTGCAGAAGTTGATTGAGAAACACAATGATGCTGTGCGATCTGATTCTATGTTGATGCGAGTAGATCGTCTTTTACTGTGCATGTTCGCTCTTGTCGTGGATCCACTTTAGAAGAATCAGACTGAAATTTCTTGAGTTCAAAAAGGATGGGTTTCCAGAGTTTGGATAGAGACTATATTATTTCCTTTTGGGCTGAGGATGGACCAAACTACAACTGCAAAACAACATCATTATCTGTGTGGCCGAATTTGTTGAAAAGCCAGCGACACGTCAAGACAAATTTCACTTAGTCGTGACAGCAACAAGGTTGAAGAGAGTTGGATCATTTTGCAATCAAATGTGTCAAGACTAAGATTCTTTTCCTTAAATCAGACTGAATATTCTTTCCATGATGGTACAAGCTAAGGTGAAGTTCGTGTGATCATCAAAAGCCAATCTGAAGGAGGCCGAAGATTATTAAAGCTCAATGCGGAGGAAAGGTTCGTTAAGTCGCGACTTCAACACCTGTAATTTGGATACCAAATTGTTTCTCCAGCAGGCCTGAGTTCTTAGTCAATTCTGAACTGATTTAAAGCAAAAAATTGGTACAACCAGTAAGGAAGATCCTACAGGCCAAGTCTAAGTGCTAGGGAGCAAAGGTTTTTGAAGTGCATCATTATATACCTGTGGCAGAAGACTACTTGTTGCATATAAATTGAAGGGATAATCATGCTCAGGTGCATGCTCAATTTATTAAATTGGTAGCATTTATTTTGCATTTAAAATGTTGTGAAATCTGTCCTCAATTTGTTCCAAAAAAAGGAATCAAATTGCTGTAACCTTGCATTAAGCCATGGCAAATGTGTTACCATTGAGACAAGACTAGAATATTGGCAGAATTTATTTATACAGAGGTTAGAGATATGACTAGGGTCTAAGTCTTTGATTTTATTGATGGCTGTGTATGTTGCCACTAGAAGTGGCTATAACTTTTATTGACATATATTTGTCAAAGCCTTGCAATAGTGAGTTAAGAAGGGTGTCATTGTCTTGTCTCTTACTGCTAGTTGGTGTATAAGAAGAGCTCTGTAATATATTTGTTGTCAAAGTCTTGTATGAGTCAACTATGGAGAAATCACAAAACTTCTATATGAATTGAGAAGATTGAACAACACAAAAGTTAGTTCCTTGAACCGCCATGCATCATTGGACCAAAAACCCAAGCAAAACAACAAACCTTTTTCAAGAGGGGTCTATGCAATTCTTCAAAAAGAACAACTAAGCGATTTGCAGAAAGAGTCAGAGATTGGACACAAAATTCTTGCATTTGCAACATATTTGAAACACATAAGTGTCACAGTGAAAGCCCTTCTCAAACTCGAAGAATTGGATGCACTCCATTATGAAATGCACCAGTTAGAGGGGAAGAAACTAATTTGGGCTCTAAAACCAACTATGCTTGCCCTAATACAAAACAAGTTCTTGGCGTACCCTTGTGAAGGGGTCACACTTCCATTTGCCTCCTGTCTCAGCGGTATCATGATGTTGACTGCACCTATACCTCTTTACAATGATGACATCATGAGGAGAGTCTTCAAGCTGATAGTAGAGTCCTTGCAGGACTTGGATAACACTGTGGGTCCTACCTTTGGGAAGAAGTTCAAAATTTTAGAAATCATGGCTTTGATCAAGACATATGAAATCATGTTTTATCTGGAGTGTGATGATTTGATACATCAGATGTTCCAATGCTTCTTCAACATTAAGAAACATCATACTGACATAGTCAAAACAAACATGCAATCCATATTGTTTTCAGTTATGGGAAGTAGGGATGCTATTTGGAGGAAGGAATAGTTGGTTTCCCCTGCTGCTTATGAACTAGCCAAAAGGTTGGTTGAGCAGAACATAAATCTGTTCAAGAGGCAGTTGACCAAGGAGGAGTTGCTCAATATTGGTGGACCATGCAGTAAAAATGACTTGAGGAAGGGTCTTTGCTTTATCTACGAGGGACTTTGGGGACCTGACCACTCATGCATGAGTGACACGAAAGAGATGGCAAAGGTCAATCAGGAGGAGGTTCCTTCTGACTTCTTGGATGAGGATTCTTCCTTTATAGTTGAGTCTATGGGTTCTTACGAGGATATCTCTGAGGAGCATCAACAGTGATGTAGAGTTGATGACAACAACCTAGATATGCATCCATGTGTGGTAGAGGAGTATGATGAGCAACAGATTATCCCCATGACGGAAGGAGATCAGGGAAGTAGATGAGTGACTGATGATTCAACATGGAGAGCACATAGAGGAGCATGAGTCAGCTAATGAGGATGATATGCACAGTGTGCATGATGAGCCATTTGTGGAGAGCCTATTGGAGGTTCATGTTGAGCCCATGATAGAGGAGGATGAACAACCATCTTTTGGACCAACCATTGATGAGGAGCAAACAGATGCATAGGCAGCTGGCGGAGCTATAGTACTTTCAAGCAACAACCCTCTCCAGGAGTACATAGACAAGGCGTGCATCACGGTTTGCCCACTTGTACACATTATAGGGAGATATGCAGGGTTTTCTAGAAGGTTATTGTTGATTGACCAGGAAGAGTTGCGTGAGTTGGACACAGTGCAACATAGGGGACTTAATCCATATACAGGGGCCTATGCATCTGATCCTTCCCACAGGAGGGATTGGCGAGAGATCATGAGTTGGTACCCTATTGATGGAGCGATATCTTTAGTTAGGGACATAATGCAACATGAGTCCTTCGATGTGAGGGATACTGCATATTTCAGTTGGCAGTAGGAGGCAGGCCAACAACTCTTCAACATTCCATCCCAGCATCAGTAGAGTAGGATTGGCATTGGTTTCTATTAGGGGTTGGATTGGAGAGAAGTGATGAGTTGGTATTCGATTGATGGAGTAGCATGTACAACCCAAGGCATAACACAATTAGGGCCATGGGATAGGGGTGCTAGTGATTGGCCATGGTGGTATTGGGATCTAGGGGGATCCATTGATGGTAGGACGAATCTGAGTTTAGTCTGGGATCCAGGCATTAAGGGATTTGTTCATGGTTGGGTGGCACGGATGCATGGTATCACCCAATGGTTTGTATGGGATCCAGGTATTGGTTCTCAGTTGCACAGGACCACTAGTTTGGTCGACAAATATGGATTACTTGAGGGCAAACAACCTTGGGGCGGGAGGATTTGTCATGTTCCTTTTTCTGGTTTCCCTTATGGCGTGGTCAGGATGGTGGCAACTAGGTCACAGGAGCAGTTTACTCCATCTGTAGGCCTAGGGGCTTTTGGAGGGGCTTTATGGGGTTTTGAGGAGTTTCTAGGGGATCCGATGGAATTCACTTGGCATACTCCATCATCTGCATAACTTGCCTTTTGTTCCGTTGCATTCTGACAACTTTCCAAAAATTGGGTTATTATTGAGCCTAACTCAATTAATTACGCTTAAGGTGGCATTTCAGGAAGAATACTTGACATAACACCTTAGTGTAATAGCTCGTTGGAACCGGAACAAGAAGATCTACAAGATGAAATGGTGAGAAGTGACTTTCAACGGCCCGAGGAGGGATGGTGGCTGATTTACCATTTTCCCGAATTAAAAAGGTATTTTAGTTAAAATAAAAGGAGTGAAAAAGTACTAAGTGATTAAAATAATAATAAAATAAAGGCTTCTAGAGGGGTCCATCAGATCTATAAAATAGGAGGAGGAGACCATTTGGAGACATCCTTGAGTTGAGTATTTTTCTTGAGGAGTGGTTTGGAGAACTAAGAGTTCTTAGCTTCAACAGTAGCCCCAGGACGGAAACCCTCAAGTGATTTAGTGAGAGTGGGGGAGAAATCCATCTCTTTCCTTGGTGAATTCATCCAAAATTCACAGGTTGTGCTTAACAATTTAGTTATTTTGGTGGCCCAATTCAGTGTTGTAGCAAATATTTTTGGGAGGCCATTCTCTCAGCCATTTGCATTTGCATGTACTATCTATATTAATAAAATAAGGCTGAGTTTTTCTGCATGTTTATCCTCTTTATGCTTTAGTTGCAGAATATATTTCCAGTTTGTTGTTGATTTTGTGGTTCAAAGTTATGCACATTGTTTATTTAAATTATCAACAATTTTTTTAGAAGTAATTGTTGATTTGTGGTAGCATCGGATGTACTCTAGCAATGAAAATTGGTGGAGAGACTAAGGCACATGAGATCCCCAAGACCCAGAAATCGTTTGGAGAAATTCCACCTGGGTGGAGAGATTAAAATAATTAATATTTTTATTGGGGTTCCTAAGTCTAAACTTAGGAAAATTAAAATATTAATGTGTATTAATATAAAATGGGTGAGAAAGTTCTAAAAGATGAGGATCAAGCCAAATCTAATTTTAGTCGTTGATTAGGGACTTAATCTCAGCCGTTGAATTGTCAATAGGAAAAGTATAAGAAGAGGTTTGAGGGTCAGTTGGAGACACAACAAGTTGATCAAGAATTCGATTTTCTGGGGCAGGGTTTGCTGAGAAATCGAGTTAGTGATCTGTTGCAGCTAGGGGCAGTTCGGCAAAAAGCAGAGAATACATATCAGAGAGGCAGAGAAAGTGCTGGAGAGATAGCGTAGAGCCTTGGAAGGCTGACACAGAGGCAACTAGGACTGAGGCAAAGGCTAAGGAGGCTAGCACAGGTGATGCAGAGGGCCAGGAGGATGACGCAGAGGGCCAAGAGGCTGACGCAGATGCAACGAAGACTAGCAGAGCTGATGCTGGGCAGAAGAGGCAGCGCTGAGGAATTTTCGTGAGGTAGACTGAGAGCTGAGAGGCAGACGCAAAGCAGAAGAGGGTGACGGAGTCCCTGGAGGGTGATGCAGTTCCAGAAGCTTGGAGCAGCTTTTGCTGTCCAGCTAAGCAACTGTCGAAGTTGCTGTGGGATCAATCATCCGGTTGTTGATTAGCCATAATATCTGTCTCCGAGGAGAGGTACTTCTGCCAAGGAAAATCTGTGAAGGGTGAGCCATTTTTGGCACCCTAGTTGTATTTAGAAACTGCATAATAATAAAACCTTTATATATGCTACACCGATTTTCCCGCATTGGGTTTTTCTAGGGACAATTGTCCAAAAATAACGGTGTCCCTTGTGTGATTGTCTTAGTTATTTCAGTTGTTGATCTGTATATGTGTGAAGGCTGCGTTTGTGTTTATTTCGGTATCTATATTAATAAATAACTTGTTAATGGAATGAAAAAGTAGGATAATTCATTAGGGATTTCTAATGTGTCAGACTTAGAAATTTCTACATGGTATTAGAGCATTGCAGATCACAGGAGGATTGAAGGCACCGGTAGAAATCTGAAATTTGCAGCAGTAGCAGCTGTCCTGAGAGACAACACTATTGTAGCGCAGAAGCAGTTAGAGAAGAATTGATGCAAAGCCTGCGTCAACATTTCGAGCCAGAAGGAGGATCAACGCAGATGCAGAGAGGGGCAGATCAGACCTACGCAGTGCTTGATCATCTTTCTCAGCCAGGAAGGATTGACGCTATGGCCAATAGGAGCAGATTTAGCCTTTGCTAGGATTTCGCAGAGCCTAAAAGGCTTAGTTTCTTCAGTTGCCAGGGTTTGGGGAGCTGTGGGCAGATTGTGATTTAAGGAGCTGGTGGCACGTTGTTTTCGTTGAAGCAGAACAATGTCTAAGGAGACAGAGCCAAGGTAGAGGGAATCACTACCTCGACGGATTTCTAGCCAAGGGATCCAGATCCGAGTTGTCGCTGCAAGGAGGATTGGAGAGGAGCGGTTCGACCACTGGCCAGAGGATTTCTAGGAGGGAAATCAGGACTTACAGGGAGATTTCCAGGATGAGAGTCGAGACTCAGAGGGATTCCAGAAGAGGAGCTGAAATGGTAGTGAACGAACTGAGGGATCAAGACAGGTTGGACGAGGCTTCCAACTTTGTCATTTGGAAGGCCAGGATCCTGACAGTCCTGGATCGACATCGCATCAACTTTGCCTTGAAAACCATGGCTATCCAGTTGACCTAGTTGAGAACGAGAAGTATGAGGATGTAATGGCGAGGGCAAAGTGCATGATCCTTGACGGGGTCAAAGATCATGTCATACCACATATTGCTGAGAAGAACACAACAAAGGAGATGTGGGACACTTTGACGACCTTGTATCAGGGCACTTCCGTGTAGCGGAAGATGCTATTGGAGAATCAACTGCGGTCATATCAGATGCATAAGGGAGAGCAGATAGATCCATTCCTTTTTAGGTTGCAGGAGATTCGAGACTAGTTTACTTCCGTGAGGTCTACACCGGATCCAGAATTTATGGTTAGGACTGCCCTAAATGCAGTCTCCGAGGAGTGGGAGACATTTTTCCAAGGTGTTTTGGGTAGGGCTACTCTTCCCGGTTGGGAAGAAACGTGGGCAGCTCTACGACAGGAAGAGATCAGGAGGATGACCAAGGCGGGGAGTAGTGGTAAGGGAGCTTGAGTCAAGAAAGAGGAGGAGGAGGATGCGGCTCTAGCATCTGCGGGACAGCAAGGAAAGAGGAAGAAGGACATCTCCAAGGTGAAGTGCTTCCATTGTGGGGAGCTGAGACATTATGCATCCCAGTGTCCCAGGAAGAAAACCAAGGGAGAGGCTTCCGATTCAAAGGCAGCTCTAGCTAAGGCGGAGAAAGAGGTCGAGACCGATGACGACTGTGCCATGAGTGCTCATGCACCTCTAGAGAAGAGGTGGGGGGACATCGAGTTTTAGTCAGGATGACTACATACTAGGGGTAAGATCCTTGAGGTGCCCAAACTCTTGGATCACATCTGGCTACAGGAGTCCTTAACGACAGTAGCATGATGACAGGTGTCGGTTGGAGCAAAGTGTAGTGGAGCAACAAGGCAATGCTTGAGTGCAAAAATTTGAGGTAGCGCAGTGGAGGCATAGAGGTGTTTGCAGCAACACAGTGGCAATAGAGGGAGCACGGGTTAGCAGCAGAGGCAGCTTCAGCATCACGAGGCTTCTAGACTAACTGGAATGTCAATATTTGTGGGAAGTTAGTTACCTACTTCTCGGTAACTGAGTTGCAGTGCTAGGGGCAGCATATTGAGAGGGAGCTGCAGTACAGATGTAGCAGTGGCAGTGGCAGTGGCAATGTCATGGGCAACAGTACAGGAAGCAATAGTGCAGTGGATGTAGGGCAGCAGGCCCAACATCAACACAAGTACCGGTGCGGAGGATCAGTGTGATGTTTCCATGGTGAAGCATTACTAGAGCACATTCCTCGCTAAGAGGGAGTGTTGATTTGTGGTAGCATCGGATGTGTTCTAGCCATGAAAATTGGTGGAGAGGCTAAGGCACATGAGATCTCCAAGACCCAGAAATCGTTTGGAGAAATTCCACCTGGATGGAGAGATATTAAAATAATTAATATTTTTAATGGGGTTCATAAGTTTGAACTTGGGAAAATTAAAATATTAATGTGTATTAATATGAAATGGGTGAGAAAGTTCTAAAAGATGCGGATCAAACCAAATCTAATCTTAGCCGTTGATTAAGGACTTAATCTCGGCCATTGAATCGTCAACATGAAAAGTATAAGAGGAGGCTTGAGGGTCAGTTGGAGACACACCAAGTTGATCAAGAATTTTATTTTCTGGAGCAGGGATTGCTGAGAAATCGAGTTAGTGATTTGTTCCAGCGAGGGGCAGTTCGACAAAAGGTTGAGAATACATATCAGAGAGGCAAAGAAAGTGCTGGAGAGATAACGCAAAGCCTTGGAAGGCTGATGCAGAGGCTGAGGAGGCCAGCGCAGGTGACGCAAAGGGCCAAGAGGCTGACGCAGAAGCAATAGAGGCTAGCAGAGCTGATGTTGGGCAGAAGAGGCAGCGCTAAGGAATTTTCGTGGGGTAGACTGAGAGCTAAGAGGCAGACGCAGAGCAGAAGAGGGTGACACAGTTCCAGAAGGTTGTAGCAGCTTTTGCTGTCCAGCTAAGGAACTGTCAAAGTTGTCATGGGATCAATCATCCGGTTGCTGATCAACCGAAATATCTGTCTCCGAGGAGAGGTACTTCTGCCAAGGAAAATCTCTGAAGGGTGAGCCATTTTTGGCACCCTAGTTGTATTCAGAAACTGCATAATAATAAAACCCTCATATCTGCTGCACCGGTTTTCCCGCATTGGGTTTTTTCGGGGACAATTGTCCAAAAATAACGGTGTCCCTTGTGTGATTGTCTCAATTATTTCAATTGCTGATCTGTATATGTGTGAAGGCTGCATTTGTGTTTATTTCGGTATTTATATTAATAAATAACTTGTTAATGGAATGAACAAGTAGGAGATAATAAACTAGATAATGCAATAGGGATTTCTAATGTGTCAGACTTAGAAATTTCCACAGTAATATCCAACAAATTTATCATTTGGAACATTACATACAGTGACCTTGATTCCTCATTCCCTTGCATCATAATCATTCTTTTGGATGGTCAAGTAAGATGAGCCTTCATTTTTTACTTATTTGATTTTGACTTGATTTCTTTCCTTTCTTGAACTTTATTCGTCAATTGAGTTTTTGGTTTCTTCCCTTCCTTATGCTTTTGTTTCTTAATTTTCTTTGTTCAAACATTTTTGGCCTCCAATTTGAAAATTGGGGTTGATTTCAAAAATGGGCATGATTGGCAAATTGAGCCTCTGCTCACCTTTATTTTTTTAGCCCTTCCCTGATCCCAAAAGTTAATCTGATTCCCAAGTTACGACCCCCATTATCAACCATTGAATTTAAGTATCCTTTTGAGTGCAAGCATCTTTCCCTTCTTCCTTCGAGTCCAACTTTCTTTCTGAGCTTTAATTCAAGATTTTTACTTTCTTTGCCTTTCAAAATGCACCCTCCCGGTTTCCAAATAGGGCCTCAATTATTTTGGCTCGAATTCAAGTTTTTCTTAGAGTTTAAGCTCAATTTTTTCTTTTAAGTATTTCTTTTGATGGTTTCTTTTGAATTTTGATTCCGATAAACCCAACTTTTGAACCTTGCCTTCCTAATCTCCTTATTTGGCCTTGTTACTCACTAAAGTGGGTGACCGTATAGGAGAAAACTTTCTCCCATTCTTCACATCTAGCTGGCTAGCCATGCAGCCCCTGACAACAACCACTAGCTGACAATGTGCCATTTTATCTCCGCCTCCTGCATTATGTGAAAATTTCTAAATAGAAATCCAACTGCAGTGACTGATATTATTTCTTCTACTTATTAATTCAGAAATAAGTTATTCACAGTGTTTCTACAACAAATATCGAAATAAATTCTACTGCAGCCTTCACAATTAAAATACTGCAGAAAGTAAATGCAAAGAAAAATACTAGCACAAGTATAATCACAATGACACAGTTATTTTTGGACAATTGTCCCCGAAAAAACCCAATGTGGGAAAACCGGTGCAGCAGATGAGGGTTTCTTTATTGATCTTCAGCAAAAATCTCATGTACAAGATACAACCAGCAGAATAGAAGAGGAATTTATGTGAGAAATTTTATAGACAATATTCTCATGCTTCTCAGTAAGATTCTAACTTTGGAGAGGACTTGTTGCCCCCTCTGCGTCTCACTGTTGCGTAGGGACTGTGCAGTCCCAGCGTCACAGCCTTTGCGCTGTCCCTCCTCTGCTTTGCGTCTTCTTTCTGCTCTTGCACTCCTGACTGATGCTGATGCCGATGCCCTCTCTCCTTCTCACTTGCAACTCTCCCTCTGATTCAATTTCCTCTTGTCGAACTTCGACCAGTGAGAAAATCGATCTTACTTGGGTAATTGAGTATCTGCCTGGTGTGTTTTCCAAATGCCCATCGAAGTCCTTCTTATAATCCTCTAGTTGAGTAATCAACGACCCATATTAGATTCTAATCAATGGCTCAGATCATATTGACTTGATCCTCGTCTTCTTCTAGAAGTTTCACCCTTAGTTTAATTAATACCCTTTAATTATTTTAATTTCCTAAGTTTAGACTTAGATACCCATTAAAAATAATTAATTATTTTAATAAAACTGTCTCCGGGTGGAATTTTCCAAAACGATTTCTAGGTATTGCGAAATACATGTGTCCAAGCCTCCCTGCAAATTTTGAGGCTTAGAGCACATCCGATGCTACCATAAATCAACACATTAGTCATATACATTCTCACCCATTCGACAAGAGCACATGAACGAATGTGGGCATCCCATCCAAAGGTAATTTATTCATTTTGCAATTGGGTGCTTATGCTTGTTTATATTTGGGCATTTGATTTGGATTTTGGGGTGAATTTGAAGAAGGGGGGGTTTTAAACCCCAATTGCGAGTTCAAAACCCCAATTTTGGAAGGGAAGCCTTATATGAAGTATTAAATAGGCCTTTACATTCAAGCTTGGTTCACCTAGATGCAAAAATGATTATTGTCCCTGATAACTGGTTGCTTTCACTAGCATTTATGTTGTAATTGTCAAGTGGTTTCGAGTCCTAGGATTTGGGCAACTTACCCATAGGTAACCAAGCCATTTGAGAAGTATATTGGCACCCATAGGTGAAGCGTTGAGAGCCTTGGGTCTCCAAGCAACAGAAACACATCACATCTACCCCTGGACACATTCTACACCCAGGACGTTTTGCCACCTTGCATTACATTTGATGATTCTTTAGGATGATGCACCTGGACCAGCATGCCCCAAGGCCAGCCTTAGCATTATCTGAGAGATGACAACTGATCTAGAGCCTAGATGAGGATGGTCTCACATACTGAGACATGGGAGGGCTAGTAGCACCTGGAAAGAAGAGATGGATATTTTGAGCAGTTGGAGACCTAAGAGACCACTTTTGGTGCCCCAAACTAGATTTTGGGGTCCACAGAGGGATTTTGACAGAGATTTGAGGGCCAACCCTCACATCATGATTTTTAGAGCCTTCTACATCACTTGTGGCACCATATAGCCTCAATGCATGTCACATGGAGCTCAATGCATGGATGATGTCAACCTTATTAGGCCTTACAGCTCACACATGTGGGCTAATCATTTGATTTATGTCTAAGCTAGTGGGTTGGCTTGTAACCCAATGCATCATTATGATTTTACTTGTTTTCCTAGGGGCTTTTAGGCTAATTAGGAACTATTCCTCCTCATATAAATAAAGGAGAGGGCTATTGCATTTCTCATCATTATCACTTGTTAACTCGACCTCTCTTCTTGAGAATTTCAATTGCTTTTCCTATTGGAGAGATGTGATCTATGGAGAAAATCTTGTTTTGGAGCTATTGTGTTATCTTTGGAGAAGTTATATTGGATTGATGATTGGATTAATAATGCATATTATCTTGTAAGTGCTCATTCATTGAAAACTTCTGATTTCATGTCTAATTTATGGAATAAGTTGGTGATCTAGTTTAAATTTTGTACACTAATTTTTTGAATATCAATTTTATGGAAGCTAGGTCATATTATTGCATGCATTACTCATAGTATGATATGTGAATGGCAATCCCCTTGGTGATCTTACATTAGCTCTCCCAAGTGACTTTCAATCCTTCACAAAGGTAATAGTTAGGGTTTTGATGCTAGGGCATCAAAATATCCTTACTCCTTTGCAAGTTTTAGCCAAACTTAAGAACCCATAGACTCTGCCAACCCTAGCACTAGGCACTAGCCTTCCTTTGTTGTTGATCAAATCAAAATCTATTCATAAACTTTTCTCTTTTCTCTCTTACTTAATTTTCCCCTTTTAAGGCCAAGCTACCACCTAGGGCCTAGTGCGAATGGGCTAGGAAGGGATATTTTGGCTTTTGGAAGTTTAAATATCAAGGGAGGAGTGGTTGCTGTTAGAAAATCAGAAAGGCAAAAACATTTTTTTATGCTGATAATTACTTGTGATATCTTTGTGTTCTTATTAACTTTCATATGTTCTTTTTTTATCTTTGTTTCATCACGCAATCATCAAAAACAAAACACGAAGATCAATGACACTAGACGTAGGCACGCAACCAAGGCTAAAACCCCTCTATAGGGGAAAACCCAGTTAAACTCTTCCACTACTAAATCAAATTGAGATCGACCATGACCTTATACCCAAAAGACCTTCCTCCTCCACCATGTTAGCCTTCCAATATGATACAACAAACTTCATTAGTTTCTTATTGTCCAATATCTACAACCCAGCAACAACCTAGAACTTCTACCCCCACCAACTTCAAAATTTCGGCCTAGCAACTACCCAAAACTTTGACCCCAACAACTTTAGAATTTCGACCTAGCTACAATCCAAAAACTTCGCACGTGTGAGATAGACTGCCCAAGAACTCGACTTTGGTCTTCCAGCTTCTTCAATCCTTCTCCAGCAACTTCGCTATCTTTTTCTACCTCCAACAACTGCAAATTGAACTTGTTGAGTGAGTGTCCTCCAAATGAGTCAGATTGTTGCCTTTATATAGTGTTTGTGTGAGGTTGAATTCCCTTGATGAGGCTGACTTGTTCTTCTTGAGGCAGAATTGGTGGAGGAGGCCTAATGGATCTATTTTATATTAAAATAAAGTTCTTCCTTGACAAATGAAGCCCAAAAAGGGTCTATTACATTATGACATGGACAAAGATACTTGACATAAACCCTAGAAGCCTACAATGGAGGCTTTGACCTATGAACAGTTGACCCAAGTATGAAACCCATGCTTTAATAAGTCAATTTCTTTTAAGTCAATTTCTTTTTCTTTCTTTTGACAAATACATTACATTACGACTCAAATACAATTATGAAGATCGACACTAGTTACATTCTTCAACAATTGCCACAAAATCATCCCCTCTTTGGTAGGCATTCATTCCAATTTCATCCATAATTTTCCTTGTCCTAGTTGTTTGCCATAGGGTAAAACCCTATTTTGGTTCAACTTGGGGGCTTATTGAGGGTTTTATGTGCCTTAAACTTGCTGAAATACATTGTGGAAAATCCTTTCTCTACACCAACTCTCAACCTTTTAATCAAGCCCTAGGTCTTGTGTTCCAATTTGGCCTCTCCAAGGAAAGCAAAGTGCCTTTATTCATTGATTGGAGCCTTGTACTTAAGTCGTGTCTTTCCCTTAGAAGCTTATTGGTCTTCTTATACCTTTATACTTAGAATACCCCCTATAGGTGATCTTATACCGGGACTCTTCCCATTGGTGAAAGTCCTTAAAGAGCAGGGGGTAGTAGTTGCGGTGACAGTGGGTTACTACCACATTTTGTCACTTGGTCTATGATAGCCTTGTAGGGTGCCTCTCTCTAAAGCCTGCTAGATTTTGCGGCAACATGCCCTATTTGAGGGCTCTCCTTATTTGCACTCTCATGTAGGTGGTCTCGATTTTAGATATGTCTTGATCTTCAATCTAGCCCTTTTGTCTTCAACTTGTTGTTCAATCTTTTTCATCTTTCGCCCATCTTATTGATATTATAGCTTTTGCTTTCTATCTCTTCAAAGTCTCATTTTTCTCTGCTCCTCCCAGTTAGGTGATCAACCCAATTCTCAAAGTGGGCCTTCCCTTCACTAAGTCACCTTGTCTCCATTTCATTATCGGTTTGATAGCCCTTCTAGGGCCTCCCCTATTTGAACCTTCTGTAGGCAGGTTTTGATTTCTTGATTAAATTTTGATTTAGTTTGAATTCTAAAAGGGAGTTCGACAACAAATTGATTTAAGATTAAAGTAACTTCACATACCTTCTTCTTGGTGCAATAACATGCATGTATTTTCACATCACTAGAAAGGGAATCAAATATTCAAGAAAGGGATTTGAATAGTCAAAAGAAATTTAAAATCTAGGTGGCGTAAGAGAATAGGGAGTACAAACCATGAAGAATAGGAACCAAACTGAAAACAAATTGAGCCTCAGGTGGAAGAGATGGAAAACTGGATGAACAAATTGAACAACCAAGAAAAAGAACCAAAAAGCCAAATGGAAGAGTCAAAATGATTAACCTACCAGCCCCCCTCTTTTGAATAAATAAGATAAATCTGATAGAGAATGGCCTTTTAGCTTCTACATTTTTGTAATTTTTTTTTAGAAAATTGATGGGAAGAGCCATTGTGGGCCAAGTCATTTGGAGACAAACTTCAGTCCTGAAGCTTTAATGTATAGAATTTCTTCTACCATCTTGTTGGTTTTTTGGGATTGTGTAAGAATGTTCTTTATAGTGTAGACGTTTCTATAAACCATGTATCTTATTTTTTTTGGTCTCACAAATTATTTGTCTATAGTGGTAAGCGTAGTGCTATAATTGGTTGTTCATTTTCAATTTTTTTTGTTATGCATATGGTTATTTATGTTTATGCTTTTATTTACATAGCAGCTTCTTGCTAAGGGTAAAAGCAGTGATGTAGTTGGTTTTGTGTTTATCTCTTTGATTTCGTTATGTTAGCTTAGGCATCATTTTGCATTTTTGCATACTAGAGTAGCTACATTTCATTTATTTCATCTCACAAAAGCCTAAATGATGAACTGGCTTGCAACTAGTAAAGCGCAAAAAATAGTGATCAATGTCAGGTCAGAATTTGGACAGGTACCCTATTCCAAACTGTGTGAGATCTAATCGGGACCTTTCATTGGGGAGAAATCCTAATGCTGAAAGTGGGAGAGTTTCACTTGTCAATAGGTTGTTATGCTTGTGTGAAGAAAATGATGTTGTGTATATATCTAATTGCACAATTGAAGATTCCTTGGCTTCCAACATTGGAATTTTTTCTGGCTAGCCTATATGGAAGCACTAGTGGGAAGTGGGATAGCCTAAGGGATTGTTTGGTGGTGAAGGGGATGCCATTCATTGTGCTGTATAGGGATGCTGGGGAAAGAGAAGGTGGAAAGTGTAGTATACCTAGGGGGGATAATATGGGATACAAAGGGAGGTACCCAAGGGAATAATGTAATAATGGGATGGGCCATAGTAATAAATAAGGTGGTTAAACCGTATCATGTAAGGACCACAAGTAGTTAACAATAATGTAATAAGCCCATGGTATTAGATAGATGGTATTGAGGGAACCATGGTATTGTATGTATGAGGCCTATATAGAGGCTAGAGACTCCCCATTGAGAGATGTCAAGGATTATTGTATGAACAAGCATATGGCTTGTGGAGTGTTCTCCTTCCTTAAGGAGTGAATGTATGGTGTTGCCCTACCTTAAGGGTTTGATCAGTAAAGAAGCATTTCTATCTTATTATTTCTGGATATATTTGTATTCTCATATATTTTCAGATCAGATATATAACAGAAAGTGGGATAGCTGAGGGTTGAAGGTTGACTTCCCTCAATGTAACTGTTGTTATAACCACGGGCTGTGATGTAGAATTCCCCAGATTTAGTAATTGTATGTGTTGAGGGAGGTAGCCATAGCCTTAGCTAGTAAATCCCCCCCTGCACAGGGGTGGCAAATACGTGAGCTGTTTTTCCAAGTCCAGCTAAAGACAATTAAACTATTAATTTGTACTATTTATATTTTGACTACTAATGCTTATGGTGAGTGTTATGTTTGAGGAATAAGTGGTTACTTTGGAAGCTGCAAGTCTAGAGGTGGACATTGGAGCCTAGGAGTGCATGCTGGGCTGTCTAGTGAAGATCTTATGCAGTTTTGGAGGTTGTCGTAGCCATTATTGTAGTACAGAGGGATTATTTGTGTCTCTGTACTATATATTATTTTCAGCTTATGTTAATGAGAGGTTTTGGGTACATGGGCCTCATAGAAGGGGCTATAATTATGAGGAGAATTGTAAATATATGTTTGGAAGAGAATTGCTAATGTATAAGAATGCTGGTGCAATTGCCCATGTATCACCTGTATTTATTATTGTGTTTTATGTGTTGATATGGGTGATTTTACTCATGGGCAGTGGATTAATTGGTCATGGTCAATGTTATTTTGTAGTTGTTCATGAATTACATGTAAGAATGCTGGTTATAACTTAATTATACAATTGTGAACATTGTGGTATCATAGCAAGAAGTTGGTGCGAATTTGATGGTTTTAAGTACCCCATATTCTCAACAAAGTACAAAAGAGATTGGGCATGTTCCAAGATGGTATCGGAGCTAGTGGTTATGACATTGGGGTTGTATGGGCTAAAAGTCAGCTGGTTATATGAAGAAATTGCAGTTTGCTTGTCAATTGTTTGATAAAATACCTTAGGGAGAATAATTGGGGAAGTATTCTTGAAGATGGCAATTGTTGGAATGATAACTCAAATTCCAAATTTGGATTCTGGTTTGAGCATTGGGAGGCACAATTTGTGTAATTCCTGGATTGTAGATTTCTTCTTAGTGGCAGTTTGAGTAGAAATGAAGTTCACAAGATATGTGTTTAAAAAAATGTCCATGAGGAATAAGAACTGTGTGTTGGAAAATCAAAGAATTTGTAGATTATAGTTGGCTTTCCTTACTTGATAACGACTTGTGATACTAGTTGGCCTTTTATTACTTTTATTTCTTCTTCATCAAGCAACTACCAAAAGCAAATGGAGATCACAAAGAGACAAAGTACACAAGATATAGGCTCCAAGCTAGGGCAAAACCCCTCCAAGCGGAAAACCCAGAAATAATACTTCTCTTCATATAGAATCAAATCAAAATGAGACTTCCAAGACCCAAAGACCAAAGCCAAGATTCCTCCCAAGTACCAAGTCAGCCCTTCAACAAGATCTCCTTCAAACAAGATGAAGTCTACCGAGGTCAACGAAGATCAAACTATCGAAGAATGTAACTAGTGTCAGTCTTCATAATTGTATCTGAGTCATAATGAAATATATTTGTCAAAAGAAAGAAAAATAAATTTTATTATTAAAGAAATCGACTTAATTAAGCATAGGTTTCATGCTCAGGTCAATTGTTTTTAGGTCAAAGCCTCCATTGAAGGCTTCCAGGGTTTATGTCAATGTCCTTGTCCATGTCATATTGTAATTGACCATTTTTGGGATTTATTTGTCAAGAAAGAAATTTATTTTAATGTAAATTAGGTCTTCTAGGCCTCCTCCACCAAGTTGGCCTCAAACTGGACAAGTCAGCCTAAACAGAGGGGCAAAAACTCCTATATGAAAGCAACAACTTGACGTCATTTGTCACACACACTCAACAAATTTGATCTGCAACTTTTGGGATAGAAAAAATGCAAATTTCTAAGGAAGAAGAGGAAAGGGCTAGGGAAGGAGGACCTTATCAAGCAAGAGAAGTCGAGTTTTTCTCTCTCCTATTCCACACGTGCAAAGTTCTGGGGTATTGCAGGGGGGTCGAAATTCTGCAGTGGGTCGAAATTTCTGGGTTGTTGCTGCGCTGAAGCTGCTGGACAAGAAGAGACTTTTGGAAATTGCTAAATCATCTTGGAAGGCTAACTTGGTGGAGGAGGAAGGTATGTAGGTCTAAGGTCTTGGTCTATCTCATTTTGAATCACTGAAGGAAGAGTTCTTGATTGGGTTTTCCCCTACATAGGGGTTTTAGCCCTGGCTGAGTGCCTACATCTGGTCTCCATGATGTTCATGTTTTTGCTTTGATGACTGCTTGATGAAAAGAAGATAAAGAAGCTAATAACATAATAATATCACAAGAATTACCAACATAAGAAAATATTTCTGCCTTTCCGATTTTCTAACATGGTATCAGAGCCAAGGTGAAAGAAGGAAGAAAAAGGTAGCTTGAAGATCTAGTGAAAGGAGAATAAGGAGTTTCATGGTCAGGTCACAAGGAGTAGAAGATATCAATATGACAAATTCAATGAAGGGAGAGAACATGTTAGAAGGAACCTCTAACTACAGGGCCTGGAAATAGAGGATAGATCTTATTCTCGAAAAGAACAAAGGTTTGAATCTTGTTTAAGGAAAAATCAAGAAGCTTACAAATGAATCAAGTGAAGCAGAGAAAGCAAAGTTCAGAGAAACAAAGATATTGGCTATAAACCTAATAGTGGATGTAGTTAAGGACAACCTAATCCCATACATATCCAACATAGATTCCGCTCAAGAAATGTATGAGGATCTTTCCAAACCATTCACAATCAAGAACATAACAAGTCTCAAGAATGAATTAAGGACTATTAAGATGACAAAAGACGACACTATGCCATCCTATTTTAAAAGGATATCTAGAATCAGAGATGAACTCCAAGCAATAGATGAAGTTGTCCCAAAAAAGGAGCTCGTAGTTATTGCTCTTCTAGGACTACCAGAATCTTGGAGTGCCTTTGCATTAGGACTTAATATTTGCAATGGTACACCAACATTTGAGAAAATGTGGAATGCATGCTGTCAATAAGAAGCTCGAGTATTGTTAGTAAACAACGAGGAGGATGAAGAAGAAGACATCCCTAATGCTTATTCTTCTCATCACAAGAAAAAGGGAACCTTCGAAGTTCAAAGGACCAAAGTCGAAAGTTGACCTATCAAAAATTGAATGCTATGATTGCCATAAGATGGGCTAATATAAAAGCCATTGTTCTAAGAATCCAAGGAACAAGAAGAGAGAGGGATCAAGCAAATATTGCCAATGAAGCACCACCAAATAAGAATAAGATTGAGGAATACCAAAATCTTGGAGTGCCTTTGCATTATGACTTAATATTTGGAATGGTACACCAACATTTGAGCAAATGTGGAATGCATGCTGTCAATAAGAAGCTTGAGTATCGTTAGTAAACAACGAGGAGGATGAAGAAGAAAACATCTCTAATGCCTATTCTGCTCATCACAAGAAAAAGGGAACCTTCAAGAAGTTCAAAGGACCAAAGTCAAAAGTTGACCTATCAAAAATTGAATGCTATGATTGCCATAAGATGGGCTAATATAAAAGCCATTTTCCTAAGAATCCAAGGAACAAGAAGAGAGAGAGGGATCAAGCAAATATTGCCAATGAAGCACCATCAAATAAGAATAAGATTGAGGAATCAAAAGTCCTATCCTACATATCCTTCTTAGTCTTGTAGTGTTTTCCTTTATGTTTTGATTTCTAGAATTTGTAGGTCTAACATGTCGTGTTAAGAAAATAAGCTGTAGGTATCCCTCAAGATTGGATTAAGAGGGAGCCTTCACCATTTTACTAAAGAGTACATATGCCAATATATAGCCGTCCCTTCATATGAAAGGACACGTCCATTGGGCAGACCGACTTGTCTTCTTGGAGGGCCGACTTGGTAACCTGGAGAGACATATGACACTTACAAAAATTTGAATTTTCTTCTTTTACAAGGGTCACGAAGAACATGCCCTTTTATATTTTCTTTTGACCAAAACAAAGCATGAAGAACATGCTACAAAATAATAATTTTTCTTCTTTTATCAAATACATATTGATACAATGACATTTATGAAGACCAAACCTAGTTACAATCTCCAACACAATGGACATCTAATGGAGTGTATAATGTACCAAGCTATAATGTGATAAGGCAATTCCACAAATATTTAAAATTTTCTTTAGCACATTTCATCAAACAATTTATGAGAAAACATTTCTTCGAACAATTACGAACAAAATAAAAACACTGATATCAAAATTATATTTCAAGGGCTCAATCTAGATTTATATTAATTTGATTGGAGAGTATACGTGCAATTTAAAAACTTGGAACTCCACTTTGGCATGGCAATAGGAATTGAAGATTAGCTCAGCAACACAGTGCTTTGCTACAGTGAATTCGGCCTGGCAAATATGGGCTAAATGTGTCCTCCAAACAGTAGTGATAACTTCAGAAACACTGCCCTTTGCTACAGTGGATTTGACTTTCCTGTAGTAAGAGATATGGTCAGATCTGGCACAAGTAATTCGGCCTCCTCAGGTCAGAATTTACTTTGTGGATTCAACCTTTCTCAGGAATGATTTTCGGTTTGCAAATGGAAGTGATTCGGCCTCAATAATTGAACAACTCGGTCCCCAGAAAGAATATAGTTGCTTCAGTAATTTCCAGATATAAGATAACTCAACCCCTCCACAAGAATTCGATCTCTGCCAATGATGATCATGGCCTCCAAAAGGCAATTCGATCTCAGCAAGTAAAACTCAGCCTCCTGGAGAATTTTGATTAGCTGGAAACTTGGCCCCGGAGTAGACAAATTCGACATACCATAGAAGGAATGATCACGACCCTCTCAAGTAAATTATGATAGAACAATTCAGTGCCCTTTTTATTGATCTCTGCTACCAATCTTTACAAATCAGCCTCCTGGAGAATTTTGATTAGCTGGAAACTTGGCCCCGGAGTAGACAAATTCAACATACCATAGAAGGAATGATCACGACCCTCTCAAGTAAATTATGATAGAACAATTCAGTTCCCTTTTTATTGATCTCTGCTACCAATCTTTACAAATCAGCCTCCTCAGAATTAGAGAATTCAACCTCCTTCTGATCTAATGATTTGATCCCTTTTTCCTTCAAAGAATTCAACATCTTGCAGTAAACCCTTGCTTCAAAAATTCTTCTTAAAATCGAGGGTTTCTTCTTCAGTATTTTAGCTCCAATACCTGCAATAAACGCAGATGGAAAGTCTAAAGTGATCTTCCCCAATGGCCAACTAGGGTGGCACTTGAAGTGTATCGAAATCAGCTGAGTACCAACTAGGGCGGCACTTGAAGTCATCCAAAACGAGTTTGAGAACTTCACCTGAAACCCTCGAGCTAGACTCACTTGAGCCCCAATCCAATCACAAGACAAAATGATGAGAGAATGGCCTCCTTTCTCCTTTAAAAGATTTTGCCGGATCTTCTCCAGTCTTCTAAAAACCTCATTATTATTTTATTGATTAAGTCAGTTATTTTTCCTTAAGTGACTTTTTCCCGTTTTTATTTAATAATAATAATGTCAAAGTGAAGTTCAACAAAGCTCCTTTGTCCCCTTAGCGATTTTCCCCTCCTTACTAGCCTAAAGGAGATAGTTAGGCAAGTGGGAATGATGCCTCCAAGCTCAAGTAAATGGGTGCATTACAGTCCTCCCCACCCAAGATTGCTTGTCCTCAAGCAATTACAATCTTGGGTGTTGCAGTATCTGCTCCCCTTCCCATGTAGCGTCCTCTAAAGGTAAATATTTCCATCGAACAAGATACTCCTTGATGACTCTGCTCCTCAACCTTCTCTCTCTCACCTCCAAAATCTCCTTTGGAATCAACACCAACAATCCTTCCTCATCCAAGGGAGGTAACCTGTTGCCCCAATGCTTTGTTCAAGCAAGATACATGAAAGACATTATGTATCTTGCTCCCTTCTGGAAGCTCCAACTCATAAGCCACTTCTCCCTCTCTCCTGATGATCTTATAAGGCCCATAGAATCGTGGCTTCAGCTTCTCCACACCCTTCTGCTTGAGGGTAGATTGCCTATACGATTGCAAATGCAAACACATCATGTCCCCTACCTTGAAACGCCTCTCAATCTGGTGTCGGTCGACATACATTTTCTGTTGATTCTGGGTTGTGTAGAATATCCTTGAGAGCGTTGAGGATATCTTGGCACTCTTGGATCCAATCTTTGGCCTTTGGGGCCCGACTATCCCCAAACACTGTCTCAGCAAACGGTAGAGCATCATAGCCATATAGGGCTGTGAAATCTTGTTAATTTTAGATAACAATGGTATGTTCAATGCTTAAGACAATTTACTTCAATGTTCCTTTAGTAGCCCAATGAAAAATTCCAATTATATCCAGTAACAATCACATTAACTTATAAACATTGATAGTAAATGCAGATAGAACATAAAATCATATACATAAGACAAGCCAAGACAAGAGGACACAAGATGTGGCGGATGCCAGGGACAAACCCCAATGTGGGGAAACCCTTTGATCAAATCTTCTTATTATTCTTCAATAGTTCAGCAGAGAGAGAGAGTACAAATATAAGCCCAAAACAGATCTGCTAAATCAGCAGTGAAATCAGCCCTAACCAGAAAGTCAACGGTGGTCAAAGCTGCCCCAAAACATCCTCCAATCAGCAGTCCAATTCGGCCTTCAAATCAGCTCAAACTCTTTGGTCAAACCCAGTCAAAGGAGAGAGAAAGTTTGCTGTAATTTCTGCAGTCAAACCTGAAGTCAACACTAGTCAAACTGTCCCCAAATACCTTGATTTATGTGCCAATAAATGCGGCCTAGAAAAATCAGAATTCTGGCCCAAAAAGCAAGGTCAACGCTGGTTGAATCACCCCTGATCAACGCTCTGAAATCAACTGTCTGTTCTGCCCAGAAAAACTCGGCCTCCTGCCACACCTGCGGAGTAGAGAGAGAGGGAGCTGCCACATGTGCGAAGAAGAGAGATGCCTCCAAATGCTATACGACCCAATCAAGAGAGAAGAAGATGTGATGAGATGATGTCCAAATGAGGAAAAGGTCTCTCCTATTTATACACTTTGTTGAGGGTGAAAAGACACATCTGTTGGGCTTCATGAGCCTACATTTGACTGGAGCCGACCTTGACAATTTGTCCATAGGAGAAATAAATTCATAATTCCATTTCTACTTGTCAGAATGAGATGATCTTTATATCAAAATTGTACCTCTCCGAAAGAGGAATCCAATGCAATAATCATCTCCATCATATGAGTTGTCCTAAGGTGGAATTTGGCCCTAGTTGCCAATTTTAACACTCCCTCTCAACTAGGGAGAATTCCACCTGCCAATCCATCATCATGCCAACTTGTCATCCTGTACCATCATGCCATCACTGCTCTGCTCTGCTGAACCATGAAGTAATAATGAAGAAGTGATCGAGAGTGTATCATACCACTCTCCACTGACTAAAGTCAGTCCTTGATCCTAGATCAAGTTGTTGAACACCATGCATCCTATCCATAGGGAGTACGATAGCACACGATGTGTCCATCGATAGTGCTATGGTTCCCTAACCAGTGTTTCCCAACTTATTGGCTAGATGAGAGGTACTTCCTATGAGTCCCAGACTCTATGGGTAGGATGTGTGTCGTGGCATCAGCAGGAGAAGGTGAACCACTCATCCTATGCATATGTCAACTGTAGGGGAAGGGCTCACCCTACATGCATGTGTTCGGGTAGGGGAAGGTGAAACACTCACCCTACACACATGTCAACCATAATGGGGTATCACATGGGAAGGTGAACCACTCACCTTGTATCCAGCAAGGTGAGCCACCCACCCTATGGTCGCTCATAGCTAGCTCCAAGAAGTACCCCACGCCCCCAAGAGCTCCCAGAGCTCTGTGTCCAACTCATATGGGACCCTCATAAGAGGGTTGTTCCACGACTCCAAGTCTCTCTCAGAAGGTTAAGAATTTGACCTTTCTGAGAGGCTTCGTGAGAATGTCAGCAATCTGCTCATCTGCCCCAATGTGATGGAGCCTAACTGCTCCTTGTTGTACCATATCTCGGATAAAGTGGTACCTGATATCAATGTGCTTGGAGTGGTCGTGGAACACGGGATTCTCTGATAAACGAATCCCACTCTAGTTGTCGCAAAAGATCACGGTCGTATCTAGCATGTGCTCAAATAGCTCACTGAAGAGCTTCCTCAACCAGACTGCTTCACAACAGGCCATACTTGCAGCAATGTATTCGGCCTCGACGGTGCTTAGTGCAACCAATTTCTGCTTCCTGCTCATCCAAGATATAAAAGTAGACTCCAAAGAGAAGCAGCACCCAAATGTGCTCTTACAATCCACCATACTGCCAGCCCAATCAACATCTGTATATCCATGTAGTCTCAAATCCCCGACAATGCATCTCAGACCATAGTGGGTAGTGCCCTAGAGATATCTCAAGAGATTCTTGGTAGCAATCCAATGAATGTGATGAGGCTTGACCATATATTGACTCAATGTGTTCATGACGAGGCATATGTCAGGACGAGAGTTGACCAAGAACATCAGTGCCCCCACAAGTTGACGATACTCGGTAGGGCTCGTCAATTCGGGTCCAACAACACTTCCACATAGCTTCTTAAAGTTGAGTTCCATCGGAGTAGTCAGGGACTTGCAGTCCACCATCCTACATCTCTCAAGTAGCTTCATAATATATTTTCTTTGAGAAAGGAAAATCTCACCTCGCTTTTGCCAGACCTCCAATCCTAGGAAATAATGCATCAGTCCTAGGTCCTTCATCCTGAACTCGAAAGCCAACTCCCTCTTGAATTGATGAATGAGAGGGTCATCGCCTGTCAGAAAGAGATCATCCACATAAAGGACTAGAATGAGAGGTCTGTCCTTTTCAACCTTGAAGTATAGGTTCGGGTCAACATCGCTTCTTGTAAATCCCAGCTTCATAAGATAGCTATCGATCCTCTCATACCAAGCCTTATGGGCTTGCTTCAATCAATAGAGGGCTTTCTTCAACCTGCATACACGTGTCTCACGATCTTGAACCTCGAATCCCTCGGGTTGTTCCACATATACTTCCTCCTTAAGCCAACCATGCAAGAAGGCAGTTTTGACATCCATTTGATGAAAGTTCCATCCTTGCGAGGCAACAAGGGCTATGATTGAACGGATGGTGGTATATCGGCCAACCGGTGCAAATATCTCATCATAGACTACTCCTTGCTTTTGAGAGAAGCCTAGAGGTACAAATATGGCCTTGAATTTCTCAGCACTCCCATCAGCACCATGTTTGATCTTGTAGAGCCATTTCGAAGTGACCACAAACTTATCTTTGGGTCTAGGAGCCACATCCCAGACATCATTCTTCATGATTGACTCATACTCCTCGTTCATCGCATCCTTCCAAACATGTTGCTTCACGGCTTCTTTGAATGTACAAGGCTCATATTGTAGAATAGTACTCATGACAGCTGTAATGACCAAACACAGTAACTAGAATCTGAAATACAGAAAGGCTGAAGAATTTAAACTTGTACTTACCTTAACTGCTGCTGATTCTGCTGGTGATGTTGTGGCTATTTTGATCCAATCTCCGGGAGACCAATACCACCCAGCCAGACTGAGCAAACCTAGCTGCTCAATCCAGAAAGCTTCTCAACAGAAGCTCTCTGTCCCTCCGTGCCCAGAACCTCAGACGGCTTAAAGCTCTTCCAATGGATAATTATCTTCCTCCTGGTTTTCTCCTGGTGAATTTCTGCTTCTGGTTCTTTTTGCTCCTCTCTTGTTTCCCCCCCTTCTCTCGGTTCATGCTCCGGTTTTATCTACGGGCCTGGCGGTGGCCGCCCTCCTACCTGCAGCCACCGCCTTCCACGCATTGATGGCTCTCAGATATTTTCCTGCTGTCCTCTGCGCTCTGTTATAAATATTCAGTTGGTCTTAAGCGCCCCCTTTTGTATAAGGGTCCTTTTGATTTTTTTGGTATTTTAGTATATAGTTTAGTTTATTAAAGTTTTAATTTTTATATGTTATAAAGCTTTAAATTATATATTTTATAAGTTAAATTTATATATGTTATAAAGTCTTAAATTTATATATGTTATAAAGTCTTAAATTTATATTTATAAGACTTAAACATATTTATTATTTAAAACTCATCATATTTGTTTTATTATAAAGTTTAAAACTTTATATAGTGGATCAGTTTATATGGGTCGTTACATACACTCCCCCTTCTGAAAACTTCGTCCCGAAGTTAGAGTTTTAGGTTTAAGGTTTTAATGGACATGACCTTTTCCTATCCAGGCCCCCAAGCTATTCTAAAATCATCCTATCCTTCCTAATCTCTTCTGCTCCCATCCTATCTGTCCTCTACCAGAGTATGCCATGGCGTCAGTTTTACTGACCTGACCATTCATAAACTCTAAGGTGACAGCGTCGGCTATACCGACCTGATTCCCAGTAGGCATCCGGCAGTCATCATCACACGTCTAGGGGAGCGTGATCCGCACAGTCCTCCCATGACTCCAGGGTTCGAAGGATAAACGGTGGGCAACACCTCCACCCCTCCTTAGTAGGGTTTAGGGTTAATACCTTATCATAGAATCACTTGGAGCTTTAATTGTTCTGAGGTTCTGTCGTCACGTGGTCATCCCGGTAACTGTGTATTACCTGCAATCAGACGCTTATCCATGCATTCGTAAAATGTGCATCAGCATATTCAAAATAACTCACATATTATTCCCTTATGAATTCACCTATGATACTATAATACAACATATTTTGCCATATTCCATGCATGTCTTTTGACGTTCATCTAGAATGTATTCACTTCCTAATTTCTATCCCATTGATCATATTTGACAAAAATAAATAAATCCGATCTATAAATAGATGTCTTTACTTTAACAACTATAATTTAGTAAAATGAACCACATATATTGTTTTGGTATCCATGTACCAGCAGGAATTTAAACATATATTATGCCATAAAGTTTCATGTTTATCCATAATCATTCAAAATGTTTCTGAGTCTCTGATTGTAGTGAAGTAAATATATACTAAACATAGTGTAAAGTTTCTTCAAAATGGACATAAATTAGGGTATCTCTGACATATGTCCTCTGTATTTTCCCAAGTTGCTGATCCAGGACTATACTTGTCCCTTTGGACCTTAACTTGGTCCACCAGACGGTTCCTCAGCTGTCGAACTTTACGTTCCAGTATATGTAACGGTTCGACCGTTATGACTCCCTCGTCCGATACCTGCAATTCTTTCCACTGGAGGTTATGAGATAGATCAGCTATATAATGTCTTAATACAGAAACATGAAATACATTATGAATTCTATGCAGGTGAGGTGGCAGGGCAAGACAATAGGCAACAGGTCCAACTCTTTCCACGACTTTAAACGGTCCTATAAATCGGGGTGACAACTTTGTCCCTTTTCCGAATCGAATAGTACTTTTATTTGGTTTGATGCGGATGAAGACCTGATCCCCTACTTCATACCTCCTATCAATTCGGTGAGTATCAGCATAACTCTTTTGTCTATCCTGTGCTTCCTTTAATCGCTGCCTAATTTGTCTGACCTGAGCTTCCATTTCATGGATTAATTCTGGTCCTATTATCACTCGATCTTCTAACCTGTCCCAACTTAACGGTGTTCTGCAAGGTCTGCCATATAAAGCTTCAAATGGAGGCATCCCAATCGAACTGTGGTAACTGTTGTTGTATGCGAATTCGACTAAGGGTAAATACTTTTCCCAGTGTGATTGCTGATCCATCACATACATTCGCAACATGTCTTCAAGTACTTGATTTACTCTTTCAGTTTGCCCATCAGTCTCAGGATGGTAAGCAGTGCTTAAATTTAGCTGAGTACCTAAGGCTGTTTGCATGCAAGTCCAGAATCTGGAAGTGAATCGCGAATCTCTGTCGGATATAATCTTCTTAGGTACTCCATGAAATCTGATAATTTCATTTATGAATACTCGAGCTACGTCAGCAACATCGTAAGTATCTCTTACCGGAATGAAATGGGCGCTTTTTGTTAATTTATCCACCACTACCAGAATGGCATTGTGTCTTTGAGAAGTAAGAGGTAGTCCAGTGATAAAATCCATAGAAATGGTCTCCCATTTAGACATAGGAATGTCGTGGGGTTGTAAGAGGCTCGCTGGGTGACAATGATCTGCCTTTACTTGTTGACATTCCAAACATTTTGCAACAAATTGAGTGATATCACGTTTCATGCCTGCCCAAAAGAAGAGTTTCTTGGTATTCGCATACATTTTCCCTACTCCAGGATGAGCACAATATACTGCTTTGTGGGCTTCCCCAAGGATGGTATCTCGAAGATCTTTATCATCAGGAATGTACATCCTTCCATGGAATCGTAAGATCCCATCGTTTTCTAATTCATAACCCTCAAATTTAGATTCTTTTGCCTTAATACCCTCAAGACTTGCTCTCACCTTTAAATACCAGCTGTCTTTTATAAGATGATCCAATACTCGTTGTCTTAAGTCCACTTTAATGGGTATGAGAGAAAATATCTGAGGTCTCCTGCTTAAGGCATCGGCTACTACATTTTCTTTTCCCTTAATGTATGATATTCCGAAGTCATATTCACTTAGGAATTCACTCCATCGCCTTTGCCTGGCATTTAAGTCTCTTTGGGTGAACAAATATTGTAGACTTTGATGGTCGCTTTTAAGTGTAAAATTTCGTCCCACTAGATAGTGTCTCCAAATCTTTAAAGCTAGCATTACAACGGCCAATTCTAAATCGTGAGTAGCATAGAGTTCTTCATGAGGTTTTAGCTTTCTGGAAGCATAAGCTATCACTCCCCTATCCTGCATCAATACTGCACCCAGTCCTTGCTTGGATGCATCAGTACATACCGTAAAGTCTTTGCCCATATCAGGGACTCTTAGGATTGGTGCACTAGTGAGTAGTCTTTTGAGTTCAGAGAATGCTTTATTACATTCCTCGGTCCACTCATACTTAACACCTTTACGCTGAAGGGTTGTGATTGGCTTTGCGATTTTGGAGAATCCCTCCACAAATCTCCGGTAATAACCGGCTAAACCCATAAAGCTTCGTATCTAATGTGCATTTTTCGGTATTGGCCATTCCATGATCGCTTTTACCTTCTCAGGATCTACTGAAATCCCTTCACCTGATATGATGTGACCCAAATAATGAATCTTTTCCTGAAAAAAATAACACTTGGATAGTTTTCCATATAACTGACGTTCTCTAAGGCAGGACAATACTATCTACAGATGATCTTCATGCTCTTCTTCATTCTTGGAATAGATGAGAATATCATCTAAAAAGACTTGCACAAATTTATCAAGATATTGACGGAAAACACTGTTCATAAGATTCATGAACACGGCTGGCGCATTTGTTAACCCAAATGGTACCACAGTAAATTCATAATGTCCAAAACGTGTCCGGAATGCAGTCTTAGAGATATCATTTTCAGAAATCCTTAGCTGATGATACCCTGATCGAAGATCAATTTTTGAAAAGACAGCAGCTCCTTTCATTTGATCGAAAAGATCATCGATTCGCGGCATAGGGTATTGATTCTTTACTGTAGCTCGATTCAAGTCTCGATAATCTATGCATAATCTTAAGGATCCATCTTTCTTCTTCACAAAAATTACAGAGCGCCCCAAGGTGATGTACTGGGCCGAATATGCCCTATATCGAGTAGTTCCTTCAATTGGATTTGTAATTCCTGAAGTTTTGGAGCTGTCATTCTATAAGGCGTTTTAGAGATCGGTTGGGTACCTGGCTTTAATTCAATAGTGAGATCCAATTCTCTTACCGGGGGTAATCCAGGTAGTTCCTTTGGAAATACATCTGGGAACTCGGCTAACACCGGATATTGTTCTAAGGATGGCCCTTTTTCTTGGCTTACTTCGTGAATTGCATAAGCCTGACAACCTTTTCTTAAACAAAGCTTCACCTGCATTCCTGAAATGTAGCGTAAAGAAACTTCCCTCTTGATTCCTTGAATTTTGATTACTTCTCCCTCATCATTTATGCCCAGAATCCTTTTCCCATAACAGTCCACCCAAGCTTGGTGAGCTTCTAGCCAATCCATACCTATGATAAGATCATACGTTCCTAAGGCTGTGACATAGACTTTCAGTGTAGTCGAACAGACCCCTAGGTCAATTTTGCATTGATCCACACTCAAGCCCACGGTTTGGAGTTCTCCTGAGGCCATTTCCACTTGGTGGAATTCATTTTGTCTACGAGTTGCCAACCCACATTTGTTTAATGCATATGACGAAATGAAACTATCTGTGGCACCAGTATCAAATAAGATTTTGAGTTTTATGCCATTGATAATACCTGAAGATTCCACTACAGTGGATTGATGGGCTGCTTGGTCGTGGTTGACTACTGCATGAATTCTATGATTACCTCGATTGGTTGATATCGGCTCCTTCCCAGTCCTATGCAATATATTCGATGAAGCTTCTGGGCAGTCACGCTGGAAATGCGGTCCCCCACATCCCCAACAATTGAGCTGCGTTGATCCTCTTGAATCAAGGTGTGAATTTCTAGAGAACGAGCTTCGTCCTCTCATGTTGATTCCTCTCAAATTTCTTCCTCTACCGGCAGTCCCTCGCGATGCCCATGGTCTGGTGTTTGATGATTCCGCGGCTATAGAGTTTACTGCCATGGGAGCTCTTGTCCCAATATTTCTTGGGGTAAACCTGTTACCATAAGGTGGCCTCGAGCTACCTCCTCTGAAGAAGTTCCGGGGAGCCTTCCCTGGAAATCCTGATTGTAAAGGCCCTGCTGGCCCCATATCCTTTTTGATTCCAAGGTGCTCTTCTGCATAACGGCCACATTCGACTGCCTCGGCTACAGATGATGGTTTCCACATACTTACCAAGGCTCTGATGCGAGGATTTAACCCAAATATGAAGCGTTCAGCTTGACGTTCATCAGAGTCTAAGTAGTGAATGTATTTGACCAGCTCCATAAACCTTATTTCGTACTCTTCCACCGTTTTACTTCCCTGAATTAATGTATGAAAGGCTCTGGCTTGCTGTTGTTGAAAGTATGGAGGTAAATACTTTGCGCGGAACCTTTCCTCAAATAGTTCCCAAGGGACATTATCCGATGTAAGGTGCAGCTGCTTTTCCAGATTTCCCCACCAAATCAAGGCACTTTCCTTTAGTTGAAACACAGCAATTTTTGTTTTTGCTGAAGGCGAATATTCTCTTAACCTAAAGCATCGGTTCATCCCTTCCAACCATGCTTCAGCGCGTTCACCTGCTCGACCTCCTGAGAATTCTAGGAGTCTAATTTTCTGAAGCTCCCTAGAAATGTCTTCTCTCGATCTTCTGGGCTCAAAATTATTTGGTTCCGCTGAACTGGTGGCTACAGGTTGAAATTCCCCTTTGGTTTTGGCCTTAGTTGATTCTTTTAATGTTTCCAATAAGGCCTCCAAAGAATTCATTATCACAGTCAACTCTGGCGCTGGGGCGATTGATGTTGATGATGGTCTTGGCGGTGACGCTGGTGATGGGGATGATGATGGCGACGATGGCGACATTAATGGTGGTGATGCTGCCTGATCACGTTGTCGTCGCTCATACGTCCTCACCATTGTGATGGTTCCTGAACACATAATAAAATTCTGTAAAATTTTTGTGGTGGATAACCGAATTTTTAACACACAATTTCCTTTTGCAACATCACATTCATAAACGGGTATAGTTTTGCTATTTTTACCCGCTAGGCGGATCTTACTGGTACCGAGGTCAAGGAGGGTGGTCTCGCGACCTCCTTGTCCTAATGCAGGGTATTCTATCCTAATATGAATAATGCAAAAGTGTATGGGTTATTAGCCCCTAAGGTAAGGCACCTAAAGTTTATTTACCTAACAACATCCACAAAATGAAAATGTTAGATGTTTCGGTTTGCAATGTACATCGGTAACATACCTGTCATATCTCAATCTGACTATCACATTTAAAGAAGGTCATATATGATTATTTTATTAGATAACCCTGAGTATGTTGACAATGATGAAAAAAACATGAGAGTCCAACAAAGAATCACGTTTTAATTTATTATTTCTAGCCATGGTAAATTTACCTGATGCGAATGATTGAGTAGATTCTTTTATCTTCATTAATTAAGAGGTCTACTAGCTACGTGACTAATAGTGTATGGGTACTTTTGTAATTTTCTTAATATCATATATATTCTACTTTATTAGTTCCTTCTAGAGCAATGTAATCTGGTGGTTCAGCAGCAGTAATATATATAGTTTGCAGGGGTGAAAAAAAACCACATAACTGCACTTGTTTGCTCAGTTCTCTAAGAAATCTTCTAACTTTGTTTTGCTTCTCTTCCAGTGCTACTCCTGAGGTTCCTTTCTGGTTAAAACTCTTAATTTCACGGACTGCTGCATTATTGATCCCCTCGACTGAAAAGGAAATGGTGCTTGCTTCTACCTTAGATGCTGATTTTAACTGTGATGCAAGCAAGTATCGCAATAACTGTAGCTGCCCAATATGGGCCAGGCATTCAACCAATGGTTCTCACGTTGAATTTATGATTTCAACCTTTTTGTATACAGAACCACCCAGGTAAGGGATTGAAGCAGGTGGAGCTAATGCAACATCCAGACTCCCAAGTTGTTCCAGATAGCTTGTAATATCAGTATCACTGCTATCAGTGCAACGTTGAGGCCTGTAGTTACAGTAAAAGGATGTTGATTTTTTTGAAATGTTTCTGAGATCAGAATCGAAATAACTGTCGAAGATCAGTTTTATTTGGCATTGTATAGATGAATTTGTTAGCATACGAAGTTGTGAATACTTTTGTTATCAAACAGAGGGTGCTGATAAAATATTTTCGGGCCCTGTTTATTAAGGCAGCAAGCTATTCAATTTACTCCTGTGAATTTTATTTTGAGATGCTAAGATATCAATTAGTGCACGTTGAAGGCTTCTTGTGATGACAAAACTTAAGAAATATCAGTCATCCCTGAAGGTCCAGGATTCAAGCAATCTGAAAGACCGCAACCAAACATCTCTTTCCCTTCTAAACACACGTTTTCACTTTAATTTTTAGCTTTGTTGAAATTAGTACTTTTTCTAAAATTTCCATCCCTTGCTATAGTGCACTCTAAACAATCTTCCAAGAATATTTTGTTCTATTTTTGTATATGTTTTTTTTTTTTGATTTCTTTTACTGTGTATTTTGACTCTTGAAAGCTTGAATGAATGGAATGCCTCTCATCACTTGTTAGAAATGAATCAGCTGGAAGGTTAAGCATTGACATGTTTGCAAGTTCATCTTTTATTGTTGTAGCTTGCAACTATTCTTTCTATGAAGGGATGCATTCAGTGGTCCAAACATGGTTCCAATAGAGATCATCATGAGAGAACCGAATTTTTGACTATGGATAGAGAACAAGGAGCAACTGAAACATCTGGAGAAAATTTAAATGGAAATCCGGTCACGCTACAAAGCTACGATGAATGGCAAGAAAACAAAAAGAAAGCTGGCTTTTGGGGCTTTACCATGCAAATTGTTTTCCAGACATGTGCAGGTGCTGTGATGCTGACAGACATTGTTTTCTGGTTCATTCTTGTTCCCTTCCTGTCATCCAAACATTTCAGGTTGAAGTTGTTGATAGGATGCATGCATTCAGTGAATGTTTTTTTTTTTTGTTCTTCTTATTGACACTGCGCTCAACAATATGAACTTCACTTGGTTCTGAGGTGCATATTTTGTGCTGTGGACTACAGTGTACATCATTTTCCAGTGGATTCTCCATGCACGCGGTTTCACGTCAAGATTGAGAAAGAGATTGTCCAATTTTTCATAATTTTTATCCAAGAATTTTTTTTTTTTTTTTTTAAGCAGTTTGCCTTCCTAGACAAGGCTGTTGCCTCAAGTTGCTCTAATGGACGGAAGGCTAAAATCAATTCATGGGTTCTGTGCGTGGTAGCCTGGTTCACTAAATGAATTGAAAAAAAAATTTGAATATGACATTGTTCAATGACATTACATTATGGAAACAATTTACAAATCTCTATCACTCAAATAACAAAATTTCAGCGCTTATTTCTACAGATCTAGGAAGCTACCAATTCTTACATATTTGGATCTCTATTTCAACTGCTTGGACGTTGACAAGACAAAGTCCATCTAATTTAGGTGATCTACTAATTTACTATTAAAATAGAAGAGACACTTCAATTTGTGTTTGATATATAACCAACATATATAGTTCACCCTAATTTTTTTTTTGGCGTTCCAAGAGGCAGTTGCGCTGTTTGTTGTTCAATCGGTTTTCTGGAGATCCACTGTGCCAATTTCCTTAGATTTGGCCGATGCTTTATGCTTTCGCGAGTAATTAAACTATACAATCTTCGTAACAATGAATCCTGTGAGCTACGTATAACTAAGAAAGCTTCCGGATCTTGCTAGGTGTTTGACCGCTATCCGCTCACTCACATTTATGCAAATTCTACCTTTCATTTTATAAAGAACCTTCCACAGAAAGCTATGGGCATAAAATGAGAAACTAACTTTGTCTTTACTTGATCAATCGCTGGAACTCAAACTAGATCTGGACCGGAACTAGAAAGAAATGCGGAAGACACTGAATCTTTCGAACGAATGGTGTGTATGGCTAATGCCTTTACCTATGGCTTTGGTTCGTCGGGGTAACTAAACACAAATGCTTTCGGCTTGTTATGCTCTTGCAAGATATGGTGCCTCCCGATAATTAAACTTGCATTCAAGGTTCCACTGAATCGCGTTTCCTTGTCTGGGCTATTGGTGGGTTTGAGCAGGGTTTGAATGGAATGTACGATGCCGCCAAAGCATGCAAAAGTGCCGCATCTCATGGCATTCATGGAAGAAGATCGAAGGTCGTTGACGAAAAGAGGTGGGGTTGCCAGAAAAGGTTGACAGCGATGATTTGGCCCTTACATAGATACATAGATTGGTCCACCACTACCCATAAGCCGGTCGGCCAGTCGCGGCCTCCTTTTCGTTCCAAGGCAAGGCAACTATCCACACAATGGCTGATTTATATACAATAACTTTACATAGTTCGCAGAAATCATGGTTCTTCATAGGTTTCACAGCAATTTCGGTTTATTATTGGGTCACACGCTCACTTAACCAGAAATTTGAAATTCTAGCCGTCAGACAGACGCTCAGACAGCCGTTTATACGCTCAGACAGAGGTTTATACGAAATTCTAGCTGTGTAGGGCCTGTGAGGTCCCGAAGGGTTTGAACGCAGGCTCTGATACCATCTGTAATGACCAAACACAGTAACTAGAATCTGAAATACAGAAAGGCTGAAGAATTTAAATTTGTACTTACCTTAACTGTTGCTGATTCTGCTGGTGATGTCGTGGCTATTTTGATCCAATCTCCGGGAGACCAATACCACCCAGCCAGACTGAGCAAACCTAGCTGCTCAATCCAGAAAGCTTCTCAACAGAAGCTCTCTGTCCCTTCGTGCCCAGAACCTCAGACGGCTTAAAGCTCTTCCAATGGATAATTATCTTCCTCCTGGTGAATTTCTGCTTCTGGTTCTTTCTGCTCCTCTCTTGTTTCCCCCCCTTCTCTCGGTTCAGGCCTCCGGTTTTATCTACGGGCCTGGCGGTGGCCGCCCTCCTACCTGCAGCCACCGCCTTCCACGCATTGATGGCTCTCAGATATTTTCCTGCTGTCCTCTGCGCTCTGTTATAAATATTCAGTTGGTCTTTAAGCGCCCCCTTTTGTATAAGGGTCCTTTTGATTTTTTTGGTATTTTAGTATATAGTTTAGTTTATTAAAGTTTTAATTTTTATATGTTATAAAGCTTTAAATTATATATTTTATAAGTTAAATTTATATATGTTATAAAGTCTTAAATTTATATATTTATAAGACTTAAACATATTTAGCATTTAAAACTCATCATATTTGTTTTATTATAAAGTTTAAAACTTTATATAGTGGATCAGTTTATATGGGTCGTTACAACAGCTAAGTACCCTTGGTACCTATTTGGCTTCTTGCTTTCACGGAATGTCCCTCTCAGTGCAATGCGTTTCTCGGCATCTTCAAGAGTATCTTCAAGCTACAAAGGCCTCTTTCTTGTAGTAGAGGGCTCACTAGGAGGTGGATCAATGGGATCCATCGGACCTTCAACATTGAGCATCGGTTCATTAGACGGAGATTCATCATGCTTTTCTGCATCAACATCATCATTGGCCTTCCTAGGAATAGGAAGATCTCAAATCTTTCTAAGTGCAAAATCTTCATTGAAAGTGACATCATGACTTAATTCCACTTCCCTTTGACCAAGCACATAGATTCTATATGCCTTCGAAGTTTCACTGTAGCCCACAAATGTTCCTTTCTTCCCAGATGCATCTAGTTTGTTTCTTTTCTCTTTCGGTACATGAAAGTATACGAGACATCCAAAATTTCTAAAATGAGAAACATCAGGTTTCTTACCAGTGAATACTTCTTCTTGTGTCTTGAAGTCCAAAGCTTGATTTGGGCATTGGTTTTGGACATATACAACGGTGTTGGCAACTCCTCCCCATAAGAACTTCAAAAGACCTTGATCATGAAGCATAGTTTGAGTAGCTTCAATGATAATACAATTCTTCCTTTCGGCAACACCATTTTGTTCAGGAGCATAAGCGGTTGTAGTCTCCCTCTTAATGCCAACTTCTCTACAATAGTCTTTGAATTCATTAGACTCATATTCGGTCCCATTATTGGTCCTCAAAACTTTAATTTTCTTCCTTGTTTGAATACTTTGTTCTTCTCCTTTAAGAAATAGATCCATGTCCTGCGAGAGAAGTCATCCACAAAATAGCATAATACAAATATCCACCCAAAGATGTAACGAGCATCATACCTGATAGATCAAAATGGACCTATTGAAGAATATCAGTGGTTTGAGTCTCACCTGAGGGGAATGCTCCCCTTGTATGTTTTCCAGCTTCACATCCTTGACAAACACCTTCATGATTCAAGTTGAATTCGAGCATCCCTGTGACCACCTTCCTTACATCGGGTAAGGCTTTAAAATGAAGGTGAGCAAATCTTCGGTGCCATAATAATGCGATGCTCTAACCTCTGAGCTAAGCAGGCTCGATGGAATATCACTCCCCATTTCATTGGGGTGAGATCCATAGATTCCTTTGGAATCCTAACGATTATAGCGCGAATCAGATTCGGATTGAAGAGAGGTGTCACAAATCATTGCTCCCAATGGACTTCCTCCAACCTGATAGAAACCTTCAACACTAAATCCTAGAATGAATGCATCTCTTGGATTCCTTTGCCAAAGGCAAAACTTCCCATCAACAAATGACACCTTAAAACCTTTGTCTTCCATCGCAGAAATAGAAACCAAGTTCTTTTTCAAGTCAGGTACATATAACACTTCTTGTAGGTGAAGGGTTTGACCTTGATTTAAGTGAAGAGTAACGGTCCCAATTCCTTTCATGGGATAAGTGGCATTATCCCCAAGTATGATCTGCATATTTGTCTTCTTCTCAAATAGGTTTGAGAGAGCTTCTTTATACCCAGTGAAGTGCCTTGAGGCACCACTATCAATCAACCAATGGTCCAAAGTATCTGGAGGAGAGGCGGTGGAGAGGGCAGAAATAAGATAAAATTCATTTTGCTTTACAACATTAACTTCATCATACCTGGAGTTTCTCAACTTCTTGGGAGGACGACCACCTCCATTTCGAGCAGTAGGAGCATTCCTTTTTCCTTTGTTATTGAACTTGTTGTTCCTTCGATTGCCATTGCCCTTGAAGTTGTTGTTGTTATTGTTGTCATCATCTCGTGGAGTATCCTTCTTGTGAGGACACTCTCTAGCGAAGTGGCCAAACTTGTTACAATTGAAGCACCTTCTTTTTCTTCCTTCTTTGAATCCTGGCTTGAACCTTTGTCCTTGATTCCTTAGACCAACATTGTTCCTTCTTCTAGAATGAGCAGAGGAGGCAGTAGGATTGTTTCCATTTGAGGGCTTGTCTCGTTCCATCATCCTTATTTCTTCTTGAGTGCATTTGGCCAATAGTTCCTCATATCTCGAAATCCTATCATTGTTAAGAATGGTGAGTGTTGAACACATCTCAATCTCTTGTAAGGCCCCCAAGTGCAATAAGAGAGAGTTCCCAGTCACCAGTGACTTCTCCAACAGATAGAAGATAATTCTTGATCTTGGTGATCCTCATGAAGTAGGATTGGATGGATTCTCCTCTATCCATCTTGATGTCTTTCAACTTGTTCTTGAGAAAGAGAATTTGATTTGCATTGTTCACTTTGAACATCCCAACTAGCCTTTCATACATCTCTTTAAATGTTTCCAAATCAGAAATATATGCAACCAAAGGCTTATGAATAGAATCAACAATAATCTTCTTAGCTTTTGTCCCACCTTTCTTGTACTCTATTTGAACAACAATGGATGCACTTGAAGGAGGCTTGGTTATTCTTCCTTTGACATAGTCCATGGCATCATTTTCTTCCAAAGTCAAATCCAAAATCATCTTCCATGCATGATAGTTGGATTTGTCTTTGAGCTTGTCCTCAGTTTGAAGAAAGATGTAGTTGTCATTAGGACTAGTTCCAAGTCCTTGTCCAACAACTTCCTTTAGTGATTGCTTTGCTTCACTCTTGCTTGGGCTTTGTCTTCACCTCAGCTCTGATACCATGTTAATTTTAGATAACAATGGTATGTTCTATGCTTAAGACAATTTACTTCAATGTTCCTTTGGTAGCCCAATGACAAATTCCAATTATATCCAGTAGAAATCACATTAACTTATAAACATTGACGGTAAATGCAGATAGAACATAAAATCATATACATAAGACAAGAGGACACAAGATGTGGCAGATGCCAGAGACAAATCCCAATGTGGGGAAACCCTTTGATCAAATCTTTTTATTATTCTTCAATAGTTTAGTATAGAGAGAGAGAGAGAGTACAAATATAAGCCCAAAACAGATCTGCTAAATCAACAGTCAAATAAGCCCTAACCAGAAAGTCAATGGTGGTCAACGCTGTCACAAAACATCATCCAATCAGCAATGCAATTCAGTCTTCAAGTCAGCTCAAACTCTTCGGTCAAACCCAGTCAAAGGAGAGAGAAAGTCTGCTGTAATTTTCTGCAGTCAAACCTGAAGTCAACGCTGGTCAAACTATCCCCAAATACCTCGATTTCTGTGCCAATAAATGTAGCCTAGAAAAATCGGAATTCTAGCCCAAAAATCGAGGTCAACGCTGGTCAAATCACCCTGGTCAATGCTCTAAAACTAGTGGTCTGTTTTGCCTAGAAGAACTTTGCCTCTTGCCACATGTGCAAAGTAGAGAGAGAGGGAGTTGACATACGTGTGAAGAAGAGAGATGCCTCCAAACACTGTACGACCCAATCAAGAGAGAGAAGAAGATGTGATGAGATGTCCAAATGAGGAAGAGGTCACTCCTATTTATACACTTCGTTGAGGGTGAAAAGACACATCGTTGGGCTTCATGAGCCTACATTTGACTAGAGTCGACCTTGACAATTTGTGCATAGGAGAAATAAATTCATAATTCCATTTCTGCTTGTCAAAATGAGATGATCTTTATATCAAAATTGTACCTCTTCGAAAGAGGAATCCAATGCAATAATCATCTCCATCGTATGAGCTGTCCTAAGGTGGAATTTGGCCCTAGTTGCCAATTTTAACAAAGGTAACATCCCAATCGATGTGTGATATGTGGTGTTGTAGCAGTATTCTCCTAGATGCTGTGTTGCACGGGTACCCGCACCCGGGGGTGGGGTTCTCGAACCCGTCCCGGGTTCCCGCACACAAGTACCGGATTCGGGTACGGGTTCTTCCCAGACGAACCCAGAAGAACCGGGTTCTTCCATGAAGAACCGGGTTCTTCAAAAAAAAATTTGGGTTCTTTTCCTTTAACGGGTTCTTGGGTTCTTCGGGCGCTTGGGTTCTTGGGTTCTTTGGGTTCTTCGGGTTGGGTTCTTTGGGTTCTTCATAAAAAAAACTATATTAAAAATTTAATTTTCAAATAATTTTTTTCTATTGAAATTAAAAAAATAACTTATAACAAAGGTAAAACTTATAACAAAACCTAAAAAACCCTAAATCAATTCTTGTAAATCAATTTGGAATGAAACATTCTTCCACGGTCCTTACCATCAAAACCTGTGTTGCACGGGTACCCGCACCTAGTTTTTAAAGTTTTTTACAAGTCTTGTTTTTTAAGAATTCTTGTAAATCAATTTGGAATGAAACATTCATTCCCGAGCCAAATAACCATCAAATTATAAACTATAAATGCACACATACAGGTTCAGACATTTTCGGTCAAATAGAAAGTAGGATTGAGACCAACCATAAGCTGTAATCAGCTGATGCTGTTAAATGGCGAAGGGCTATTTTCGATAATGGCTAAATTAAGTATCAAAATCTGCCAATTTCTCACAGCATTCTGATAACATCATGTTAAGATTAAAACTAGGAAAATATGCCTAAATCATATATGGTCTCTACAGACTTGTACACCAAGTAATCTCTAAAAACTGCGAAGATGTTTTATGTTTAGATAATTAATATTTAGGCAGAGCTTCGCACTCAAAGACAAACTATCCCTCAAGCCATCAGATGGCTGCTGTGCATTTTATTGGGAAACAAAGACTGATAAGCGTGTTTTGTGGAAGGGTAAGGCTGCCACTGTTTTTGGGATTGCTTTACCACAGAGCACACCATGCATAGGGCAAGTGGATGATTAGACATCAAGAAAATCCTAGACCACTATCAGGTTGAGAAGAATCTCCTATGAAAAAAATGTGTTTTTATATGGGAGAGACTAAACATTCAAAGCAAAGTTACAAGCTCAAGCTCTAGCCAGAATGAGCAATTTCAATAAGGAGAGAAGCTGTCTTGAAATTAGAGCAGGAGGTAGAAATGCTAACACTCCTTGGCTGTGTAGGAGGAAGGGTCTGTACGACCACAGCCTGATTCATTGATAGGCATCCTTGCAAATGAACCTAAGCTGCATAGTTATTTTAAAGCCTGTGTGTGACAAAATCTGTCCCAAGTTTCACCAAAATAGCTGAGTCTAGCATTTATCCTAGTATGTATTTTGAATTTTCAGTTTTAGTAGTAGCCTTGAGCTCTCTCACATAGCTGTCACAGTGTCATGGTTACACAGAAAAGATTCAAAAGAACAGTTTTTTGGTGATAAATTTTTAAATTTCAATGTCAATGTTGAATGTTCAATGATGTGCATGTTTAAATGATTATCATTAAAGTTTTCTTGTTTAAAGTTGAAAAAATATACAAATTCAAATTTCATATATATTATTAATTATAAATTTATAATTTATAAAATATAATTATTAAAATTTAATATTATTATATTACCCGACGAACCCACGCACCCTGTTTCCAAAAATGCCGTCCCCGTCCCCGCACCCACGTTTCCTGGCAACATAGCCTAGATGCAATCGCTTTGCCCAAACCCTTTGTTTCCCTATCACATAATTTCTCAAATATCCCTCTAGCCATTTGTTAACTATCTCAGTCTGCCCATCGGTTTGAGGGTGATAACTAGTAGTGGGAGTGAGGTCTGTACCCACCAACCTGAATAATTCCTGCCAAAATCCTCCCATAAATTGGTTGTCCCTATCATTGACAATGGTCTTGGGTAGACCATGTAATCAGAAATTTGTTGAAGAATATAGCTATGGTCGGTCTTCATAATCCTTGATGTATTTATAATACTATGTAAAACACGAAAGAAAATTAAATTTTAAATTAGAAGAAAGAAACTTAAAAGAAAAGAAATCAACAAAACCACCTAAAATTAAGATACTTGAATAAAACTCATACTCACGTAAATAACATATTTACAATAGGTTACTACTCACCATAATTTAAGCAAGTATTTGTGGAAAAGATGGGATAAAGAACAAGATGTAAATAAATATACTTACCAGGAGTTACTGCCCACCATTATTTACGCGTTCTTCAACACTTAAACAAATATGAGGAAAAATGTAAATGTACAAACCTACTAGAATTTAATTTACAAAGAGACACGTCTCTTGGTATCTTGAGTATAAAAAACACTTGAAACTTTTCATTTTATATATTCACTTATCACTCACATATCTCTCTCTTACGCACATGATCTCACATATCCTAAGTTTTCAATAATGTGATCTCTAATTTCCTTTCATGGTTATTGGTTGAATTTCTGAAGTGTGATTGTTTGATGAAGATAAAAGAAATATAATATATATTCACAAGTAATTACCATAGTTCAGAAATAGTGCTCGTATCCATTGCACTATATTTTTTCAACAAAAACCTCCTGAAAAAATAGTTCTACTACCTAGGATGCTAAATTCCTGGAAGAAATGGCAAAGAAATGGGCATCATTGGTCAATCAATCCACCAAAACATAGATACAATCCTTCACCTATACTAATGGCAATCCTGTGATAAAGTCCATGGAGATGCTCTCCCACTTCTGCACTGGAATAGGTAGTGGTTGAAGCAGACCCGTTGGATGTGTGTGCTCCTCCTTGTTTTGTTGGCATGTGTTGCACTCGCGGACATGTCTTAGAACATCCTCCTTGAGACCCTTCCACGAGAATCTTTCCCTAACCGTCCTATAAGTCTTAAGGTAACTTGGATGCCTTGCCAAAGGTGAATCATGTGCTGGTTGTATAATCTTCTTCTTCAACTGCGGCTCCGACACCAAATAGATCCTCTCTTTATAATAAATGATGTCATTGGCTACTCTGTACCTATCATCCTACGATTGTCCATCCAAAATCTCACAAGCCAACTTATTCTTTGAATACTCCACTAAAAGATGAGATCTCCAATCTGTCAAAGTACTCATGAAGGAAACTGCCACGGGCCTCCTAGATAGAGCATCTGCGACCACATTATTCTTCCCCTTGACATACTCAATCTCGAAATCATAGGCCTGTATCTTGCTAACCCACTTCTGTTGCTTATCATTCAACTCCTTCTGGTCCAGGAAAAAATTGAGACTGTTATGATCAATCTTGACCTTGAATCTGTTTCCCACAAAATATGGCCTAAACCTAGCCATGGCATGCATAATAGCTAGCATATCCTTATCATAAATGGAGTAATGACACCCATAATCCTTGAGTTTCCTGCTCTCACATGCAATGGGGTGGCCATTATGCATCAAGACTGCTCCAATGCCTTCTCCTGAGGCATCACACTGCAAAACAAATGGGTCCGTAAAATCTGGGAATGCTAATACAGGGCATGAACTCATCACCTCCTTCAACTGCTCAAATGCTCCTTGTGCTACATCCGTCCAAACAAATGCCTCTTTCTTGGTGAGATTTGCGAGAGATGCTGCCAGTGGGAGAATCCTTTAACAAACTGCCTATAGTATGTGCAAATGCCCAATAATCCCTTCAACATCATCACGTTCATGGGAGTTGGCCACTCTGTGATGGCTCGAATCTTCTCTTGGTGTACCTGCACCCCTTCTCCTCTATTCACATGCCCTAAATAGAGCATTGCTGTCAATTCGAACTCTCACTTGGACAACTTTGCATAAAACTATTGCCCCTCCAAAATCCTCAACACCTCCTTCAAGGGTTGCAAATGCTCCTCCTAGGTCTTGCTATACACCAAAATATCATCAAAGAAAACCAAAACAAATTTGTACAGATGCTTATTAAAAACATGATTCATACGAGACTGAAAGGTAGATGGTGCATTGGTTAGCCCAAAGGGCATAATAAAAAACTCATAATGTCCGTAGTGGCATCTGAACGCAGTCTTTGGAATGTCCCGCGCTCTCTAACTCAGATCTTATGGTACCCATGTAGATCTATCTTTGAGAAATATTTAGCCCCCTTCAGCTCATCCATTAACTCATCAATCCTGGGGATTGGGTGCCTATTCGTGATGGTTTTCTTATTTAAAGCCTTGTAACCAATCATCAATGCATATTTGCAAGGTCTTGTTATCGCTCAAACTATCAAGGGTCCTAGCAGGGGATCCTATAAAGCAACTACTGGGTTAAGGGGCAACAATGGAGCGATAGCCCGCTGTCACCTCAACTAAAGCTCCTTGCTCTTTATGGACTTTCACCGATGGGAGGAGACCCGATATGAGAGGAATCACAAGAATATTTGGATCAATGATAAGACATGGGATGATTCTGAAAGCCTATTCACAAGAGGGACTCAATTGAATAGTTTACTTGCTTGAGAGGCAAGGTGATAGGTTCTCTAGGAAGGGCTAAGAGGATACTTGAGCCTAGGGTTAGAGGATATGCCTTGACAAAGGGCTTTCTGTAGGAATTTACAGGGTAAGTTCCTCAGAAAGAATACCAAGAGGACACCGCTCACAACCAGATCTCAAATCAATACACCAGTATTTTTGACGTGGTTAAAACCCTCAGAGTGCAAGGAGGGAAACAGTCCACGGCCTGTCCCAACGTGGGTACAGACAATTTATTAATCAAAGAATGAAAATTTACATAAGCTTCTCTCATGCACGGATTACCCGAACAATGACCCTCCATGCGCTTTAAATAGAACTCATGGACCAATCGGGTGTCAAGCCACGGATCAAGTGTCGGTAATACCGAGGTGAGAGTGAACCGTCGGATCACTACATATCGTGACCGTCGGATTGTAAGTTACAAAATGTACAACGGTAAAGAAACACACTTTACCTAACTCTAACCTAACTCTATACTAGACCAAGTTGAACTTAACTATATCCTATGTGTCGGAATATCCTAACATCCCCCCTTAAGAACAACTTGGGATAGGATTGAAGGATTTACAAATATGACACAATAGGAGAAGGAAGGAGGCACTAGAGCCTATCCCCCCTTAGTGACAACTTCCTGAACTCCAAGCATATATCGAAGTTTAGTGAACTTCGCCTCTGTGAGAGCCTTTGTGAAGATGTCTGCAACCTGATCATCTGTTGGACAATATTGCACTTCAAGAACATGGTCATGAATGAGCTTTCTGATGAAGTGCATGTGTAGTTCAATGTGTTTGCTGCGCTGATGCTGGACTGGATCTTTGCATAGCTGAATGGCACTTTGATTATCACACCAAAGTGTGGTTGGATGCTGCTGCTCAAAGCCAAACTCTGATAGGATCTGACGAAGCCACAAGGCTTCCTTACTAGCTTCCACGGCACCACGATACTCTGCTTCTGCTGACGAAAGAGAAATGGCAGCCTGTTTCTTACAAGCCCATGTAATAGGTCCTGAACCAAGAGTGAAGACATAACCGGCAGTAGACTTCCGATCATCAAGGTCACCAGCCCAATCAGAATCAGTGAAACCAACTAACAGAGGAGCTGCTTTGGCACTGTAATGAATCCCAAACTGTACTGTACCTCGAACATAACGAAGTATTCTTTTAGCTGCTTTCCAATGACTTTCACGGGGGTTTTGCATAAAACGAGCAACAAGGCCAACAGCAAAGGAAAGATCAGGACGAGTATGGGTTAAATACAAGAGTTTTCCGACAAGTTGACGGTATAAGGTAGCATCAACTTCAGGAGAAGTACAAGAGACTGAAAGTTTGACTCCAGACTGAAAGGGAGAAGGGGCTGGCTTACAGTCTTCCATGTGAAAATGACGAAGAATATCACAAGCATACTTGGACTGGGAAAGGAAAATACCCTCTTGGGATTGCAAGACTTGAAGACCGAGAAAATAGTGTAAGTGTCCTAAGTCTGTCATTTCAAATTTCTTTTTAAGGCTGGACTTCACATGGTTTATAAGGTTGGGATCACTACCAGTAAGAATAAGATCATCAACATAAAGAACAAGGATGATGAGAGAGTTGCCCACTTTCTTGGTGTAGACAGTATTGTCAGAATGACACCTAGAAAAGCCAGATTCTAAAAGAAAGCTATCCATTTTGGCATACCAAGCTCGAGGAGCTTGCTTGAGGCCATAAAGGGATTTCTTAAGTCGACAAACGAGGCTGGAGTCTGTTTGTATGAAGCCAATGGGTTGTTCCATATAGATTTCTTCCTGCAAGTCCCCATGCAAGAAGGCAGATTTAACATCCATTTGATGGACTTCCCATTTTAAAGAGGCAGCAAGGGAAAGAACAAGGCGGATAGAGTTCATTTTGGCAACTGGAGAGAAGGTTTCAGTGTAGTCAATGCCTTCAACCTGTGAAAAGCCCTTAGCAACTAGACGAGCTTTATGTTTATCAACTTTCCCATCTGGTCCATACTTGGTTCTGTAAACCCATTTGCATCTAACAAGTTTGCGTCCCTTTGGTAGAGGAACAAGATCCCATGTATCATTTGTCATCAATGAATGATATTCTTCATTCATAGCTGTTTCCCAATGTGGATGGCCTGAAGCTTCTGCAAAAGTGTCAGGATCATGATTTACTGGAGCTTGAGCCAGTAAAGAAGAGGCTCTTTCAAACTGAGAACGTGTACGTCGCTGATCTGTAGGATCACCGGCAAGATCACCTGCTGCATCCCGAGTAGCACGGACCCATCTTGGAAGTTGAGGATCCTGAGAAGGTGGGGAAGGATTATCATCCTCGCTTTCATCATCAGAAGAAGAAATGTTTTCAAAGATAGAAGAGATAGGAAGAGGTGGCACATCCGCCGGACTAGGCTCGCAGGCCGATTTATTTTCATCAAATTTTACATCTCTTCTAATGATAACATTTTTGGACTTAAATGGAATAAGTCTATAACCTTTTACATCTTCAGAATATCCAACAAAAGTACATTTCTCACTCTTAGGTTCTAAGGCTTTATGCTTTTCATCTGGAATATGGGCCCATGCTTCACTTCCAAACACACGAAAGTGACTTACATCTGGTTTAATGGAACTCCAAGCTTCTTCTGGAGTGATATTCTCTAGAACCTTAGTAGGAGTGCGATTGATTATATAATTTGCACAATTAATTGCTTCGGCCCAAAAACTAAGACTGAGTCCTTTAGATTGCAGCATACAATTAGCCATTTCCTTTAAGGTGCGATTTTTCCTTTCAGCTACACCATTTTGTTGTGGAGTGTATGGAACAGTATGTTGCATTTGAATTCCATTTTCGGTGCAAAAGTTGATGAATGCATTTTTAACATATTCTCCACCATTATCAGTTCTTAGCTTAAGAATTTGATGTCCAGATTGTTTTTCAACGAATGCTTTGAAGGCCAAAAAGGTGGTAAATACTTCGCTCTTGAGTTTTAAGAAGTATACCCAAGTGCGTCTGGAGAAATCATCAATGAAAGTTAAGAAGTACTTGCAGCCAGAGAATGAAGCAACAGGAAGAGGACCACATAAATCACTGTGCACAAGCTGTAAAGGGGCTGAGGCGTGCCAAGAGGCACGTTTGTCAAAACTGTCCCGATGATGTTTTCCGAGTACACATCCGGAACAAACACCATCTTTGCAAGATACCATAGGAAGACCTGTCACCATATTTTCTTTACATAGATGCTGAAGGGAGCGATAGTTTAAGTGACCAAACCGCTCATGCCAAAGTTTGCTCACTTCATCATTATGAGCAACAAATACTGAGGGAAGATGGGATGACCCAAAGTTGTGAAACTTATACAACCTTTTGGAATCATCAGCAAGACCAGTAGCTAGAATCTGTTTAGGATCTTTTAGATCCTTGATTACAACATCATGAGGTGAAAATTCAACAATTTTACCTTCACCTGAATGAGTTATCTGATAGACAGATAGAAGGTTGCAGGATAAGTTTGGAACACATAATACATCATTGAACTGACCATTGTCTAGATGAACAGTTCCAGTCCCTACAACATTAAGAGATCTATCATCACCAACATATATATTTTTGGTGTTACAATCATTTAAAGAAGAAAACATGGCTTGGTTTTTGGCCATGTGACAAGAGGCTCCAGAATCAATGAGCCACTCATGAGAATGAGAAGAAGAAGAAGATACATTTAATGCATAACCAGACTGAGATGATTGACGATGACATGCAGAAAATGCCGTTCCGGAAGTTGAAGTTGAAGTAGGCTCCAGATGGATGTTATGTTTCTTCATTGCGGCTTCCAAGGCTTCCATCTTCTTAAAGCATTTAGATTCTAAGTGGCCATCTCGATTACAAAAGTTACAATGTCTGTCAGTCTTCTTCCATTTGTTTTTATTGGTCTTGTCATTTTGCTGAAATGATCTTTCATCTTGAGGCTGAGTTGGTTTAGGACCATTCCTTTGAGGATAAGACTTCTTAGGATTCTTTGAATTTGGTTGCTGCTGGGCGGCTAACGCTTTCGAGGAAGAGTTTCCAAGATTAAGAAGACCAAGGTGTAAGAGTTTTTCTTGTTCTCTTATTAAGGAATCACAAAAGGAGTCAAAGGAAGGGGGCTTGTAGTCTTTGCCTTGACAAATGAAAGCTTCCCTGGTAGAATGGAAAGTGGAAACAAATACAGAGTAGGCTGGTCCCAACTTAGTAAGGATGGAATAAATAAGGTTACCATCTTCTTTCTTAACTTTAACACCTTCCAAGAGATATCTAAGGGTCTTGAATTTGGACAAGAAATCTTCAATGCAAGAAAAATTATTAGGATCCAAAGTAAGCAACTCATTTTCAAGTTGATGGGCTCTAATTTCATTTTTAATCCCAAAAACTTTAGCAAGTTTTTCTAATGCTTCATGAGGAGTTTCAATTTCTGCAATGTGGAATCTAAGATCAGGAGAAACAGACATTCCTATCAAACCACGTGCTTGATCTTGTCGATTTTCCCATTTTTCGGCCTTGTCTTCATCTTTGGGTTTCTTCTCTTGGTCTGTGGCTATTCTGAAGAGACCTTTACTTCTAAGTAAATCTCCCATGTAGGCTACCCATTGGAAGTAGTTAGTGCTGTCAAGAATGACTTGGCATGGACTTTCCATTTTTTGAAAAACAACTGAAGCTGAAGATGCTGAAAGTAAGTGGTCCAATGGATAGATCTCGAAAAAATAGGCGGTTTTAAAAAAAACGGCTCTGAAAAAGGCTTCCGGATGAAGAAGTTATGGCTTTTTGAAAAAAAATTGTTGACGTTGCCGGCAAAGTGCGCGAATGTGCGGGAATGAAAAAATCCGCCCCCACAAAATGGAGACTTGAACCCAAGACCTCTACTCTCTTAAAAGGTTTTTGAACCAATTGATCTATACAAAATATTTGAGAGAGAGAGAGAGAGAGAGAGAGAGAGAGAGGGGGGGGGGCCTCGATTTGCGTGCTTGCCTTGGGAAGACTCTTTTCCCCTACAAAACACAAAACACAAAACCCAACACGAATATCCAAAGAAAAACGAACCTTACGGCTCGAAGTTAGCTTTAGCCAAAAAACTAGAAATTTTAAAAAAAATCTCAAAGTTAGCTTTTAGCCGAAAAACTAAATATTTTTCTCAATGTTTCTGATTTTCCGAGATCACACTAAGGTGCAGGGAAAAGAGCATACGCATGAGAAAAATCCTTTCTTTCTGTTTCTGATTTGCCCAGATCGCACAGAGTCGCAGGGCAAAGAGCATACGCAGAAATGAAAGGTATAGATCCGGAAAAAAAAAGGCTAAATAAACCGAAACCGAAATAAGCAGAGAGAAAATGACAGTAAACTGCAAAAAAAAACACTGTATACCTCCCGATCTGAAAAATGACGCAGCTAGGGCTACCGGAAACCTTTTCGCGTGAAACGAAAGGGGTTCCTCACTGAAACAGATGCTCCAAACGCAACAGAGCAGTCCTCTCGGCCCGAAAGCAGTCAGAAACAGCAGATCTAGGAAACGACAGCCGCATGCAGTTCTACCGGCTTCAGATTTGGATCACCAACGGACGCGGCCCTCAAATAGCTCTGATACCATGTAGGAATTTACAGGGTAAGTTCCTCAGAAAGAATACCAAGAGGACACCGCTCACAACCAGATCTCAAATCAATACACCAGTATTTTTGACGTGGTTAAAACCCTCAGAGTGCAAGGAGGGAAACAGTCCACGGCCTGTCCCAACGTGGGTACAGACAATTTATTAATCAAAGAATGAAAATTTACATAAGCTTCTCTCATGCACGGATTACCCGAACAATGACCCTCCATGCGCTTTAAATAGAACTCATGGACCAATCGGGTGTCAAGCCACGGATCAAGTGTCGGTAATACCGAGGTGAGAGTGAACCGTCGGATCACTACATATCGTGACCGTCGGATTGTAAGTTACAAAATGTACAACGGTAAAGAAACACACTTTACCTAACTCTAACCTAACTCTATACTAGACCAAGTTGAACTTAACTATATCCTATGTGTCGGAATATCCTAACACTTTCTAGACTTAAGGATCCTTATGGAGAAAAGGATTCTATGTAATCCTTGTGGAATTTGAGTGGTAGAGTTGCGGGACCACAAAGAACACAAGTGGACCCAGACTAGGTCAAGGGTATGGAGTTGATCATCACGGAGGGGCTTGACCTAGTTAGGGAAGAGGAAAAGGATCAAATGACTAATTTTCTTTTGAAATTTGAATGCAATGATACAAATGAGGACGCTAACCCAAATCAGCCTAGGGAGAGAAATGGTCCTCGAGTTAGGGCTTGCGATATCTTGAGATTCCACCATCGGATTTGCTTCAAATTTGGAGGACCTCTAGAGCAAACTCCAGCGTAGTAGTGGACCAATTTTCAAGGTGTTTGGATGGCTACAAAAGATTTTACTTGATGCCCTAGGTGACCTTCCAGGGTTAGGCCTAGAATTGGGAGAGGTGAAGAAAAGAAAGATGAATTTGACCACCAAGAGGATGCGAGGATCAATGCCTTGCTTAGGGGGCTTAATGGAGTCAAGATACACCTAGATTGAGAAATTTCGAGAGCTAAGGAGCCCTAATTAACCATCGCTAGCCTATTCAAGGGCAACAACTAGGTAATTAGAGATTTACACTTCAAATTTGCCAAAGAGATGAAGTTTCGAGGATTAAAACCTATTAGGTGCCTCTAGGAACATTCACCCACTCTCTTCAAGTACAACACATGCATTAAATTACTTATTCAAGGTTCCTAGAAGAATTTCGCATTTACTTTAACCCATACAAGAATAATGATAACCATAACATGTAGTAAACCAGTGAAATAACAAGAATAGCATCAAAATTCGACTTACATGAGAGAGAGAGAGTATATCCATTCATCAACTTCACATTAGAAAGAAGCTCCAAAGACAAAAGTGAAAATTCAAACATCATAGTGCATCAAGAATGCTCCAAAAAGTTTACCCAGCAAAAAGTGCGAAAATCTCTCAAGAGTAGTAAGCCAATCCAAATGATGATGATGAAAATGAATCATCTTACTTCTATTTATACAATCCTCTAAGGGATTCAAATGGCCTAAGTTGGACTAATAATGCCCCTAAAATAAAATAATGTGCATAATAACAATACTTTTGGTGACAAGCCCACCAAGAAAGCTCAATAACACAATAATAAGCCTCTCAAGAGGGCTGAATGATCAATAAAGTGAGTCATTGGGCCTTTGAGGAGGCCTAATGAAGTCTAAAATGTGCCATGATGTGAGAATGGACCTCAAACATAGTGGACAAGGGGTTGACCCCTTGTTTTCCAAGCAAATCCCTGTGGTACCCCCAAGTGGGTGCGAGGGGCAGAAGGACATCCTCATGGGTTTCCAAGTGGATCGAAAAATGCCTGTAAGCCATCTATAAGGGCTAGGATGATGTCATAAGCCCTCATCTGGACCCTGGATCATCTGCTGAGTGTATGTTGCAAGTGTGGAGCCGGCTAGGCATGATGAACTAGGTGCATCATCCTCATCCAAAAGGTGGAACACGAACAATCAATATCTGTAATTTTTTGAATCACACACCTAAAAATGCTCAAAAGCTAAATTTTCTAGTTTGAGAATTTTTTGTCAAGTTTTGGGTTTGAAGTGGCACTTGTTGTAGCATCATTAACTCATTGATTTGCTAATTTATTTACTGTTGTAATAAGTTATATCAGATCTGATCTGATTTTGAATGTTGCATCTAGAAGTAGACTAAAATCCATAATTTACATTGGCAAAGTGTTGGCCACTTCAGTAATCATATCTAGCTGTTATATACTTGTCATCTCTTGGATTCAAAGTGTTTTTTCCTATTGCTTCATAAGATAACAAGCGATGAAATTTCTGAAGTATACTGTCCTATGCTACAAAGATCTGCACTAAGTTCTCACAATTAATTTCCTTAATCATTTTGGGCATCTTGTGAATCTAATTGAACTTCTAGTTGGCATTGTGATATTGAGCATAAGAACATCTTGAATAATTGTTATTGGCATATTGTGGATTAGTGTTCTAAGTTCTTTTACTTGTATCATTGATTAAGTATCTTGTGGATTTGTTTCTTATTGGCACTAAAGTTGACTGGCACTTTTCTAGGTCGTGAGATTACATATAAATCATTGACAAGTACTTTGGTCGTTAAGAATTCATCATAACTTAAGGTACTTGAACACTCAAGATAATCTCTAACTAAAAAATTCACTCATCATCGTTGTTGATTTGGGGTAGCATCGGATGTGCTCTAGCCACGAAATTTGGTGGAGAGGTTGGGGCACATGAGATCTCCAATACCCAGAAAGGGTTTGGGCAGATTCTAAACAGTTCAAGAGATATTAAAAGAATTAATATTTTTAATGAAGTTTCTAAGTCTAAACTTAGGGAAATTAAAATATTAATGTGAATTAATATGAAACCGTGTTAGAATGGTCCAAAAGACATGGATCAAGCTAGATCTAATCTTAGCCGTTGATTAGGGACTTAATCTCGGCCATTGATATGTCAACGAGAAAAGTATAAGAGGAGGCTTGAGCGTCACTTGGAGAATACACTAGAGTGATCAGTGATTCTATTCTCTAGAGCGGGGTTTGCTAAGAGAGATATAATTAGTGATCAGGAGTTGCAGTTGAGGGGCATTGAGTACAGAAAGACAGAGAGGCAGAGATAGTGCCGGGGGAGCAGCGTAGTAGCTGGGGAGAGTGACGCAGAGCTAGCCAGGGCTCACGTAGGGCCATGCAGAGGTAGCCGGGAGCTGCGCAGAGCCTCAGAGAGGACAGCGTTGCTGACGCAGAGGGCCAGAAGGCTGACTTAGGGTCTCCTAAGGCTGACGCAAACCCATCCGGGGTGACGCAGGGCCAGCGCTGGGCAGAGAGGGGATGAAGCAATCCAGAAAAGTCTGACGCTGGGGTTTCTGGGGCAGATTGGTGTTGAGGAGCTGCCGGAAGGATTATCCGGGGTTTCAGTCAGGAGATTTCTCTCAAACTGAGAGGTAGTACTGCCAAGGAAATTCTCTGTTGGATAGGCTAGTTTCGACACCCAGATTGTACTTTGATATTGCTTAATAAGAAAACCCTTAGATCGCTGCACCCGTTTTCCCACATTAGGTTTTTCCGGGGACATTGGTCCAAAAATAATGGTGTCATATGGTGTGATTGTTTCTATTTCCTTCAGTTGTTGATCTGTAATATGTTGAGCATGCACTAATGTTTATTTTCAGTATTTACATTGAAAATAACTTGTTAAGTAACATAACAAGTTGGTAGGAATAAATCAGATAAAGTGCATGGAGGGTTTCTAACTAAGTAGACTTAGAAACTTCAACAATCGTTGCATTGCATCCTAAGACTAATTGCATTAATAATTTCTCTCCAAGTATAAGCTTGATTGATAGACTCCTAGGACAACCCTTTTTCAATTGGCTTGAGGGATTCAACCCTTCTTAGTGGTTAACACAATGACCTTACAGTCGTCAGAGCCACAATTTTTGTAGCGCCAGAGGCATTGGGTGGTTGGAACACAAGGGGAGGTATCGTTAATCAGGCCACTGCCTGCTTCCCGTTGGCTTCCATTCCACAAGCTACTCCGAAGACTGTTTCTTAAAACAATTAAGGGAGTGGTTCAACTTAGATTAGGCATTTATTCTAAAAATAACCAACATCCTTGCATCACACCTAGTCCTTAGGAGTTGCATCTCATATAGGTTAGTCATTCATATTAAGCGACAATTGTCCATCTAGTTACTTGGCTCAAATTCTTATTAAGCAAAATTTTTTGACTCCATCAGGGACTGGTCTCAACATAGAATCTAATTAAATCATTAATCTTGCTAAAATTTCACTAAGTAGCTAGGCCACTCAACTGTGTCTCCTGAACAAGTTGGTTCCCAACTTGTTTTCAGTCATCTCATTTCAATAGGGACTACCCCCCAATGCCTGCTGTTGGGAGACAAATAGAACGGAGTGGGTGGGGATCAGAGTGACAACCCCCGCCCTGAGCGGTTGTAGTGGTGCCTATACAATCTGAGCGACAATACATCCCCTTGGCCTCCAATATAAAATATCATTAGAATAATCAAGTAAAAGAGCTTACAATTCATGGAATCAATGGGGCATTTCATGGTGGCATGCCCTTCCATAGTGGGTTTTGGCATGTACAAGTGTCTCCAAGCTCAATAGGGGGTTAATTAAGGACTCTATTAGGTGGTTTCAACCTCTAAAGGGGGTGACATGTCCATGGTACATCCCTCAAGTGGTAGGTAGCACATAATAAAGTAATGGAACAGAGTGGGGATTAGCTGAATCATCCAGACCACATGTCATGGTACATGAGTAGCTATAATAAGGGAAATCCACACTTGGGTATATGAGTGCAAAAGGGAGCAAATCATGGTACATGAGTTACCCCGACCTTTGTTTTTCGACCCTTCTTCATATGCTTTTGCCTTTGATTGATTTTTCTTCATAACTTCTCGGGGCTCCAGGGGATGAGAGCATGTTGTGTATTATATAGCAGTGGATACCCCCTTAAGGTGGGGCAATTCATCGCCCACTAAGGGTTGGGACAATCATGGGTTCCTTAATGATGGAGGGGGCTCATCTAGGGTCGATAGGAATTAGAGTGATGACCATGGATAAGGGGTAGAGCTCATGTTTGGTTTTTTCCCACGTGCTAAATTTGTATTTCCCGGCCATATTTTGCAGTTTGTGGTACATTTCCTGCTGAGAGTGGCCAAATTATGTTTTTTCTTTTCTTTTTAGCTACATCAACCTCTGGGGCATCGTTCCAGGCCTGACTCAAGGCATGGGCAAGGGTAGCGGGAGGTTAAACCTATGTGGACCCAAGGACATATGTGGACCCAGATGGGAAAAGAGATGAATGGGGCTAAAATGAGTGGAAGGGGGCGATTTATATGGTGTCGGGAAGTGGGACCACACAACCAAAATCAAGATTTCCCATGTAGTGCCAACTTTAAAGCTAATGGCCAGTAAAGGAGATTCCATGGGACTAGGGTACAAGGTTAACCACGAAATTGGGCAATGGAGACAAGAGTACAAACCTAGCCCACTCTTTCCACTGAATCCCCCCACCAATCCATGCCTAAAAGTTCCGATGACAAGTAAGGAAAATTACTCAACTATACTAATGAAAAGCCATACCTTTGTGGTTGGGAGGCCCACCTTCATACATACAATCATAACAGATGGGCGAGGGACTACTTGGCTGGCTCAAGTGGCGGAGATAATGGCACATCGAGCTATATGGTGGCTGCAAGGGGATGTTGGCTACCGACTGAGGCCCATCTAGGAGAAAATTTTTCTCCTATATACACTACCCACTGGTGGTGGGTAACAAGTCCCATCCTTCTTCTTCACCAAAACCACTAAAGAGGCGAATGGGTTCGAACTAAGCTGAATGTGTCCTTGTGCAACCAACTCTTGAATAACTCTCTCAATCTCATCCTTGTAAGCCTTGGGATGGCTATACGAAGTGGTGATAACTGCGTGGACCCCTTCCTCCAACACAATAATGTGTTGAAAACCTCTGTCAGGAGGCCTGCTTGGAAGAATATCTCTAAAAATCTTCTGATGCTTCTATAACAAAGCCATATTGTCTGCTAGATATTGCTACGGTTGATTTGCTATCCTTTTATTTGAAATCTAACACTCTATTGCCCATATAATGTTGCCATGCCTCAAATTCGCCACTATCTTGTGAGATGATACCACTTGTGGTGGATATGTGTGCATGCCTCTCACCGCAACCTTCTTTCCATCCGACCTTATGAACTCCATCTCCATTACTCTGTAATCAATGGTGCAACGCCCTATAGAATAGAGCCACTAGACCCCCAAGACTACATTGGTGTTGGGAACGTCCACCACGAAGAAATCATCTGTGATAGTATAATTTCCCATCGTCAAGCTTATCTTGGTGATCATCCTGGTGCACTGCATATACTTGTTTTCGAGTATGACTACTGAAAACCCCTCAAACTCCTCGGTGGCCAATCCTCTTTTGGACACAAGGCTAGCATCTATGAAATTGTGGGTAGCCCCATCATCAACTACACTATAACCTTCTGCCCTTGTATAGTCCCTCTAATCCTGAGCGTGTGGAATCTTGAAATACTTGTGAGAGAAGCCATAATTCCGCCCTTAGCTCCACCTTGAGGTTGCTCATCCTCCATCTCCTGTAGCTCCTCCTACTTGGGCTGCTCCTGCGCATCCTCCTTTCCTTCACTATCCAAGAATACCTCGATGTAGTGAGCCTTCCCTTTCCCTAGCCCCTCTAATCCTAAGCGTGTGGAATCTTGAAATACCTATTAGAGAAGTCATAATTCCGCCCTTAGCTCCACCTTGAGGTTGCTCATCCTCCATCTCTCGTAGCTCCTCCTACTTGGGCTACTCCTGCGCATCCTCCTCGCCTTCAGCTTCTGAGAATACCTCGATTTAGTGAACCTTCCCTTTCCCTACACAACGGTGTCTTGATGTCGATGGTTCCTGACAAGTGAAGCCTAGCTTTCTCCTCCTGAGATCCATCCTGGTGTCCTCATCCAACTGACTACACCTAGTCCATTCCCTTTGAGTAGGTTTAATGTCTTTACCCTTTGGTGGGAGGGCTGGTTTAGAAGAGAATTTGTCTTAGGAACCACATCCTATATATCTCTTGCTTTGCGCACTGCATCCTGTAAGGTAGTGGGTTGGTAGGCCCTTACCCACCCACGCAAAGGCTTAAATAATCCCTTTATAAATAGCATGAATAGTCAGTTGGTTCACATGTCTATTGTCAACACTGATAACCTCAGGAAATCTGATATATAAGCCTACAAACTGCATGTCTGCCTGAGCTGTGTTAGTTAATCTCCGTGTCTTTCTTATCAAATTGCTCAATGAGTCTCTGTTTGAACTCTATATATGAAGTGATACTTGCATGTCCCAATTTGATCAACCCATGGTACCACCATTCCTGGGCATCTCCATCCAAGTGCAATGTGGTGAATTTGATACCATCTGCCTCCTTAATTGGGTTAAGCTGAAGATAAGTGTCCAATTTTTGCACCCATGTCCTCGCAGAAGATTTAGAAGACCCATCAAAGTTGGGGAGTGACATCTTCCCCATAACTTGTTGTAGATTCTGATTCTAGTTGTTGCTTCTGTAAAACCCCATGGGCTTATGCCTATCCCTCAAGTTATAGAATTCACTGAAGGGAAGGGATACCCAAATGTTGGCTCTCTATGATTGGTATGCCTCCTAGTTTAATGTAAATGATTCTACCTCTATTGCAACCATGTCCGGCTCTCTTGAAGCTTCATCTAAAAACTAGGGAAGGGTGGGCCTAGTTGATTTGCTATACAATTGGGGGTGGCTTTGCATATTGATGCGAGCAGGAACATGACTTTCCTCGCTTGAGTGTGATCCTCTTTCACCATTGTTGTCTGGACGGTTCTGATTTGTCAAAGAGGCACTAGCCATCTGCCCCAATATAAAAGCACTTCCTTTTGCATCCTCATCATCTCTTTCATCATATCATTTGAATCTTCCTTGTCTCCCATGTTCTCACTATCCCTTTTTCCTTCAGCTTCCTCTTCTGCTTCTGGTTCTCTATTTTTCCTCCTTGGCATTATTCTGCTTAAGCCTCACAACTGGCCAAGAACATGCTCTGATACCATTGTAATGTACCAAGCTATAATGTGCTAAGACAATTCCACAAATATTTAAAATTTTCTTTGGCACATTTTGTTAAACAACTTATGAGAAAACATTTCTTCGAACAATTTGTGAACAAAATAAAATCTCTAATATCAGAAATATATTTCAAGGGCACAATCCAGATTTATATTATTTTGATTGGAGAGTATACATGCAATTTGTAAACCTGGAACTCCACTTTGGCATGTCAATAGGAATTGAAGATCAGCTCAGCAACACAGTCCTCTGCTATAGTGAATTTGGCCTGGCAAATATGAGCCAAATGTGTTCTCCAAACAGTAGCGATAACTTCAACAACATTGTCTTCTGCTACAATGGATTTGGCCTGGCAAATGTGCACTAAATGAGACCTCCAAAACAATGGCAATTCGACCCTGTTTGATAGAAAAATCACAACTGAGAAACCTGAGACAACTTGGCCTCTTGGAGCAAGGAATTCAGCTTGCCTGTAGTAACATATATGGTCAGATCTGCCACAAGTAATTCGGCCTTGGGTCAGAATTTACTTTGTGGATTCGGCCTCTCTCAGGAATGATTTTCGGTCTGCAAATGGAAGTAATTTAACCTCAATAAGTGAACAACTTTACCCCTAGAAAGAATATAGTTGCCTCAGAAATTTCAAGATATAAGATATCTAGACCCCTAAACAAGGATTCGATCTCCACCAAGGATGATCTTGGCCTCCAAAAGATATTCGATCTCGGCAAGTAAAACGCAACCTTTTGGAAAATTTTGATCAGTTGGAAACTAAGCGTTGGAGTAGAAAAGTTCGGCCTACCAAAGAAGGAATGAACACGACACTGTCAAGGAAATTATGACAGAACAATTCGGCTCCTTTTTTGTTGATCTCTGCTACAAATACAAATCAGCCTCCTCAGAATTAGAGAATACAACCTCCTTCTGATCTAATGATTTGATTTTCCTTCAAAGAATTCGGCCTCCTACCATAAACCCTTGCTGCAAAAATTCTCCTTGAAATCGGTATTTTTGCTCCAATACCTGTGATAAACACAAATAGAAGATTTGAAGTGAACTTCCCCAATGGCCAGCTAGGGTGGCACTCAAAGTCCATCAAAATTAGCCGAGTACCAGCGAGGGTGGCACTCGAAGTCCACCGAAACTAGTTTGAGAGCTTCACATGAAACCCTCGAGCTAGGCGCACTTGAGCCCCAATCCAATCACAAGAAATAATCACAAGATAAAATGATGAGAGAATGGTCTCCTTGCTCCTTGTAAAAGTTCTTTTCGGATCTTCTCTAATCTTCTAGAAACCTCCTCATTATTATTTTAAGGATGAAGTCACTTATTTTTCCTCACGTGACTTTTGCCCCTTTTTATTTAATAATAATAATATCAAAGTGAAGTTGGGCAAAACTCCTTTGTCCCCTTAGCAATTTTCCCCTCCTTGCTAGCCTAAAAGAGACAGTTAGGCAAGCGGAAATGATGCCTCCATGCTCATGTAAAAGGGGACATTATAGAGTGAATTGGATTGGGAGGGAGATTTTGCATGGAGAGATTTATTTGGGATTGATGTGTTAGTTTTTGTAGCATTGGATGTGTTCTAGGCACAAAATTATGTGGAGAGGCTAGAACACATGAGATCTCCAAAACCCAGAAATTGTTTTTGGAAATTCCACCTAGAAGTGTCTCAATTAAATTATTAATAGTTTTTAAAATATTTCCTAAGTCTAAACTTAGGAAATATGGTTAATTAATCAATATTAATTGAGATAAGGCGAGAATAGTCTAGAAAATCACATGGATCGATCCAGAGATGATCCTAACCATCGATTATGTTTTAATCTTGGCCGTTGGTGCTCCAATAGCGGATTATAAGAGAAGGTCAATGTGGTGATGGAGATGACACTTGAGCAGTTTGATTTCTTGGCAGATCGATTTCTAGAGTAGTAGCAGTCAGTGGTCAAAGAGAGCTAGAGATCGAAGCAGTGTGTGAGGGGCATAGATAGTGAGGCTGGAGGAAGTATTCTAGATCCAGTGAGTGCATTTGTAGAGAGGCAAAAGAGGCACAGAGAAGCTGATGTAGGGGCTGCACAATAGTTTCCAGAGGCAATTTTGATTTGCTGAGACGAAAAGATGTCTTCAGTTCTAGAGGCCAGGAAGGTCCCAGAGTGTCGGAGAAGGATTTTTCCAGCCAACAGAGGGCATGACGACTTCATCAAAGACCAGTAAGAGGCTTGACGTCAAGAACACTACACAGAGGCTGACGTAGAGGGTCAGAGGGCCAAGTTTCTGAAGGCAAGTTGTGTTGGGGTTTGCCTGTGGGGTGAGGAAATTCCTCAATAGATTTTTGGCAGTATTTTTTTCTGTAGGATTGCCAGATTTTGGCATCAAGTTGTACTCAGAATTTCTCACTCCTGAATAATAATAAAACCCTCAACTGCTGCATCGTTTTTCCCAAGTGGGGTTTTTCCAGGGACATTTGTCCAAAAATAATTGTCTCATATTTTGTGTGTTCTAGCATTTCTCAATTTCGAATGCATTATTTTTCTGTAGTATTTTATTTGTGAAGGTTGCAGTGTGTTTATTTCAATATTTGTTGTAGTAGATAAATTGTTAAATTAATTAACCATTAGGAGAAATAATACCAATTGCTGCAATAGGATTCCAATTTGGAATATTCACATGGTATCAGAGCATAGTTTATTAGTTGGAGAGCTCAAAAATGAAGGAAAGGAATTTCACTGCTCAGTAAGGGCAACAGGCCAAAATTCCCAAGGGCAGCGCAATATTTTTGCCAGGAGCCCGAGTTACTTGAGGAGGTTCGTTTTTTCTTAGTGGGGCAAAAAAATTCGACCCTTCCAGATTATGTGATTCCAGAGGCAAAGGGAGCAACTCCATGCTTTCATTGCGCAAATCTGTAGTTGGACGTAGGGGTTTTGTAGCAGTACGCTGAAGCAAAACCAACGTCGGGGTGGAAGAGAGAAGAGCGCACACAGGGGGAAAATTTTCTTCAGGGAACTTCTAGTCTCAAGAAGTTCGTTTTTCCTTGCATATCGACAGTAGTTGTGAGTAGATCTTCTCACTCCAAGAGGGAGTGCAAGTAGCAGAGCAGTAGCCAAGCAGAAAGAAAGAGGAAGTTTTCGACAGTTCGTTGAGATGGCCATTGCTGGGCTTCGTGATCAAGACAGGTTGGATGGAGCTTCCAACTACATCATTTGGAAGGCAAGGTTGTCCTTCCTTCTAGATGAATATGGCCTGAAATCCTATATAGATGCGGTAGTGGCGGTTCCCTAGGATGCAGATCAACAAAAAGAGTACAAGAAAGAGATGGCAGGGGCGATGCTTTTGATCCTGGATGGAGTTCGGGATCATATTGTCTCACATATAGCTGGAAAAGATACTGCCAAACAGATGTGGGATGCTCTCTCCACATTATACTAGGGTACTTCCGAGCAGCGGAAGATGTTCGTAGAGGAGAAGCTGAGACTCATCTAGATGCAAAAAGGGGAAGCATAGATCCCTACCTTTACAGAATTCAGGATGTTTGAGACCAACTGTCAGCGGTTTGGGCAATGCCTCAATCCACGGAGTTAGAGCGATTGACACTCAATTGTGTCTCAGAGGATTGGCAGGTTTTTGTCCAAAGCATATTGGGTAGAGACAGGTTACCAGACTGGAATAGAATGTGGGTCGATTTGCAGTAGGAGGGGTTGAGACGAGCTCTGCTAAAGAGCTCCATAAGTGGCAACAACAACAGATCGATGACGGTGAAGGAGGAGGAGAATGTGGCCGTCACATCAAAAGGGCCCAGTCAGGGACAGGGGGAGCAAAGAAAGAAGAAGAAGGACCTGTCAAAGGTCAAGTGCTTCAGGTGTGGTGAGCTCGGTCACTACAGTACCCGTTGTCCTTTTAGGAAGAAGGACAGGGAGGAGAAGTAGGACCAACATGCAGCTTCTGCAGAGATCGATATGATTTCCTCCAGGCTGGAGGAAGAATTCACTATGTTTGCCGATATACCTCCAGGAGTGAAGTGCGGTGACTTGGTGTTGTAGCCCCAGAGTGCTACAGATGGGCAAGATCCTTGAGGAGTCCACCTCATGGATCATTAATAGCTATGCGGGCCCAACGTATTTAGTAGTAGGATGGATTAGTGGCAGTTGATGCAGTCAGAGACCGAGTGATAGTTGTAGAAATTAGTAGCGGTCAGATGCTGCAGAGTGCAGTGCAGAGTTGGCACCGTGCAAAGTCAACACTAATGCAGATTTTTCAGTGACAGTGTAGATGCTAGTCACAGTTAAAGACTCGGGAGAGAGATGCATCATACTGATCATAGTTGATGAAGTATTTTGGATGCTTTTTAGTTGCAGATGTTGCAGTTGCAACAACAACAAATGAGAGGGAGTTGTAGTGTAGATGCAGTACAGAAGGGTCATCAACATCACAAATGCAACATATATCAGAGTTGTGCAGTGGTTGGTGGGCAGTATGGCCAGACATCAACAACGTGACAGGAGATGATGCATAGACAGTGTGTTGTGGCAGGGAGTGTAGCACTAGAACACATTCCTCGCTAAAAGGGAGTGTTAGTTTTTGTAGTATCGGATGTGTTTTAGCCACGAAATTTGGTGAAGAAGCTAGAGTACATGCGATCTCCAAAACCCATAAATCATTTTAGGAAATTCCGCCTAAAAGTGTCTGTATTAAATTATTAACCGTTTTTAAATATTTCCCAAGTCTAAGCTTAGGAAATATGGTTAATTAATTAGTATTAATTGAGATAAGGCGAAAATAATATAGAAACTCACACGGACCAGAGATGATCCTAGCCATTGATTATGTTTTAATCTTGGCCATTGGCGCTCCAATGGTGGATTAGAAGAGAAGGTTGATGTGGTGATGGAGATGACACTTGAGCAGTTCGATTTCCAGAGTATCAACAGTTAGTTACTTGAGAGAGGTAGAGATCGAAGCAGTGTGTGACGGGCAGAGACAGTGATATTGGAGGAAGTATTCCAGATCCAGTGAGTGCATTTGCAGAGACGCAGAAGAGCCACAGAGAAGCTGACGCAGGGGCTGCTCAGTAGCTTCTAAACGCAAGTTCGATTTGCTGAGAGGGAAGTACATCTTCAGTTCCAGAGGCTAGGAAGGAGTCCCAGAGTGTCGGAGAAGCATTTTCCAGCTAGCAGAGGGCATAACGATTTCATCAGAGACCAGTCAGAGGCTTGACGTCAAGTAGACTGCGTAGAGGTTGATGTAGAGGATCAGAGGGCCGAGTTTCTGAAGGCAAGTTGTGCCGAGGTTTGCCTGTGGGGTGAGGAAATTCCTCACTAGATCTTTGCCAGTATTTTTCTCTGTAGGATTGCCAGATTTTGGCATCCAGTTGTACTGAGAATTTCTCACTACTGCATAATAATAGAACCCTCAGCGGTTGCGCCGGTTTTCCCAAGTGGGGGTTTTTCCAGGCACATTTTTCCAAAAATAATTCTCATATTTTGTGTGTGCTAGCATTTCTCAGTTTCTAGCGCATTCTTTTTCCATAGTATTTTATTTGTGAAGGTTGCAGTGTGTTTATTTCGATATTTGTTGTAGCAGATAAATTGTTAAATTAATTAACAATTAGGAGAAATAATACCAATTGCTGCAATAGGATTCCAGTTTTCACATGGTATCAAAGTGTAGGTGATTAGCTGGAGAGCTCAGAAATGAAGGAAAGGAATTTCGCTGCTCAGCAAGGGCAACAGGCCAAAATTCCCAAGGGCAGCGCAATATTTTTGCCAAGAGGTCGAGTTACTTGAGGAGGTTCGTTTTTTCTGAGTAAGGGGCAGAAAAATTCCATCCTTCCAGATCGAGTGATTTTAGAGGCATAGGGAGAAACTCAGTGCTTTCGTTGGGCAGATCTCTAGCTGGACGCAGGGGTTTTTAAGTAGTATGCTGAAGTAGAACCAATGTCGGGGTCAAAGAGAGAAGAACACACAGGGAAAATTTTGTTCAGGGAACTTCTATGCTCAAGAAGTTCATTTTTCCTTGCAGATCGACAGTAGTTGTGAGCAGATCTTCTCACTCCAAGAGGGTGTGCAAGTAGTAGAGTAGCAGCCGAGCAGAAGGAAAGAGGAAGTTTTCGACAGTTTGTTGAGAGCCACTGTTGGGCTTTGTGATCAGGAGAGATTGGATGGAGCTTCCAACTACATCATCTGGAAGGCAAGGATGTCCTTCCTTCTAGATGAATATGGTCCGAAAGCCTATATAGATGCCGTTGGGTCCCTATAATACTAGTGATTACCCCATTAATATTGTAGTTGCATCCCTTATTAATATTGTTGTGCCCCTATTATCCCCATATTGTTATTACTGTGCCCCATAGAATCCCTCTATTGTTATTTTTGTGGCTTTATATTATTATTGTTAGGTCGGCTGGGTTATATTGTGACTCCTTAGACTCGTATATATACAAAGGGCATAACTCTTCCTTGGAGAATCCAATTTGGATCAAATTGGCTGCATTGGAAAGAGGACACAGAGGGCTACTGTAGGTCACAATTTCAGAACTGGATGATCTGAAAGTACAGAGATACATCGGAGGCAATATCGAGCTCCTACAAAGTGAAAAAAGGTGTGTAGATTCTTTTAAATTTTTGCTTAAGATTGGTTTGAAAATTTATTTTGAAGGAATTCAAAGGGCATAGTAGAGCATTATTATCGGTAACGGATGCCCCGAGGAAAGAAAATGCAAACACCTAGTAAGGAATCTGAAAGCCCTAACATGACTCATGAAGAAGAGGAAGAAATGCTACATGATATATCAAAATTACAAGAACAAGTGCAACAAATGTCACGCTCACAAAAGCTAACAAAAGTTAAGATAAATGGCGTGGAATCTAAGATAAAGGGCATGGAAGCTAAGATGGATGATTTGAAGAGAGACATGGCAGATTTGAAGACAGATTTGACAAATTTTCTACAAGAAATACTTACTAATGATGAAAAGGTTGTAAAGGAAACTCATGATGCGAACAAAAGAAATGTTAATCATGATTTCATAGACTCTAATGTGGGATCAAAGACCCACCATATTCCAAAAATTGATATGAGGAAGTTTGATGGCAAGGATCCCGCAACATGGATATTACAGATGGAGCAATTTTTCGATCTCAATAATGTGCAAAACACACAAAAGTTATGTATTGCAACTTATATTTGGAACCAAATTAGTTTGTATGGTATCAATGGCTTTGCTCTCGTAAACAAATTATCACTTGGGCAATTTTTACGGAAGAATTGACAGCACACTATGAGGATACAAAAAGCAACACTTTTTTTAGCCAATTGATAAGTCTCAAACAAAAGGGTTCAATAATGGAGCACATTGAGGAGTTCCAAAAAATTGAACATAAGGGTAAAAAATATTCCAGAGGAGCATAGGATTGATGTGTTCATATGGTCTTTAAAGGATAATATCCAACATGATGTTCGCCTTTGGGAACCTGGTTCATTAGAGAAGGCATTCAGGTTAGCAAGAAAAATGGAAAGCAAAATTATGGCAACCAGGAAGCATACCACTCACAACTATAAAGATGGAAGTGTTGTTGCCCCTAGTCTTCCACAACCTATAAGGTTGACACCACAACAATTGGAAGAAAAAAGAGAAAAAGGGCTTTGTTACAGTTGTGATAGCAAATACACTAAAGGTCATAAGTGTGCTGAGAAGAAATTATTCTACATAGATTGCGAAGAGGAAGAAGAAAAGGAGCAAGAAAGGTCAAAAGAAGAGGATATACTCCAGGAACAAAGCCTAGATAAAGAAGAAATGAATCCGACCATATCTTGTAATGCATTGGCTGGAATTACCACTCCTCAAACCATCAAGATAGAAGGACAAATCAAGAAGAAAAAGGTAATAGTGTTGATTGATTCAGGAAGTACCCACAATTTTATTGATTGTAAGGTAGCAAAAGAATTGAATTGCTTCTTATATCCAGCACTAGAGTTTCAAGTGATGGTTGCAAATGGAGGAACAATAAATTGCTCTGGAAAGTGCCATAATATCAAGCTATCGATGGGAGAATATGTATTGACTAGCCAAATGCTTTCTATTCCAATGGGAGGTGCTAATGTTGTACTAGGAGTCCAATGGCTACAATCCTTGGGTACAATGGCTTTTAATTTTCAAGAAATTTTCATGAAATTTTCTGTGGAAGGAAAGGAAGTTGAATTAAGGGGTATTGCAGGGAAACCAAGAAAGATAATCAGCTCTAACGGTATGACAAAGCTTCTAAAAAAGGAACAAAGGGGTGTACTTTCACAATTATGTTCGCTAGATGTTCCCACATTGGAATCATCTATTTCTTCAGATCTCCAAAAAGTCTTGAACAATCATTCCAAGGTATTTGAGACTCCCAAAGGTCTCCCACCTATTCGTGATCATGATCATGCTATTCATCTGATTCCAGGAAGTGTTCCTCCAAACATCAGGCCGTACAGATATCCCTATGCCCAAAAGAGTGAAATTGAACATATGGTCGCAGAAATGCTAGAGGCTGCTATAATTCAACCGAGTCAAAGTTCTTTCTCTGCTCCAGTAGTATTAGTGCACAAGAAGGATGGATCATGGCGCATGTGTCCGGATTATAGGGAGCTCAACAAGCTCACTATTAAAGATAAGTTTCCCATTCCTGTCATTGATGAATTACTGGATGAATTGCATGGATCAATTTACTTCACCAAGTTGGATCTTCGTTCAGGATATCATCAAATCATAATGAAGACTGAAGACATTCCGAAAACAGCATTTAGAACTCATGAGGGTCATTATGAATTTTTGGTGATGCCTTTTGGCCTTATCAATGCACCTTCAACATTTCAAGGTTTGATGAATTCCATTTTCAAACCATTCCTTAGAAAATTTGTGCTAGTTATTTTTGATGATATACTAATCTACAACAAGTCTTGGAAGGATCATGTTGAACATGTTGATAGGGTGCTACAACTATTGGAGGAGAAACAATTATATGCAAAAAGATCCAAATGTTTCTTTGGAGTACAAGAGGTGGAATATCTGGGTCATATTGTATCTCATGAAGGAGTTAAGGTAGACCCTAGCAAGATTAAAGCCATTAAAGAATGGAAAATCCCCACATCCATAAAGCATCTGCGAGGATTTCTCGGGTTGACAGGGTATTATTGCAAGTTTGTTAAGAATTATGGGAGAATAGCAGCACCTCTAACAACATTATTGAAGAAAGATGCATTTTCATGGACTCCAGAAGCAACAAAGGCCTTCGAACATCATAAAGAGGCAATGTGCCAAGCACCGGTCTTAGCTACACCAGACTTCACAAAAACCTTTATTGTGGAATGTGATGCTTCAGGAAATGGAATTGGTGCTGTTTTAATGCAAGATGAAAGACTCATTGCTTTTGAAAGTCGTCCAATCAAGGGAAAGTTTTACACAAAGCTATTTATGAGAAGGAAATGTTGGCAATACTCCATGCACTTAAGAAATGGCGACCCTACCTAATGGGAAGACACGTCAAGGTAAAAACAGACCATGATAGCCTTAAATACTTTTTAGAACAAAGATTATCCTCTGAAGAGCAACAAAAGTGGGTCACAAAGATGTTGGGTTATGACTTTGAAATCATCTACAAAAAAGGGAAGCAAAATGTGGTGGCAGATGCACTCTCAAGAAAGGATGAGGACGTGGAAGCATTGTTGTGCGCCATTTCTATTATCCAACCAGATTGGATAAACGAAGCAAGGGAGGAATGGAAGAATGACGAAGAAGTGTGGGCACTTATTCGAAAGTTACAACAAGATTCCAGTACGTCTGATACATTTAGCTAGCAAAATGATTCTTTATGGTACAAAGATCGCTTATACCTCTGTAAGAATTCCCAACTAAAACAAAAGATTCTTATGAAATTGCACACTTCTCCCTTAGGAGGGCACTCAGGATTTTTAAAAACTTACCACAGGGTTAAGAAGGAATTTTTTTGGGATGGCCTTAAATTGGATGTTCAAAAGTTTGTGGCGGAATGTTTGGTTTGCCAACAAAATAAAGTTGAAACAATTAAGACCCCGGGTCTATTACAACCTTTATCCATTCCAAGCCAATGTTGGGAGGAGGTTTCAATGGATTTTATCACAGGTTTACCGAGGTCTGAGGGAAAGAGTGTCATCATGGTGGTAGTTGACAGACTTACCAAGTATGCACACTTTTGTGCATTATCACATCCATTTAAAGCTAGTACAGTATCTACTGCATTTATGGAAACAATTCAAAAGCTACATGGAAACCCAAAGATTATTGTAAATGACAGAGATCCCATTTTCACTGGAAATTTTTGGACATAATTATTTTCTTGTCTTCGTACTCAGTTAGCTCATAGCTCATCTTATCATCCTCAATCTGATGGGCAAACTGAGATAGTAAACAAATGTTTTGAAGGATATCTTTGTTGCTTTGTATCTGATAAACAGACACAATGGGTCAAATGGTTGCCTCTGGCTGAATGGTGGTATAACACTTCCTTCCATTCAGCAACAAAAATGACCCCATTTATGGCACTTTATGGATATCAGCCACCATCCATCACATCATATTTAAGAGAAAATTCTAAGGTTCAAGTAGTGGAACATCACATCGAACATCAACAACAAGTCCTCCAACTCTTAAAGGATAACCTCGTGTTGGCACAGAATAGAATGAAACAATAGGCAGATCAACATCGCAGCAAAAGAAGTTTTAATGTAGGTGATTGGGTATTCCTATGGTCACAACCATATAAGCAAATGTCCCTCAAGCAAGCTAAGAAGGACAATAAATTATCACCAAAGTATTATGGTCCGTACAAGGTGTTGCAAAAGATTGGTACTATGGCATACAAATTGGAGCTTCTTGCAGCTTCTCGATTGCACCCAGTTTTCCATGTTTCATGTTTAAAGAAGGTTATAGGTGACAAGCTCCCAGTTCAAACAATATTGCCAGAACTTGACGAGGAAGGAAAAATTATATTGGAACCGGAAGCAGTCACAAAAACAAGAACTCGACAGCTACGAAATCGATCAATTTCAGAGTATCTTATCAAGTGGAAGAACTTATCCACTGAAGATTCCACATGGGAGGATGAGAATTTTATACAGAAGCATCCAGAACTACTCAAGCATTGAGGACAACACTTTTTTGAAGGAGAGGGGCATGTTGGGTCCCTATAATACTAGTGATTACCCCATTAATATTGTAGTTGCATCCCTTATTAATATTGTTGTGCCCCTATTATCCCCATATTGTTATTACTGTGCCCCATAGAATCCCTTTATTGTTATTTTTGTGGCTTTATATTATTATTGTTAGGTCGGCTGGGTTATATTGTGACTCCTTAGACTCCTATATATACAAAGGAGGTTTTGTCATTTGAATCATCCAAGAATTGTTCATTTATGTAATGTAAAGGAGGTTGCCCCCTCGAAGAGGCTGAATTCTAAGGTGTTGATCTATCTTTTCTATCTTTTCTTGAGCTAGTTTCATAACAGATGCGGTAATGGCGGTTCCCTAGGATGCAGATCAATAGAAAGAGTACAAGAAAGAGATGACGCGGGCGAAGCGGTTGATCTTGGATGGAGTTTGGGATCGTATTGTTTCACATATAGCTAGCAAAGATACTTCCAAACAGATGTGGTATGCTCTCTCCATGTTATACCAAGGTACTTCTGAGCAGCGGAAGATGTACCTAGTGGAGAAGCTGAGATTCATTCGGATGCAGAAAGGGGAAGGCATAAATCCCTACCTTACCAGAATTCAGGAGGTTTGAGACCATTTTTCAGCTGTTGGGGCAGCGCCTCAATCCATGGAGCTAGTGCGATTGACACTCAATAGCGTTTCAGTGGATTGTTAGGTTTTTGTCCAAAGCATATTGGGAGACAGGCTACTAGACTGGAATAGAATGTGGGCTGATTTGCAGTAGGAGGAGTTGAGACGAGCTCTGCTAAAGAGCTCCATAAGTGGCAACAACAACAGATCAATGATGGTGAAGGAGGAGGAGAATGTGGCTGTCGCATCAAAGGGTCCCAGTGAGGGACAGGGGGAGCAGAGAAAGATGGACCTGTCAAAGGTAAAGTGCTCTAGGTGTGGTGAGCTCGGTCACTATAGTACCCGGTGTCCTCTCAAGAAGAAGGACAAGGGGAAACTTTTGTAGAGATCGATATGCTTTGCTCCATGCTAGAGGAAGACTTCGCTATGTTTGCCGATATACCTCCAGGAGTGAGGTGGGGTGACTTGGTGTTGTAGCCCCAGAGCGCTACAGATGGGCAGGATCATTGAGGAGTCCACTTCATGGATCATTACTGGCTACAGGGGCCCACCATATTCAGTAGTAGGATGGATCAGTGGCAGTTGATGTAGTCAAAGACCGAGTGACTATTGCAGAAACTAGCAGCAGTCAGAGGCTGTGGAGTGCAGTGCAGAGTTGGCAGCGGTGTAGTTGGCACAGTGCAAAGTCATCAACAACACAAATCCTTTAGTGACAGTGCAGATGCTAGTCGCAGTCAGAGACTCGGGAGAGAGATACATCATACTGATCATAGTTGATTCAGTATTTGGATGCTTTTCAATTGCTGAGGTTGCAGTTGCAGCAACACAGATCAAAGTTGCGTAGTGGTTGGTGGGTAGTATGGCTAGACATCAACAACGTGACTGGAGATGATGTAGAGACAGTGTGTTGTGGCAGAGAGTGCAACACTAGAACACATTCCTCGCTAAGAGGGAGTGTTAGTTTTTGTAGCATCGAATGTGTTCTAGCCACGAAATTTGGTGAAGAGGCTAGAGTACATGAGATCTCCAAAACCCAGAAATCATTTCTGGAAATTCCGCATAGAAGTGTCTCTATCAAATTATTAACCGTTCTTTAAATATTTCTTAAGTCTAAACTTGAGAAATATGGTTAATTAATCAGTATTAATTGAGATAAGGTGAAAATAGTCTAGAAACTCACACAGATCGATCCAGAGATGATCCTAGCCATTGATTATGTTTTAATCTTGGCCATTGGTGCTCTAACAGTGGATTATAAGAGAAGGTCGATGTGGTGATGGAGATGACACTTGAGCAGTTCGATTTCTAGAGTATTGACAGTCAGTTGCCGAAGAGAGCTAGAGATCGAAGTAGTGTGTGAGGGGCAAAGACTGTGATGCTAGAGGAAGTATTCCAGATCCAATGAGTGCATTTGTAGAAAGGTAGAAGAGCCACAGAGATGCTAACGCAGGGGCTACGTAGTAACTTCTAGAGGCAAGTTCAATTTGCTGAGAGGGAAAGAGGTCTTCAGTTCTAGAGGCCAGGAAGGAGTCCCAAAGTGCCGGAGAAGCAATTTTCCAGCCAACAGAGGGCATAACGACTTCATCAGAGACTAGTTAGAGGCTTGACGCCAAGTAGATTGCGTAGAGGGTCAAAGGGCCAAGTGTCTGAAGGCAAGTTGTGTCGGGGTTTGCCTTTGGGGTGAGGAAATTGCTCACTAGATTTTTGCCAGTATTTTTCTCTGTAGGATTACCAGATTTGGACATCTAATTGTACTCAAAATTTCTTATTGCTGCATAATAATAAAACTCTAAGCTGCTGTATTGGTTTTCCTAAGTTGGGTTTTTCCGGGAACATTTGTCCAAAAAATAATTGTCTCATATTTTATGTGTGTGCTAGCATTTTTCAGTTTCCAACGCATTATTTTTCTGCAGTATTTTATTTGTGAAGGTTGCTGTGTGTTTATTTCGTAGCAGATAAATTGTTAAATTAATTAACAATTAGGATAAATAATACCAGTTGCTGCAATAGGATTCCAGTTTGGAATTTTCACATGAAGTGATTCTTGCTAGAATTGTCTAAGTTTATTCTATTATTTTCAATTTTGCATGCTATATTTTTGAAATTAGGGTTTCTATTTGTGCCATATTAAAAAGTGCAATATTTTCTTGAAATCTTGATTCTTTATGTTATGTAAAATTTGTCTTGCAAGAATCCATCAAAGGAACTTGGTTTATGCATCCTTTGACCTTAAATCTCCCATATAGAGAAGTCATTAGGGTTTTTAAGGGAAGAAATTTAGTCTTCCACCCTCTTCATCCAAGGCCCTTATAGACCTTGCCCTAATTGACTCCATTTCCCAATTGAGAGAAGGCACTAGTCTAGTTGTGGTGAACATCTTTTTTTTGTGGGCTAACTCACTGGGGATTTGAATTGGTGACCTATCGCAAGGGGTGCCTTAACAGTGCACCCATTCACTGTCAATACAAAGCCCTGTGGGCTCGTAGTGATCATCTTAAAGTCCTATTCCTTTTCCTAATTTCTTGGTAACTAGGGTTAGGGTTTGGTTTTAATTTGCATGTTATGGTAATTTTGCATCTATATGTCATTATTCTATTGAGAAATATGCATTTAATAAATTGAAAAGGCAAAATCTAGCATTAATTGCATTTTTGTCCCCAAATTAGGATGGCATCTAGGCTTTAATTGTCATTTTATGCATATTAAACCATTAAAAACTACAAAAGTTTCCTTTTCCCTGGCTTAACCCTTGATAGCGTTTGATAATTTATCGAATCTATCCATTAGAGGCTATTTATTAGTTGTTATATGCTTTTGCATGATTTAAACCTGCATATCAATAAAACCTTAGTTTATAATATCCCTTTTAGTCCAATGGGGTTGGTGGGAAGTGTGCTTGATTGCTTGTGTCTTTTATCACGGTCAACCATCAAGGCCTTGCCAATACCTTCCTCCATAACAATTAGACCTCTAGTACCCTTGAGCCCTCGTTTATTGAAGATCTTATTGGGTGATATTGTTACCGCTTAAATTAGCAGGGGTCCTAGGAGGGGTTCCTATGGGACTACTACTAGATCAAGTGGCAACAATGGGACAAGGACCCACTGTCATCTCAGTCGATGCCCCCTGCTCTTGACAGACTTTCACCGATGGGAGGAGTCCCCGTATGAGGGAAATCACCATGAATGATAAGTCAATGATTGGATAGGTAGTGTGTTAATTTGAGTTAACAATGGTATGTTCTATGCTTTTCAAAATTACTTCAATGTTATTTTAGCATCCCAATTTCCAATTTCCAATTTAGTTTTCCAATAACAATCATATTAGCCATAAATCACATTGACAATAACTGTGGATAGAACATGAACAATAAAATGCAGAAGAGAAGCCAAGACTCTGAACACCAGATTTGGCAAATGCTAGGGAAAACCCCAAGATGGGGAAAACCCTTTGATCAATTCTTCTTATTATAATATCAAATGTTCAGCAGAGAGAGAGAGTACAATATAGTCAAAATTGACTTTCCAAATGATGATCAAAGCAGCCCTGTCAAATCTGAAATTTTCCTACAACAGTCAATAGCTCTAAACAGAAAGTCAACGTTGGTTAAAGCAATAACAAACCATCCACAATGCAGTTCGGTCATACCTAGTCAAGCTCGACCTTCTCAAGTGGTCGAAGTCAGCTCGAAATAGTCATTAAAACAACGATCAAACTTGGTCAGAGTTTGCACTTCAAGCCTGCGGTCAAACCCTCCGGTCAACCCAATCAACATGCCCAGAACACCTCGGTTTTTGTGCCAATTAATGCGGTCCTCCAAAATAGAAATTTTGGCATAAAAAACATAGTCAAAGGAGGTCAAAATAGCCTTGGTCAACGCTGGTCAAACCCTGCAACAAATCCTGAAATTCGGCCCTGTAATTCGTCCTCTTTTCCAGTCACGTGTGAGAAGAAGAGTTGCCTAATGAGTTGTACGAACCAATAAGATGAGGAGAGAGAAGAATGTGTGAGATGTGATGAGGTGCCAAATGAGGGTGGAGGACTCTCTTATTTATACAAGTCGTTGAGGGCCAAGAGACATGTCCATTGGGCTTCATGAGCCTACATTATGATGTGGCTAACCTTGACAATTTGCACGTGTGGGCTTGACCTCAAAAACATATTTCTCCTTGTCCAAATTTTATATCTTTAGGTTGATTTTGGTCCTTTCGAAAAGAGGAATTCAATGCAATAATCATCTCTATCAAATGAGTTGTCCAAAGTGGAATTTGGCCCAGTTGCCAATTGTAACAATCCCTCTCAACTAGGGAGAATTCCACGTACCAATCCATCATGCCATCCTGTCATCATGATCCATCTCTGCATCTCGTCTCAACTCTGCTGAACAGTGATATAGATAATGAAGAAGAATTGATCGAGAGTGAGTCACAAGACCTTACCACCCTCCACTGACAAAAGTCAGTCCAGGGGTAGAACCCCGATCATACTTGATGCCAAGTGATCAAGTTGTTGAACAACATGCAGCCTAGACATAGGGTGTAGGGCAATACATGATGCGTTCATCTGTAGTGTTATCGTCCCTATCCTCTTTTCCGAACTCATTAGCCAGATGAGAGGTACTTCCCATGAGTCCTGAACTACATGGATAGGATGTATGTTGGGGCATTTGTTGGAGAAAAAAACCACTCATCCTATGCATATATCATCAATCGTAGGGGAAGGTGAACCACTCAACGTACACACGTGTCATCAATTGTAGGGGAAGGTGCACCACTCACCCTACACACATGTCAACCATCATGGGGTATCATAGGAGAAGGTGAACCACTCACCTTGTACACAATGCACCTATAGGGGAAGGTGAACCACTCAACGTACACACGTGTCATCAATTGTAGGGGAAGGTGCACCACTCACCCTACACACATGTCAACCATCATGGGGTATCATAGGAGAAGGTGAACCACTCACCTTGTACACAATGCACCTATAGGGGAAGGTGAACCACTCACCCTATGGTTGGCCATAGCTCCAAGAAGTACCCCGAGCCCCTTGGAGCTCCTAGAGCTCAATGTCCAATTCCAGTGGGACCCTCATGGGAGGGTCCTTCCACGACTCCAAGTCTCTCTCGGAAGGCTAAGAATTTGACCTTCCCCAAGGGCTTTGTGAGGATGTTAACAACTTGCTCATTAGTCTTGATGTGTTGGAGCCTTATTGCTCCCCGTTGTACCATATCCCGGATAAGGTGGTACTTGATATCAATGTGCTTGGAGCAGTCATGGAACACGTGATTCTTTGAAAGGCGAATCCCACTTTGGTTGTTGCAATAGATCATGGTGGTATCCAACATGTGCTCAAATAGCTCATTGAAGAGCTTCCTCAACCAAATAGCTTGACAATAGGCCATACTAGCTGCCATGTATTTGGCCTCAACAGTGCTTAGAGCAACTGATTTTTGCTTCTTGCTCACCAACGAAATCGAAGCAGACCCCAAAGAGAAGCAACATCCAGATGTGCTCTTTCTATCCACCACACTGCCAGTCCAATCAACATCAGAATATCCATGTAGCCTCAAATTCCCGACAGTGTATCTCAACCCATAGTTGATTGTGCCATGAAGATATCTCAAGAGATTCATAGCAGCAATCCAATGTATATGATGAGGCTCAACCATAGATTGACTCTAATTATTCATAACGAAGCATATGTCCGGACGAGAGTTTACCAAGAACATCAGGCCCCCCACAAGTTGTCGATACTTAGAGGGGTTTGCCAATTCGGGCCTAGCAACACTTCCACATAACTTCTTGAAGTTGAGTTCCATCGGAGGAGACACGAATTTGCAATCCACCATCTCACATCTCTCTAGCAACTTCACAATGTATTTTCCTTGAGAAAGGAAAATCTCGCCTGGCTTTTGCCAGACCTCCAGGCCTAGGAACTAATGCATCAAACCTAGGTCCTTCATTTCGAACTCAGAAGTCAACTCCCTCTTGCATTGATAAAAGAGAGGGTCCGCACTAGTCAGAAAGAGATTATCAACATAAAGGACCAAAATAAGAGGCATGTCCTTTTAAACCTTGAAATATAGATTAGGATCAATGTAGCTCCTCTTAAATCCCAACCTCATAAGATAACTGCCAATCCTTTCATACCAATCCCCAGGGGCTTGCTTCAACCCATAGAGAGCTTTCTTCAGCTGGTAGACATGTGTCCTTTCTTGTACTTCAAACCCCTATGGTTGTTCCAAGTAGATTTCCTGCTTAAACGAGCCATGCAAGAAAGTAGTCTTGATGTCCATTTGATGTAGGCTCCATCCATGGTTGGTAGCAAGAGCAATAATAAATCAGATAGTGGTATATCGGGCAATCAGTGCAAATATTGTTGAGAAATCAATGCAAGTAGATTAGGGTTTGATTCCTCTTTCTTGATAATTACTTGTGAGTTATATTGGCTCCTTTTACTTCTTTATTATCTTATCTCTCATCAAGCAATTACTATATTATGTGTGTATGAAAATCACAAAACACGAGACACAAGATGTAGACTCTATGCCAGAGCAAAACCCCCCTCGAGGGGAAAACCCAGTCAAAAATTCTCTTCCCTCAATAGTATTCTTTGAGACTCTTCACCCTAGACAAAGACCAAACCTTCCCTCCACACCAAGTTAGCCTTCCAGATCTTCGACCCCTTTCTAGCAACACTTCCTTTCCAACAACTTCGATTATGCAACAACTTCTAACATCAGGCAACAACTAGTAGCAACAATACTTGGAAGACTTCGATCTCCCAAACTAGGGCACGAAACAGAGGGAGAGTAGTTCCAAAATTTCGATTTTCTTCTTCTCCTTAGGCTTGATCCAACTCACACTTACTTTTGCTTCCTTAGATCCACTTCACACTTCTCCAACTTCTTTAGAGAAATCGAACTAGCTTGAGATTGGATGCTCCAAATGAATTCGACTTCCTTCTATTTATAGGCTCCAAGTGAGGTCGAATTGATGTCCTTAGGCTGACTTGATCTCTTCTAGGCCAACTTGGTGTGGAGGTTACATAAATTACATTTGACTCAATAGTAAACCTTTTTACATGATTCAAAAGCCCAAGAAGGGTGTCTTTAAATGTACAATGACTCTATAGACTCAATAGTAATCCTAGGAGTCCACAATGGAGACTTTGACTAATATAATGATGACCCAAGCATGAAACCCATGCTTTAATAAGTCATTGACACAATAATACAATTTTTTTTCTTTATTCTTTTGACAAGTACATTTCATGATGACTCTAATACATTAATGAAGACTGAACCTATTTACATTCCAACACTCCCTCTTAACTAGGTCGGTATTCATAATATACAAACACAATGGAAGATCTCAAATTATATGAACAATGAAGAACTTTAGGCACCACATTGCCATGGACTAGATTCTTGACGAGGGCAATATATGCATTGGTCTTGTTGTAGCAATTTCTTTCACCAAAGAAATCTACAAATTCTTTGTTTAGAAATTGCCAATTTCCTTCTTGGATAAATGCTTAAACATATGCTTATTTATACTTTTGAATGACTTATTAATTCTTTTTTTATAATGATAATTTTAAAATAATCTTATTTTTATAAAAATATAATGATATATTTTTATGGAAATATCTATTTAAAGTTAAAATTTATGTTATACAAAATTATTTGGGTCAAGCCTAAATGTAAAACCAAGTTAAAAAGTCAAAGCCTATGGCCCACCCCGCACTTGACTCTTTAAACTCCCTTATTTTCCCATGCCTCGAGATATGGGCACATTAAATCCAAGGGTTATTAATATATTTCAGACCCCCCAGCTCTTCTGACATTTAACCAAAGGGGGGGGGGTCCGAAAAAGATGTTTTTACCTTATCGATTTTTACACGTCATCTCCTTTTTCACTTCGCAACCCCCTCCTTCCTAAACCACTTCCTACCTATTACCCCCTCCGAAAACCATTTTCCCTGTTACATTTAAATCTTATAATGATTGGCGGGAAGGTTTATGGTTCCGTTGGATTAATCGAAATGATTAATCAAATTTTTCTGGAGTTAGAGCTTGGGTTCTTCACAAGCTTGGATGATATATTATGAAAACATTTTATAGGTGAAATTCATTTATCAATTACAGGTGCACTTAAAATAAATTTACAGCTATAGGTGAAATGAATTCTCGGGTGCAAGAAAATGAATTTACAAGAGAAAATAAAGGGAGACTTTTGCAATTGTATGTTTATGAAACTAATGTACAGGTGAGCAAAAATGAGATTCATGTAAATACATTTTACGATGGGAGGCTGAGGTAAAAGATGTGTAGGTGAAATAAATTTACAACTACATGGTGAAATGAATTCACTGGTGCAGGGGAAATAATTTTTATAGGTACATACATGTGAAATGAATTTACTAGTGCAGGTGAATTGAGGTTACATGTGAAAGTAAATGGAGGATAAGTGAAAATGAGATTTTATAGAGAAGGAAAAACAACACATGGTTTTGGGAATACAAGAGAAGGAAAAACAACACATGATTTTGGAAATATAAGAGAAGGAAAAACAACACATAATCTCAAATGAGTGGATAAATTTATTTAATAAAATTATTTGAAAAGATATTTTCTGAATTTCATTTAGTAAATTCATGAAAATAGAAAAATATAAAATTCATTTACAAAATATTGGAAAACATTTATAAAATATTTCCTTCCAAATATTTTATGACATTGGTGAAGCATTGTCAAAAAGTGACATAAAATCATTCCAATCAGATCTTCAGCGACAACTTCACAAACCCTAGATTTAAGGCACAAAATTATCAATTGAAATACAAATTGCAGAATCAGCAACTCTAAATTTCAAGGGCATGGAGATATCAACATTCAGAAGACACCTAGCAGCAGAAGATCAACAGATTGAGGATCATTCTGTAGATATTCAACAGACATGAAACTAATTTCCAGATATCAAGGTACAATACTTTCAAACAGTTCCAAATTTCTGGCAGAGTATCTAGGGATTGTTTTATTTTTAGTATATTGCTTAGGATATTATTCTAGAAATATTGTAACCATTTAGGAGAAGTTTATTCTATATATTCCATCATTTGTAATAAACAGGGGTTGGCTTTTGATGCCAAAACCTTTCAGCTCTGTAAATTTCTATTATAGAATTCCTAATCAAAGCCTTCAGGCTCCAATTTATGAAAGAATTTGTGTTTCTAGTATGTTTTTCTAGTGTTTCCATAATTTGTTTTCTGTACATGTTCAAATTATTATAGGAGATCTGGGTAAGAATAGATTGAGTTTTAATCTCTCTGAAATACCCTGCAAATTTATAATCGTTTAAAGAGATTAGTATATTGCACTGTTTGTCTGTGATAGCTCTTCTTTGAACTGGTTATTGTTTGTCCTTCTATTTTCTCTTGAATGTGTTTTTTTGGGCTGTAGAAGTATTCTACACGCATCCAATTTTGCCTGGTTAATTAAGTATTATGTTTGACTCCTTAATTATCAGGAATCCCCTTATATTCTTCTTTCAAATTCTTTAAAAGTTAAGCTCTTCTGTCAGGCTGGAAGCTGACACTTTGAGAAAGGACTCTGCAAGAGAGGGATTTATTCATGAACAAGAATTGTGCAATCATTAGCAACCACCCCATTAAATCCTAAATCTGGCCATTGTGCTTCATAGGCTGCTGTTCAGTGACAGGTGAACAACGTTAAACAAAGCCTTGTAACAATTGAGGGAGCCCCCTCTGGTCAAGGGCCAACTTGATCCTAAAGACTGGTCGAGTTGGTTTCCTGACGTAGTTTTTTGTTAAGTTATGGTATGTTCTATACTTATAACAGTTTACTTCTTTTTCTTATTATATTCCACCGATTAGCAATCACATGTACATAAAGTAAAGTGCAGATAGAACATTAAACGATCGACAGAAAACAAGCCAAGACAAGAGACACAAGATGTGGCGGCTAGCCAGGGACAAACCCCACAATGTGTGGGGAAACCCTTTGATCAAATCTTCTTTTATCTTCAATAATTCAGCAGAGAGAAATAGTACAATAAATCTGATTCATATCAGCAGTAGCAAACCCTAGATCAGTAGCATCAGCATTAGCGGCTTCATTATCAAACTAGGGCAGACCATATCTCACAAACCGACAGTCGGATTGACTTCATTCCACCACCAAACGTTTCGGCTTCCAGAGGAGGTTCAGATGAACCTACAGTGCAGTTCAGATGAGGAGATCTTCTAGGCCACGCAAGTCAATCTTTACTTCTGCAGTTGCAGCTTCAGTTTCAGCAGTTTCCGGCTTCAAACTAGGGCAGTCGATATCTTGCAAACCGTTCGTCGGATTGACTTCATTCCACCACCAAAAGTTGCGGCTTTCAAAGGAGGTTCAGATGAACCTACAGCGCAGTTCCAAAGAGGAGATCTTCTAGACCACGCAAGTCAATCTTTACTTCTGCAGTTGCAGCTTCAGTTTCAGCAGTTTCCGGCTTCACATGTGTGAGAGAGAGAGACCCATTTCAGCGCAGTAGAGAAGAGACTCATATCTGCGCAGTAGAGAGAGAGAGATGTGATGAGATGAGTGAATCCAAATGAGGAAAAGTCCTCTTATATTTATACACAACGTTGGTGGGTGAATAGATGCGACTGTTGGGCTTCTGAGCCTACATGAGTTGTAGGTCGGCTTGATAATAATTCCATAATCAAAATAAATTCATATCTCCATGAATACTTATCGGAATTGGATGATCTTTATATCAATCCTACACCTCTCGACGAGAGGAATCTAATAAAAATATTATTAGCCATGAATAAGATGACCCACATGAAGTTTTGCCCTGGTTGCCAATTTTAACACTCCCTCTCAACCATGGAGAACTTCATCTACAATCTGTCTATCGGTCGTTACTATTCATCCATCAAATGCACTGCCTTGTACAGCCTGACCCTTGCCCTGCTCTGCTCTATTTTGCCTGTTCTGCTTTGTCTTGTTCTGCCCTGCACTGATCTGTACTGTTTTGTTCTGTTCTGCTCTGCTCTTGCATTGTTCTATTCTACTCTGCTTTTGTCCGAATTATGAAGAAGAATAAATGATCGAGGATGTATCATACTGACTCAAAGTCAGTCTCAGAGTATGTACCACTGGTCCCAGACCAGTCTCAACCAACCCAAAGTCAGCGTCATGGTGAGTACAACTCCAATGGTCCCAGACCAATATCATCCTCCACTGACTCAAAGTCAGTCTCAGAGTATGTACCACTGATCCCAGACCAGTCTCAACTGACCCGAAGTCAGCGTCATAGTATGGTACAACTCCTACCATTGGTCCCAGACCAGTATCATTGATCCCAGATCAATGGAGGTCATCCTAGCGTAGGGAGTACAGTAGTTACAACGATGCGTCCATCGGTACTACTATGGTCCCTAACTTCATTTCCCTGCTCATTGATCAGATGAGAGGTACTTCCCATGAGTCCCAGACTGCATGGGTAGGATGCCTCGACATGAGAACTAATCAATCCTGTCCTCACAGGAGAACACATCAATCCTGCTACAAGTGCCATGGAGAACACATCAATCCAGGCCTCACAGGAGAACACATCAATCCTGCTACAATTGCCATGGAGAACACATCAATCCAGGCCTCACAGGAGAACACATCAATCCTGCTACAATTGCCATGGAGAACACATCAATCCAGGCTGCCATGGAGAACACATCAATCCAGGCCTCACAGGAGAACTAATCATCCTGCTACACAAGAGAGCGAATCATCCTGTTCCACAAGAGAGCGAATCATCTTGTCCCACAAGAGAGCGAATCATCTTGTTCCAGTGTGCACCACCAGGGGAGGGTGAGTCACCCTGTGGTCATATGTTGCTCCAGTAGGAACCGCAAGCCCTCAAAGCTCCCAGAGCTCAATGTATGCAACATGCAGGACCCTTGTACAAGGGTTTCTTGCCGACTCCAAGTCGTTTGGGAAAATCACAGATTAGATCTTTCCTCGGGGCTTTGACAAGGTGTATCAACCTGTACATCATCTTAATGTGATGGAGCTTCCTTGCTCATCGACTTACCATATCCCAGATGATGTCTATCTGCTGGAGCAATTGACGAATACGAGATTCCTCAATAATCGAATCCCACCTCTGGTTGTTACAGAGAATCACAGTGGTATCCAATGTAAATCCAAACAGCTCACTGAAGAGCTTTCGCAACCAGACTGCCTCACACGAGGTTATGCTAGCAACAATATATCCTGCTTCGGCGGTGCTCAAAGCCACCGACTTCTGCTTCCTGCTCATCCAGGATATCGAAGCAGATCCCAAGGTGAAACAGTACCCGGAAGTGCTCTTACGGTCCACCACACTGCTTGCCCAATCAACATCAGTATATCTAAGTAGTCTCACATCTCCAGCAGTGTATCTTAATCCATGAGAGATTGTGTCCTGAAGACATCTCAGAAGATTCTTGGCATCAATCCAGTGAGGCTCAACCAAATATGAGCTCACAATGCTAACTGCAAAACATATGTTCGGACGGAGGTTCACCAAGAACATCAATGCGAATGAGTTTTTGAAACTCAGAGGCATTTCCCAAGTCTGGTCCGACATCACTACCATATAACTTCTAAAAGTTAAGATCCTCGAGGTAGTCACAGGCTTGCAGTCCATCATACCAAATCTTTCCAATATCTTTACCACATATTTTCCTTGAGATAGGAAAATTTCCCTTGGCTTCTGCCATACTTCAAGTCCTTGGTCCTTCATTCCAAATTCAGAAGCCATCTCCCTCTTACATTTGTGAATGAGAGGGTTTGCACCTGTTAGAAAGAGGTCATCCACGTACAACACCGATATGAGAGGCTTGTCATCTTCAACCTTAAAGTAAAGGTTAGGATCAACTTCACTCCTAGTGAATCCCAGCTTCATCAAGTAGCTATCGATCCTCTCATACCATGCTCGGGGTGCTTGCTTCAGCCCATAGAGAGCCTTCTTCAACCTGCATACATGAGTTTTTCAATCATAAATCTCAAATCCTTCATGTTGCTCCACATAGACCTCTTCTTTGATAGAACCATGTAAGAACGCGATCTTGACATCCATCTGATGTAGGTTCCATCCTTGTGAAGCCACAAGGGCTATGATCAAGCGGATGGTCGTATATCTGGCAACAGGTGCAAATATCATAGTCTATACCTCCCTTCTGGGATAAACCACGAGCAACAAAATGAACCTTATACTTTTCCATACTTCCATTTGCTGTATGCTTTATCTTGTAAATCCATTTTGAAGTAACAATTGTCTTGTCCAGGGTCTGGGAACTACTTCCCAGACATCATTCTCCATAATAGACCCATATTCTATGGTCATAGCATCCTTCCATAGTTAATGCTTGATGACATCTGAGAATGATGAAGGTTCATTTTGTATGATCGTGCTCATGATGGTCAGGTATCCCTGATACCTGTTAAGTTTCTTACTTTGATGGAAGGTTCCTCAGGGTGCAGTATGTCCTTCAGCATCATCAAGTATCCCCCTAAGCCATGAAGGCCTCTTCCTAGAAGAGGAAGGCTCATGTGGATGAGGATCAATCAGATCCATGGGTTCTTCTACATCAGGCATTGATTCATCATCCTTTTCTTTCGGTTCCCTGGTGTCGGCTTCTTGAGAGCTACTCAAAGTCAGCAGATTGTCCACCTTGCTGAGGGCCATATCTTTGTCAAAGGTGACATCATGACTAATCACGACTTCCCTTTGACCGATGGTGAACATTTCTTCAGGAGTTTAGGAACCCAATGCTTGATGAGGGCATCGATTTTGTACATATACAACGGTGATTGTAGTTTCAGCCCATAAAAACTTTGGAAGTCTTTGATCATGTAGCATGGCCCGACAGCTTCCATCATCGTGTGGTTCTTCCTTCCCACCACACCATTCTGCTCAAGAGTATGTGGTGTAGTAGTCTCCCTCTTAATGCCAACCTCAGGTATGCCTGAGTAAACCAATTGTAATATATCGGAGGTCTTGCTTTGGCTTGAGGGGAATGGTTCCCTTTTGAGCTTTCCTTTGGCACATCCCGGACATACACCTTCTTTCTCTACTTGGAATTCGGGCATCCCTGTTACCATCTGTCTTACATCGGGTAGAGCTTTGTAATGAAGGTGGGAAAACCTCCGATGCCAAAGTTCGGACTAAAGAGTTGTGTCACAAGACATGACACCTAGCGGACTTCCATCGACTTGTTATAATGAATCAACACTAAACCCAAGAGTAAAGGCATCTTTAACATTATTTTTCCATATACATACCTTGCCATTGCTGAAGGTTACCTTGTAGCCTTTGTCTTAGGTGTGTATGAGCTAAGAAATTTGGGTAAATAGGAGACAAGAAGTGCAAACGCTGAAGAGTTTGCAGAACAGATGCAGAGACTACAAGAAGATGTCAAAGGCAGATTGCAGGAAAGTAGCAGCAAATACAAACAGAGGGTAGATATGAAAAGAAGAGAGAAAGAATTCCAAGTGGGAGATTTAGTGATGGTGTATTTGAGAAAAGAAAGATTTCCTGCTAAGACTTACAATAAACTGAAAATGAAAAAGATAGGACCATGTAGAATTTTAAGAAAGTTTTGAGCTAATGCATAAGAAATTGAGTTGCCAGAAGGGATTGGAATATTGCCTATATTCAATGTTGCATATTTGTATCCATACAAAGAGGCAAAGACAGAGCTACAGGAGGAAACTACAGGAGATGAAGTTCAAATTGTGAACTGGGAAGAACAAATGCCAAAGACAGCTAAGAAAGAAGTGGAAGTTGTTTTGGAGAAAAGAGTATCCAAAAGAACTAGAGGACAGACTTATTTCCAATATCTAGTCAAATGGAAAGGACAACCAGTGGAGGATGCTAGCTGGTTGACAACAACAAAATTGCAGAAGTATGGAGTAAGTCCTGAAAGTTTGAAGGATGATTCTTTTCTTCCCCGGGAGTCTGATGCAGGAGCATCCGGACTTAGCCAGCAATGTGAAAGTTTGTTCACATGTTGTGGCTAAACAAGTTGAATTTCATTGACCTAATTGGTCAAAAGTCAATTTTACTGAGAGGGTTGGATCTATCAAGAAATTAGTTGTATTTCATTATTGTAATAGTTAGAAATTGTCTTATTTTAGGTTCAAAGATAAGTTGTTAGCATAGGTGGGTGGTAGAGCTAGAAATTAGAGATTTGTTGTTAGATTGATTAAAAATAGGGATTGAGTTGTTAGGCATAGAATAGAGTGATATTCGATTGATAAAAAGAAGGGAAAAATGTAATGAAGAGAGGATTGAGTGGAGTGAGAGCAAGAATAGTGTGTGGATTGTATTTTGAAACAAAGGTCTTTTATTTGTGTAATCAGGCCAAGGCCGAGACTCTGTAACTATTTTTATTGTGAATAAATGATGCTGTGTATGTGATTAATTATCAATCCTGCGGAAATCCTTGTTATGCTTTCAGATTCTTTGTATTCGGGGCAGAGTGATTATTCCTTTGTTTTCTTTTATGTTTCACACCTAAATCACAGGATTGATAGAAGTTGGAGGCTTTTTATAGAATTATCATTGGTTGATGCCGCTTTAATCCCAACTGTTGGATCACCGATATTGGATCGGCAAAGTTTATTTACATGGTTTTGATCCCGCAAGCGGAAATCCAGTTTACACTAAGAATCAGTGAAAAACATAGAGCGGATCCGAAATCCGGACTTGAAATATTATAGACAGAGGCTTTTAACTTTATCGGGTCCATGGATCTCAATCGCATCGCAACTCTGAAGCGGAAGGAGCCTGACTAGTGGACTTGCGACTTGCGATCGTGCGATTCCATCGTGACTGTTGGATCGTGAACAATCGTGGCCGTTGGATTGCGAAAGTAGTTTCGCAACAGGAAGTGGTATTTCGGGTGAGGCAGAAGTGGTAAGTGGTAATTCGGGTTGGGCACCCGATTCCACTAACCGTTCGACACGTAGCAGCTGAGGAGAGAGGAAAACCGCTTTTCGGGCGGGTAATCCCCATGCTATTTGTCCACCCGAAATCTTTGAAAGCCGTTGGATCTAGCGCGAGTTGATCGACGACGGAGGATCAACGGACTATTTGAAACTTCGGAGTGAATATTGACCGTTGGATCGGAGGATGTAATGGACGGCGGAGATCCTTGCGACTGGCGATTATGCGATTTAATCTGGACCGTTGGTTCATTTAGATTGTGATCTACGGTGTACCGTCGAGCGCTCCTAATTTAAAAGGGAAAATCATTGTTTTGGCCTTTTTTCCAAAGGCATTCCGGTTAAAAAGGAAAAGGCCAGATTGTTAACAAGAGGTGAACTGCGGGGTGATAGTTGGGGTTTCTTAAGCCACTGTTTCCGCCTGCGTCACTTCTTGTGGGAGCTAGAGAAGAATACTTTTCTAGAATTCTAGGAAGTTGTTTCTTTCATTTCAGTTGGGGCTGAAGATTAAAGAATTTATTAGAAAAGCGTTCGGTGGTTTTTGACTCGGAGGGGGTTTTACACCTAAAAATCCTGTGTCTACTATGTTCTTTTATTTACTGTCATTACTGCATAAAAATTAATAATAATTGAAGATTAATTAATGCTCTGAAAAGATTTAAAAGTGCTAATTGCTAAGGAATACTGATTCACCCCCCTGAGTATTTCCAACAATTGGTATCAGAGCTTGGTTCCTTGAATAGCAGTGTAACAACTGGAAGGAGATCATGGAGTATACTAAGAATAGAGTTCCTTTGTTCAATGTAAATAACTATGCACTTTGGAGTGGACGAATGCAGGTTCATTTGCTGGCGCAAAGATACGAAGTATGGGAAATCGTTGACAAAGGCTTCACACCGATCCACGATGAACAAGGTAAGAAAAATATGGTATATGATGCAAAGGCTAAAGATCTTATTGTCAGTGGGCTTATCGAATCTGTTTATCTTAAGGTATTGAGTTGCAAAACTGCTAAAGGGGCAAGCTTGAAAATATATATGCAGGTGACTCAAAGGTGAAAGAAGAAAAACTTCAAATTTTCAGGGCAAAATTTGAGCAACTCAAAATGAGGGAAGATGAAGATATTGCTTCATACTTTTAGCGTGTTGATGAAATAACAAATACATTGGAAGGTTTTGGAGAACCTGTTGAAACGAAAATTCTTGTCCAAAAGATCCTCAGAACCTTGCCAGCAAGATTTAACCCTAAGGTATATGTCTTGGAAGATAGATCAAATCTGACGAATCTCAGCATCGATGAATTGCATGGAATTCTTACGACATATGAAATGAGGATTGAAGAAGAGGATGACACATCTCACTTAGAAACAGATTTTGCCGCATCCAAGAAGAGTAGTAAGGACAAGCAGACTCCGAAAGCAAAAACTTGCAATTGTAAGGATGAGGAAAAGGAAGAAGATGAAGAAGAATTCTCAGATAAGGGTTTGCCTATTTCTCGCAGAAATTTAGAATAGGTATGGGAAAATTTAAAGGTAAATTTCCATTAATATGTTTTGATTGTGGTGAGGTTGGGCATTTTGCAGCCAAATGTCCTCACAAAAATGAGGTTGTTACGAAAGGAAATAAAAGTCCCAGGAAGTTCAACAAGCAAGGCAAGAAGAAATGGTTTAAGAAAAGTTTCTTCTCCAAAGAAGATAGCTCCTCATCCAAAGAAGACAGTGATAACGAAGAAGAATTCAGTGGAAGAGTATTGTTTATGGCCAAGCACAATAAGCAAGAGGCACCTGACAAAGAAGGAGACGAAGAAGAAGAAATGACTGAGGTTGAATTTCAAGACGAAGTGATCAGGGTTATCAAAGAGCTCAACGCCGAGAAGGAGCACGTCAACACTCTTGAAGACGAATTAAAGACAGAAAAGGAACAGGTCCTAAATCTTAAAATCAAGGTTGAAGAATACAAACAAACTGACGAATCGCTCAGGAAAGAATTAAAAGGAAAGAAACAAGGAAAGAGAAGCATTGGACGCTGAAATCGTTTCTTTAAGAAAGGAAGTAAAAAATGGAAAAACCCTTCAAAACTATGCCAACAGCTCAAAGACTTTGGACGAACTCATCAACAACCAACGATCATGCAGCAACAAGGCTGTTCTTGGTTACAAAGAAAAAATCGAAAAGGAGTTAAGTCCTTCTATGACAACTAAAGAAAATGTATATGCAAAATCTACCAAGCAGGTAGATCTCCCAGCTAAATTGGGAGATCAAGACTCGCAGGAAGAACCTTGGAAGACAAAATGTATATGCAAAATCTACCAAGCAGGTAGATCTCCCAGCTAAATTGGAAGATTAAGACTTGCAGGAAGAACCTTGGAAGACAATTCCTCGAAGAAGATTTCCTCCCAGGTATCAACCTATCTTTTATGGTCACTGTTATTCATGTGGAAAGTTTGGACATAGAGCTTCAGAATGTCGCATGTATATTTGGAATGAATATCATTCCAGGAGATCTCTCAGAAATGGATATTCCAGAACTCAGCATAATATCCACAAATTTGATCATTTGAGAGATGATGTCAAATGTTAGAAATGTAACAATTTGGGACATATGGCTAGGGATTGTGAAGTTCTAGACAGGTACAACTATTATCGGCAAAACCCTAGAAGCAAATTTGCAGGATCACGAGATAAACACCAAACATAATCTTGTATGAATAACATCGAATGTTAGAAATGTCATAACTATGGACACGTAGCTCGTAACTGCAAGTATAAGATGGAATCAACCATGAAAGAAAAGCTTGACGACGAGAATAAGAAGGTTTGGAAAGGAAAACAGGTACAGGATGAACAAGTACAAGATGACCAAGAAAAGCAAGAAAGCAAAAGGTCATGAGGAATTAGCAGTTGCTTCAGATAATGACTCAAGTCAAAATGGCCCATTAGGTGACTCACTATTTTGAACAATTTGGCTTGTTGACTCCTTAATGTTTACAGAGGAGGAGTCTATGCAACAGTATATGGCACAAGTCTACGATTGACAGGAAGGTAGTTTGAACAAGATGGAAATTTCATTACAGGTTTAGGGGGAGCAAAACAGTTGAAGGATTACAGATTACCAAGAACAAGGCAAGATTAGTCTGCAAAGGATATGCACAGGTTGAAGGAATTGATTTTGAAGAAACATTTTCTCCCGTTGCCAGAATGGAAGCTATCAGGATGTTTCTCGCTTATGCTTGCTTGAGAAAAATCAAGGTCTACCAAATGGATGTTAAGTTGACTTTTCTAAATGGTGAATTGGAGGAAGAAGTTTACATTGAACAACCCGAAGGTTTTTTGCTCTCTGACAAAGAAGACTACGTCTGCAGATTAAAGAAGGCTCTATATGGTCTCAAGCAAGCTCCTATGGATTGGTATGCTCGTCTTGATAGGTATCTACATCAACAAGGATTCAAGAAAGAAAGCGTTGACAACAATCTCTATGTGAAAGTGGATCAAGATAACCTAACGATTATCGAGGTATATGTGGATGATATAATCTCTGCAGTCTGGAAGCAATGATGACAGATTAAGTAAAGACTTTGCCACAAAAATGCAACGTGAGTTTGAAATGTCTATGCTTGGCGAGCTGACATACTTTTTGGGGCTTCAGATTTCTTAGTAGGATAAAAGAATATTCATATATCAAACCAAGTACATCAAGGAAATGCTAAAAAATTCCAGATGGAAGATTGCAAGCCAGTCCTTACCCCCATAATAACAGGTTGCAAATTAAGCTTAGAAGATTCATCAAAGGATGTGGACCAAATTTTGTATAGATCCATGATTGGTAGTCTCCTATATGTGACAGCCTCCCGACTTGATGTGATGTAGGCAGTTGGACAAGTAGCAAGATTCCAAGCAACACCAAAAGAATCTCATATTATTGCCGTCAAAAGAATTCTTCGATATCTTAAGGGCACAGTGGAATATGGTCTATGGTATCCCAAAGGAAATGATTTGGTTATCCAAGCTTATACAGATGCAGATTGGGCAAGAAGTGTTGATGATCGTAAGAGTACCAGTGGAGCAACATTCTATCTAGGTGGTTGTCTTGTTTCATGGTTAAGTAAAAAGCAGTCTTCAATCTTGTTATCCATAGCAGAAGCAAAATATGTCGCGGCAACAACTTGTTGTACTCAATTTCTCTGGATGACGCAAACTTTGCAAGATCTTCACATCAAGTTTTATGAGCCTATTCCCATATTTTGCGATAACACTAACGCCATTAGTATCTCCAAGAATCCTGTGATGCATTCCAAAACGAAGCACATTCCGATTAAATATCATTTCGTTAGAGAGCAGGTCGCCAAAAGGAATATCAAGCTTGAATATGTTGGCACAAAGGAACAAATTGCTGACATCTTTACCAAACCATTACCTCGTGAAGCATTTGAGTATCTTCACCAAAAGCTTGGGATTCTCCCAAGTTTTCATTAGACTCTTTCTCTTATCTACTCGAGTAGAAAGGGGGAGTGGAGGTGTGTACAGGTCCGCAGGATGGCTGTTTGTTAGGGGGAGTTACCCTTTGCCATTGATGACAAAGGGGGAGAGAAGGCAGTAGGAAGAGGTGTCATTATTGTAGGGGGAGTACTTGTGTTGCCATCAATGCAAAAGGGGGAGATTGTTGATTAGTGTTTGTCATTAATGTCAACCCAAGCAGCACCAGGGGCTACCCCGATCTTGCAAGGGAATTTTGACTTGACAAATTACTCTATTTTGAGTCAAGAATCTTCTATATGGATTCTACTCGTCGAGATGTTTCCGTTGATATATGGCACGCTAAGTAATTCCTCACGGTTTGAGAGATATTCATGTTTGAATTTAGTAACCCCAGTTAGTGGGCTAAAACCCTATGGGGTTGTGGCATGGCACTCATAATTGGTTGTAATCATTGAATAGTCAATAATTAATAAATCTTTTTTGCCCCTAAAATCCCTCCAACGTTCACTTGTTGAGGACCCTCTCAACTCAAGACATTCATATAAATAATGACCCTCATATCCTCCTCTAGTAGGGATTTCGTGGCTTCAAATAGGTCATCGTGGCATTTTCGCTATAACTTTCTTTATGGACAACTTCAGAAGCTGAAATTAAAACCCATTTGAGCCGAAATCTTGATGAACCTCATGACTAAATTTCAGATTTTGGTTCGCTATATTTTCAGAGATATGATCCGAGGAAGTTAGGGTTTTTGCAGGCTCCCGAATTCCATGTCAAACAAGTGATGTTGGGAAAATTGTCATAACTTTCTCTCTGAGCATTGGATTCAAATTTCGTAAATATTCACAGAAAGAGGACAGATTGTACTTTGTTGAGTAGTGTTTTCAGGACCTAAGGTCGCAACAGTGACACGTGGCACTTCATACAAGTTCGCTCTACTGAACCAGCCTATAATTAGGTCATTGTGGGAGATTGAGCATAACTCTTTCTTGAAAAATCCAATCTTGATCAGTTCTGTGGGGTTGCAAAGAGGACTCAGAGGGCTACCACAGGACAAAATTTTAGACCCTGGAGATCCGAAATGACATAGATACAACAGATTCAATATTGAGCTCCTAGAAGGCAAGAAAAAGCATGCATTCAAGGATCACTGCAGTAAGGACCACACATCAACAGTCAAGGGTAAGTATCCTACAACAAGGTATGTATGATTAAGTGTTTACATTTGAATTTTGAGTATCATCTCTGACATATGTTTTTGCAGGACAACGTAAGTATATACAGGGTCTCAGTTATATCTCTATGTCTCTATATGTCACAGTTAGTTTTGATACCACATTTCGGATGTCCTATTCTTGATACTACACATTTGATGCTACACCAAGTCTGCTAAATCTATATGATGTTGTAAGTTCATGTTACTTGTCTTGTCATAGTTGATAGAATGGTCTCTATTGTTGTACTTAGAACTTGGTTCATCACAAGTCTAGGGTTTGTCATCAGTTTCTATTGTATATATCTTTAGGTCAGTTTTGGATATAGTCTTGCATAGAGTCCAGGCCTATATCAAGAGTGGGAGTCTTTGTCTATTGCTGCAACAAGTCAACAACAAAATTGACAAGCACACTTCAGGTACGCAGTGTAATTTAATTTGTATTTATTCATTTTTATGCACTTACATGTGTTTTGCAGGCAGAGGTAAGTTGAAGGATATTTTGTTTTGTTTTGGGATTGGTTTCGTCGGGCCAATTTTGTATGTAGGTAGAAGAAGATTCAAGTATAACTTCAAGCAAGAATTCAAGAGTAGAAGTATCAAATCAAAGGAAGCATTGCAATGGGACATCCTTTGAAGACATGACAACCATTCGTATATTGTGAAGAAGTGTCAAGGCCAAGGGTCATCATTGTAAAGTTGTAAAAGAGTCATTTGTAAAAGTGTCACCATTGGAAGAGTCATTATTGTAAAAGAGCCAATCTACCTAGTGTCGAAAAGGCATAATTGGTAGGTATAGGAGTCTCTATTGGGATGATGTCATGGTTGTGTTGCAGGTCATCGTGTGATTGAGTGTTCGGTCAAAATCATTGTAAATCATATTGTATCGTGGATCATTGTCCGTGGTACGGGAATCCACACTATTGTTTCATTTCAGTCATTATAGGGTTGCAGGGAGGTGCTAGGCTGGTGCATGAAGTCACCTACAGGTTGGAGCCTGTGAACACTTCAGGGTGGTAGGTTGGTCAAGGATGTTGGGGCATCCATTCAGTTGACTACTGAAGAAACCAGGGCGTTGGGGTGTCCTTCCAATGGGAGTTGGAGAAGAATGATTTTCTAGAATTCTAGGAAGTTGTTGCTTTCATTTCAGTTGGGGTTGAAGATTAAAGAATTTATTAGAAAAGTGTTTGGTGGTTTTTGCCCGGAGGGGGTTTTCCACCTAGAATTATTGTGTCTACTGTGTTCTTTTATTTACTATTATTACTGCATAAACATTAATAATAATTGAAGATTAACTAATGCTCTAAAAATATTTAAAAGTGCTAATTGCTAAGGAATACTGATTCACCCCCCCTCAGTGTTTCCAACAGAGATCCTGCTCCTAATTATCCATCCGAGAATATACTCCTTCAATATATGCGAAGTTGCAAACCTTGTTCTTATTCGAGTTGCTTTAGAGAATGCGAGATTCTATATTCCCATTTGTGGTGACCCTAGGTGGGTATATATAGTGGTCATGCCTCCATAATGAGCCGACATAACCAAGTGATTTGTTGTGTCTCTTTTGCTAGCTGACATGACTTCAATTTACATTATTTTGCTGGCCAACGTGACAATTTTCCATCGTTTTGCTTGCTTGTCTTCAGGAGGATTATATTGGTCTTGGAGGGTTGTTCTTAGACACTAGGTAGCTTCATATACATTACAAATATGCTCAAGAAGAGCTCATGTTTTTGACTCTTTGACTTTCCTACACCTCTGGAATGATCAAGAAACTCATTCATATGATTTACAAAAATAATATTTCTTTTCTTTACAAATGCAAAGATCAAAATTGCATGTATAAATATCGAACCTAGTTACATTTTCTTCAACAGGGTGGAAGAGAAAAGCGCACACAATAGAGGGAAAATTTCTCTCAGGGAACTTCGAGTCTCAGAAGTTCGATTTTTCCAGGCAAATTGGCAGTAACAACTAGCAGATCTGTGCATTCTACAAAGGAGTGCAAGTAGAAAAGCAACAGTTGAGCAGAGGGAAAGAGGGAGTTTTTGAAAGTTTTTTGAGATGGCCACAACATAGGTTAGAGATCAGGATAGGTTGGATGGAACTTCCAACTATGTCATTTGGAAGACTAGGATATCCTTCCTTCTAGATGAATATGGCCTGAAAGGATATATAGACTATGTGGTGGCAGTTCCTTAGGATGCGGATTAACAGAAAGAATACGAGAAGGAGATGGCAAGGGCGACGCGATTGATCTTGGATGGAGTCCGAGATCATATTGTCTCACATGTGGCAGATAAGGGTACAACCAAGGAAATGTGGGATGCTCTCTCCACACTATATTAGTGTACTTCTGAGCGGCAGAAGATGTTCCTGGAAGAAAAGCTGAGATGCATCAGGATGTAGAAGGGATAAGGCATAGATCCCTTCCTCACCAGGATTCAGGAGGTCTAGGATCAACTTGTTTTTGTTGGGGTAGCACCTCAACCATCAGAGCGAGTGCAATTGGCACTTAACAATGTCTCTGAGGATTGGTAAGCGTTCGTCCAAAGAATATTGGGCAAAGACACTTTGCCAAGATGGGACTGAATGTGTGCCGATTTGTAGCAGGAGGAGTTGAGGCGAGCTCTGTTAAAGAGCTCCATCTGTCCTCCTCCTCCTTCACCACAATAGCAATAGATCGAAAGTGGTGAAGGAGGAGGAGAATGTGGTCCTAGAATCTAAGGGTCCTAGTCAGGGGTAGGGGGAGTAGAGAAAGAAAAAGAAGGACCTATTAAAGGTCAAGTGCTTTAGATGTTGTGAGATTGATCACTACACAATGTAGTGTCCTCTTAGGAAGAAGGACAAGCAGGAGAAGTAGGACTAGCAGGCAACGTCAACCGAGATCGATAAGTTGTTCTCCAGGTTGGAAGAGGACTTCGCGATGATGGTAGCCATACCTCCAAGAGTGAGGTGGGGTGACTGGCAGTTGTAGCCCCAGAGAGCTACAGATTGGGGCAGGTTCCACTGAGGAGTCCACCTCATGGATCATTACCTAGCTATGGGGGCCCACTGTTTTCAGTAGCAGGATGGATCAGTGTTAGGAGATGCGGTTAGATTCTGGAGTGACAGTTGCAGATTAGTAGAAGTCAGATATTGGGGGGCGTCGGTGCAGATTTGGCAACAATGTAGAGTTGGCAGCAATGCAGAGAGGCACGGTGCAGAGTAAACAACATCCCAGATTCTTTAGAGACAGTGCAGAGGCTAGTAGCAGTCATAGACTTGGGTGACAGATGCATCGTACTGAACACATATGATTCAGTATTTCAGATGCTTCTCAGTTGCAGTTATTGCAGTTGCGGAAACAAAAGATGAGAGGGAGTTGCAGTGTAGATGCAATGTTGCTAGTAGTACAACAGGGTCAACAACAACATGGATGCAACATCAAAGTTGCGCAGTGGTTGGTGGGCAGTGGCAGCCACAACGTGACAAAGGATGATACAAAGATAGAGTGTTGTGGCAAGGTGTGCAACAAGAGAACACAATCCTCGCTAAGAGGGATTGTAATCCTCGCTAAGAGGGAGTGTTAGTTTTTGTAGCATCAGATATGTTCTAGCCACAAAATTTGTTGGAGAGGCTAGAATACATGAGATCTTCAAAACCCATAAATCGTTTATGGAAATTCCACCTAGAGATGGCTTAATTAGATTATTAACCCATTTTTTAACGTTTCCTAAGTCTAAACTTAGGAAAACTGGTTAATTAATCAGAATTAATTAAGTCAAGGTGCGAATCATCTAGAAACTCACATGGATAGACTTCAAGATGATCCTAGCCCTTGATTAAGATTTAATCTTGGCCATTGGTGTTCCAATATTGGATTATAAGAAGTCGTCGATGGGAAATTGGAGAATACACACCAGCGGTTTGATTTCCTTGACAGATTGATTTCTAGAGAGCAACAATAGTTGCCGGAGAGCCAGAGATTGAAGCAGAGTCAGTGAGGGGCAGAGACAGTGATCTAGAGGAAGTTTTCCAGATCTGGAAAGGCAGCAGTAAGGGGCCGAGTTATTCCCAATGAGGCAGCGTAGAGCACTGTGCAGTTGCTTCAATAGAGCAATTTGATTTAGTTGGAGGAAAAGTCGTTTTTAGTTCCAAAGCCCAGGTAGAGGGTACAGAGTAGCGAAGAAGCGATTTACTCAACAGAGACAGGAAGAATGACTTCATCAGAGGTAGTTCCAGGCTAGACATCATAGGGCCAACACAAACACTGCACAGAGGCCAGCGTGAGGGTTCCAGGAGGACGAGTTTCTCAAGGAAAGTTGTGTCGGGGTTGCTTGGGGAAGAAGGGTAATTCCCTTTGATAATTTTGCCCACATTTTCTTGCCATTTGGATTGCCAATTTGTCAAAATTGGCAACTAGGGCAAAATTCCACCTTAGGACAACTCATATGATGGAGATGATTATTGCATTGGATTCCTCTTTTCAAGAGGTCCAATTTTGATATAAAGATCATCTCATTCTGACAAGTAGAAGTGGAATTTTGAATTTATTCTCTCTCATGTACAAATTGTCAAGGTTGGCCTCAGTCAAATGTAGGTTCAAGAAGCCCAATGGATGTGTCTCCACACCCTCAATGAACTGTGTAAATAGGAGTGACCTCTGTCTTCATTTGGAAATAACTCATCACATCATACATATCTCTCTCCTCTCTTGATTGGTTCGTATAGCTTGGGGACAACCTCTCTCTTCTTCGCACGTGTGGTAGGGGGCTAAAAATATTAGGACAAGGACAGGCCGAATTTCAGAGAAACAGACCAACGTTGACCAAGTGTTGACTAGGGCTCATTTGACCATGTTTGACTTCGATCTTCAGGGAAGAATTCCGATTTCTCTAGGCCGAGTTGCTGGGCACAGATTTCGAGGTGTTTTGGGCAGGTTGACTTCAGCATTGACTTCATATTTGACTGCAGAAATTACAACATTGTTTCTCTCTACTTTGACTAAGTTTGACCGAACTGTTTTGGGCTGACTTTGGCTTTCTTTGAAGGCCAAATTAGTCTGCTGTTGATTGAGCTGCTTGGAGGACATTTTGATGTTGATTTGACCAGCGTTGACTTTCTGGTTAGGGTTGCAGTTAACTGTTTTTGACAGGGATGTTTTGACTATGTATTGGGCAAGTAAATTTGATCTATGTACTCTCTCTATGTGCTGAACTATTGAATAATAATAAGAAGATTTGATTAAAGGGTTTTCCCCACATTGGGGTTTTTCCCTGGCATCTGCCAAATCTTGTGTCCTCTTGTCTTGGCTTGTCTTCTGCACATGTTTTTATGTTCTATTTGCATTTACTATCAATGTGTTTAAGTTAATGTGATTGCTACTATTGGAAATTGTCATTGGGCTGATAAGGAACATTGAAGTAAATTGTGCTAAAGCATATAACATACCATTGTTATCTAAAATTAACATGGTATCAGAGCTCAGGTGAAGACAAAGCCCAAACAAGAGTGAGGAAAAGCAATCACTAAGGGAAGTTGTTGGACAAGAACTTGGAACTAGTCCCAATGACGACTACATCTTACTTCAAATCCGAGGACAAGCTTAAGGACAAATCCGACTATCATGCATGGAAGATGTCTCTAGATTTGACATTGGAAGAAAATGATGCCATGGACTATGTCAAAGGAAGAGTAGTGGAGCCTCCTTCAAATGCATCTGCAGTTGCACAAACAAAGTACAAGAAAGGTGAGGTTAAAGCTAAGAAAATTATTGTTGATTCTATTCACAAGCCTTTGGTTGCCTATATTTCTGATTTGGAAACATCTAAAGAGATATATGACAAGTTGGTTGGGATGTTCAAAGTAAATAATGCAAATCAAGTTCTCTTTCTCAAGAACAAGTTGAAAGACATCAAGATGGATAGAGAAGAATCCATTCAATCCTACTTCATGAGAATTACTGAAATCAAGAATGATCTCCTATCTATTTGAGAAGTCATCGGTGACAGGGAGCTCACTCTTATTGCACTAGGAGGCCTTACAAGAGAATGGGATGTGTTCAACACTACCATCCTCAACAATGACAGGATTCCAGGATTTGATGAAATATTGGCTAGATGCACTCAAAAGGAAATAAGGATGATGGGAAGAGACAAGCCCTCAAATGGAAACAATCCTACTGCCTTCTCCGCTCATGCTAAGAGGAAGAACAATGTTGGTCCAAGAAGACAGGGTCAAGGGTTCAAACCGAGATTCAAAGAAGGAAGAAGGGAGATGCTTCAATTGCAACAGGTTTGGACATTTTGCTAGAGAGTGTCCTCACAAGAAGGAACTCCAATAGATGATGACAGCCATAACAACAACTACAAGGGCAATGGCAATCAAAGGAACAAGAAGTTCAATAACAAATGAAAGACGAATGCTCCCACTGCTCGAAATGGAAATGGTCGTCCTCCCAAGAAGTCGAGAAACTCCAGGTATGAAGAAGGTAATGTTGGTGAAAAGCAAAAAGAATTTTAACTTATTTCTTCCCTCACCACTGCCTCTCCTCTGGATACATTGGATCATTAGTTGATTGATAATGGTGCCTCAAGGCACTTCACTGGGTACAAAGATTCATTGGGTACAAAGAGGCTCTCTCAAACTTGATTGAAAAGAAGACGAATATGGAGATTATACTTAGGGATAATGCCACTTATCCCGTGAAAGGAATTGGGACTGTTACTCTTCACTTAAATCAAGGTCAAACCCTTCATTTACAAGAAGTGTTGTATGTACCTGATCTGAAAAAGAATTTGGTCTCTATTTCTGCGATGGAAGATAAAGGTTTCAAGGTGACATTCATTGATGGGAAGGTTCGTGTTTGGCAAAGGAACCCAAGAGATGCATTCACTCTTGGATTCAGGGTTGAAGGTCTTTATCAGGTTGGAGGAAGTTCGTTGGGAGCAATGACTTGCGATACTTCTCTTCAATCTGAATTATGGCACCGAATATTTGCTCACCTTCATTACAAAGCCTTACCTGATGTAAGAAAGATGGTCATAGGTATGCCCGAATTCAACTTAGATCATGAAGGTGTGTGTCAGGGTTGTGTAGCTGGAAAACATACAAGGGGACCATTCCCCTCAAGTCAAAGTCAAACTACCGATGTTCTTCAATTGGTCCATTCTAATCTATCAGGTATGTTGCCCATAACATCTTTGGGTGGATAATTGTACTATGCAATTTTTGTGGATGACTTCTCTCGCAAAACATGGATCTATTTCTTAAAGAAGAAGGACGAAGTGTTCAAATTGCTCCGCTCTTTCAAAGCCTTGGTCAAGAATCAAATAGGGAAGAAGATCAAAATATTGAGGACCGATAATGGGACTGAATATGAGTAAAATGAATTCATTGACTGTTGTAGAGAAGCTAGGATTAAGAGGGAGACCACTACTATATATACTTTCGAGCAAAATGGATTTGCGAAAAGGAAAAATCATACTATCATAGAAGCCACCCTTAGCCATGCTTCATAACCAAAGTCTACCGAAGTTCTTATGGGGAGAAGCTGCCAAAACCACTGTGAATGTTCAAAACAGATGCCCACATCAAGCATTGGACTTCAAGACACCTGAAGAAGTATTCACTGGTAAGAAACCTAATGTTTCTCATTTTAGAATTTTTGGTTGTTCCGTATATTTTCATGTGCCAAAAGAGAAAAGAAACAAACTAGATGAATCTGGGAATAAAAGAATGTTTGTGGGCTACAATGAAACTTCGAAGCCATATAGAATCTATGTGCCTAGTCAAAGGGAATTAGAAATAAGTCATGTTGTCACTTTCGATGAAGATTTTGTGCTTACGAAAGTCCGAGATCTTCCCATCCCTAGGAAGGACAATGATGATGATGATGCAGGAAAATGGGATGAACCTCCGTCTAATGACCCGATGCCCGATGGATCCCATTGATCCACTTCCTAGTGAGCCCTCTATTTCAAGAAAAAGACCTTTGCGGTTCAAAGATACTCTTGAAGATGCTGAGAGACATATTGCACTGAGGGGGACTTCGTGAAAGCAAGAAGCTAGACAGGTACCAAGGGTACTTAGCTGCCATGAGTACCATTGTACAATTTCAGCCTTGTACATTCGAAGAAGCCGTGAAACACCAAGTTTGGAAGGATGCGATGAACGAGGAGTATGAGTCGAACATGAAGAATGATGTCTGGGATGTGGTTCCTAGACCCAAGGACAAGTCAGTGGTCACTTTAAAATGGCTCTAAAAGATCAAACATGGACCTGATGGAAGTACTGAAAAGTTCAAGGCCAGATTTGTTGCTCGAGGTTTCTTTCAAAAGGAAGGAGTAGACTATGATGAGATATTTGCACTGGTTGCCCAATATATCACCGTCTGTTTGATCATAGCCCTTGCTGCCTCGCAAGGATGGAGACTTCACCAAATAATTGCCTCGCACGGATGGAGCCTTCACCAAATGGATGTCAAAAATGCCTTCTTGCATCGCTTGCTTAAGGAGGAAGTCTATGTAGAACAACTTGAGGGGTTCGAAGTTCAAGATCGAAAGACACATTGTAATATTCCTACTTAGCCAAGGCTAATTGGAATATTTGATTTTGCTCAATTTTGCCTTCTATAGTTATTTATAAATAAAAAGGTGAGGAAAAGGGGGACATAACTCACCTTTAGAATAAAATCACTTCCTAGTAGCACAACGTTGTGACTTAATGGGGAGCCAAGGGGGCCAAAGGACCACGCAGACACTTGGAAGGACTGCGCAGACGGAAAGGAACACGTGGCAAGAGAGGGACTGCGTTGGAAGAGGTGGGCCTTGGGATTGAGAGAGGCCAACGCTATAAAGGAGAGGGGAGCCTCCTCATTTTGTCATTCGATTATGTGCATTTGAGCTAGTCACTTCAACTTAGAGCACGTTGGCTGTTTAGCTGGTCTGCAGCACTATTTAGTGCATCGAGTGTCTTCGTTCGGAGATCTCACCCTTAGCCCCGGGGGACTTTTAGTGCCTGCTCGGGCAAGGTAGTTTTCAGCAGTCTTTTACAGAAGGATTGATCTTTGGAGGGAGGAGGAACTGAGCATTTTGGATAACTGCGCAGTCTTGAGAGAGGGACGCAGTTCTTTTGGTGGGAGTTCCGGATAGAGGGTTTTGCGGAGGATTTGAGCTGGGGAGATTGAGCAGGGGATCAGCCCTTGCATATTGGAGGATTTTGGCAGAGTTTCAGGTGGAGTTTTGGAGGATTCTATTCAGTGGCAGCGCAGAGCCTTGAGGGACAGCGTAGATCCCGAAGGGGGTGATTTTCGGGGGTCGGCTATTTTAGAAAAGCTTTCTAGGTTTTTCTAGGTTTCTTGAGTAGAGTCTGATTCCAGAGTTTCAGTATTCCTGAGGAGGGAAACAACCCCAAATCCTCATTTGATTTCCAGCAGTAGCAGTAGCACGACGGTTCTCCAGCAGCATGGACGCAGTTCAGAGAGAGGCCATTTCTTTGCTATTCTGAGTGTATTTCTTCACTTGCCTTGTGCAAGTCGAGGTGCTACCTGTCTGATCACCTCTTGTACTCTTTCCATTACTCAGTATAATAAAATGGCTTAGCATTTCTCTCTGCATTTCTTGAGTATCTTCTTATATTTCATGTTCACGTTATTATATGTTGTACCACTGTTATTTTTATCACTTTGAGTTTCTCGGTCAGTATATCATTTGGACGTGTTAGGTTGGAGTTTGCTTGGGTTTGAGGGATATCACGGAAACGGGATATTACACACATGTATGCAGGTTGAACAAAGCCCTCTATGGGTTGAAGGAAGCCCCAAGGGCTTGGTATGAGAGGATTGATAACTATCTTATGAATCTGGGATTTACAAGAAGCAATGCTGACCCGAACCTATACTTCAAGGTTGAAAAGGACAAGCCTCTCATTTTGGTCCTTCATGTGGATGATCTATTTTTGACAGGTGATGATCCTCTCATTCATCAATGCAAGAGGGAGTTGGCTTCCAAATTCGAAATGAAGGACCTAGGACTGTGCACTACTTCCTAGGACTAGAGGTCTGGCAAAATCCAGGTGAGATTTTCCTTTCTCAAGGAAAATGCACCGAGAATCTACTTGAGAGGTGGGATGGTGGACTGCAAGTTCGTGTCTACTCCGATGGAACTCAACTTCAAGAAGCTATGTGGAAGTGCTGTTGGGCTCGGATTAGCGAACTCTTCCAAGTATTGTCAACTTATGGGGGCCCTGATGTTCTTGGTAAACTCCCATCCTGACATATGCTTTGCTGTGAACACGTTGAGTCAATTTATGGTCGAGCCCGATCACATTCATTGGATTTTTGCTAAGAATCTCTCGAGATATCTTTGGGGCACAATCCACTATGGACTGAGATACACTGCCGGGAATTTGAGGCTTCATGGATATTCAGATGCTAACTGGGTTGTTAGTGTGGTGGGTCGTAAGAGCATGTTTGGGCGCTGCTTCTCTTTAGGGTCTGCGTCAATATCATGGATGAGAAGGAAGCAGAAATCGATTGCTTTAAGCACCGCCGAGGCCGAAAACATTTTTGCAAGTATGGCTTGTTGTGAAGTTGTTTGGTTGAGGAAGCTCTTCAGTGAGCTATTTGAGCACGTGCTAGATACCATTGTGATCTTCTGCGACAATTAGAGTGGGATTTGCCTATCAGAGAATCCCGTGTTCCACGACCGCTCCAATCACATTGATATCAGGTACCATTTTATCCGAGATATGGTACAACGGGGAGCAATAAGGCTCGAACACATAGGATGTATGAGCAGGTCGCAGACATTCTCACAAAGCCCTTGGGGAAGGTCAAATTCTTAACCTTTTGACAGAGACTTGGATTCATGGAACGACCCTCCAATGAGGGTCCCGTATGAGTTGAACACTGAGCTCTGAGAGCTCCTGAGGGCCTGGGGTACTTCTTGGAGGTACGAGCGACCATAGGGTCAATGGTTCATCTTCCCCTAATGTGCACTAGATACAGGGTGAGTGGTTCACCTTCCCCTGTGATAACCCATGATGGTTGACATGTGTGTAGGGTGAGTGGTTCACCTTCCCCCTACGATTGTGGACACATGTATGAGGGTGAGTGGTTCAACTTCCCCTACGATTGACATATGCATAGGATGCATGGTTCACCTTCTCCTATGGTATATGAGCAGGATGAGTGGTTCACCTTCTCCTGCCGATGCCCCAACTAACATCCTACCCATGGAGTCCATGACTCATGGGAAGTACCTCTCATCTGGCCAACGAGTTGGGAAAAGTGGTTAGGGATCATAACACTACCGATGGATGCATCATGTACTGCCGTACTCCCTATGACTAGGATGCATGGTATTCAACAACTTGATTTGGGATTAAGGACTGACTTTTGTCAGTGGAGAGTTGTATGATCTTGTGACTTACTCTCAATTACTTCTTCTTCATTATTACTTCATGGTGTTGCAAAGTAGTGATGACAAAGATGGTACATGATGACAGGATGTCATGTTGATGACAAATGGATTGGCAGGTGGAATTATCCCTAGTTGAGAGGTAGTGTTAAAATTGGCAACTAGGGCGAAACTTCACCTTAGGACAACTCATATGATGGAGATGATTATTGCATTGGATTCCTCTTTTCGAGAGGTCCAATTTTGATATAAAGATCATCTCATTTTGACAAGCAGAAGTGGAATTTTGAATTTATTCTCTCTTATGTACAAATTGTCAAGGTCGGCCTCAGTCAAATGTAGGCTCAAGAAGCCCAATAGATGTGTCTCCACACCCTCAACGAATTGTATAAATTGGAGTGATCTCTCTCCTCATTTGGACATCACTCATCACATCCTACATCTCTCTCTCCTCTCTTGAAATGTTTGTACATCTTGGGGACAACCTCTCTCTTCTTCGCACGTGTGGCAGGAGGGCAAAAATTTCAAGACAGGGACAGGCCGAATTTCAGAGAAATAGACCAACGTTGACCAGGGGTTGACTAGGGCTCATTTGACCATGTTTGACTTCGATCTTCAGGCCAAAATTCTGATTTCTCTAGGCCGAGTTGCTGGGTACAAATTTCGAGGTGTTTTGGGTAGGTTGACTTCAACGTTCACTTTAGATTTGACAACAAAAATAACAAGTGTTTCTCTCTCGTTTGACTGAGTTTGACCGCACTGTTTTGGCCCGACTTTGACTTTCTTTGAAGGCTGAATTAGTCTGCTGTTGACTGAGCTTCTTGGAGGACATTTTGACGCTGAGTTGACTAGAGTGGACTTTTTGGTTAGGGCAACAGTTGATTGCTGATTTTGACAAGCCTATTTTGACTATGTATTGGGCAAGTAAATTTGATCTATGTACTCTCTCTTTGCTGAACTATTGAATAATAATAAGAAGATTTGATCAAAGGGTTTTCTCCACATTGGGGTTTTTCACTAGCATCCACCAAATCTATTGTCGTCTTGTTTTGGCTTGTCTTCTACACATGTTTTTATGTTCTATCTGCATTTACTATCAATGTGTTTAAATTAATGTGATTGCTACTATTGGAAATTGTCATTGGGCTGATAAGGAACATTGAAGTAAATTGTGCTAAAGCATAGAACATACCATTGTTATCTAAAATTAACAAAGTTGGGCACCATAGATTGTACTCAAATTTCCCTACTGCTTAATAATAAAAACCCTTAGTTGTTGCACCGCTTTTCCAAAGTTGGGTTTTTCTGGGAACATTTGTCCAACAATAACATTGTCATTTTTGTGTGTGTGCTAGTATTTTCTCACTTTTCAGCGCTATTATTTCCACAATTTTATTTGTGAAGGTTGTAGTGTGATTTATTTAGTATTTTTCGTAGCAAATAAATTGTTAAATTAATTAACAATTAGAGGAATAATTTCCAGTTGCTGCAATAGGATTTCAGTTTTGAAATTTTCACACAAAAATCGTTTCTGGAAATTCCACTTAGAAGTGCCTCAATTAGATTATTATCATATTTTTTAATATTTCCTTAGTCAAAACTTAAGAAATTTGGTTAAGTAATCAGTATTAATTGAGATAAGGTGAGAATCATCTAGAAACTCACACAAATTGACTCCGATATGATCTTAGCCATCAATTAAGATTTAATCTTGGCCATTGGAGTTCCAATAGAAGATTATAAGAAGTCGATAGGTAGATGGAGAACACACTTGTGAGACACAAAGATCAATTTATTTGGGTAGTTCGGTTTTCCAGAGGCAGCAACCAAAAGAGTTCGAGCTAGAAGGAAGCAGATACAGAGAGGGGTAGGGACAGTGAAGCAGGAGGAAGATTTTCTAGACCCAGTGAGTGCATTTGCAGAGAGGCTGAAATTTCTCCAGAAAACTGTGCAGATGCAACGCAAAAGCTTTAGAGGGCAGTTCGATTTGCTAAAGGAAGAAGACGTTTTCAGTTCTAGAGGCTTGGCAGAGGTTCCAGAGGGCTAGAGAAGCGTTTTCCCAGTCAGTAGTAGGCAAGACGACTTGATTTGCGGTTGTTCCGGGCTAAGCGTGTAGCAGATTGCGCTAGGGTGACACAGACGCTGCGCAGGGCTAGGTGGACAACTTGATTTTCGGTGGCAGTCGGGTGGCGAGATTGCTCGGAGTGAGGGTATTTTTCCCTCAAAATTTTTTTGTCACTGTTTTCTCTCTAGGATTGCCAGTTTTCAGCGTCCAGATTGTACTCAGATAATTTCACTGCTGCTTAATAATAAAAACTCTCCGCCTGCTGCACCAGTTTTCCCAAGTTGGGTTTTTCCAGGGACATTTGTCCAAAAGTAAGTGTGTGATATTTTTATGTGTGTGTGCATATTTTTTAGTTTCGAGTGCTATTATTTTCCGCAATTTTATTTGTGAAGGTTGCAATGTGATTTATTCGATATTTGTTGTAGCAAATAAATTGCTAAATTAATTAACAATTAGAAGAATTAATTCCAGATGCTGCAATAGGATTTTAGTGGTGAAATTTTCACATGGTATTAGAGCATGATTGATCAAACTTGGAAGCTCAGAAGTGGAGGCAGGAATTTGTTGTTTAGAGGGAGCAACAAGATGAATTTCTGGAGATCCTGAGCTAGGTAGATCGAGTTGCTTGGGGAAGTTCGATTTGTAGAAAAATATGGCTTTCTAGTTGAGTGATACCAACAGGCAGAGGGAGCAGCAGTAGCTTAGATTTTCGCTGAGGATATTATTTTTTTAGAGCACAAAAGGTTTTGCAGCAGTTTGCTAGAGCGGAATCCATGCTGGGTGGAAGAGAAAAGCACACGCAACTGAGGGAAAATTTCTCTCAGGGGATGTGAGTTTTAGAGATCTGATTTTCCATTTGCAAATTGGCAGTAGCTGTAGGTAGAGTTCCTCACTCTAGAAGGGAGTGCGAGTAGCAGATCCAACAACCAAGTAGAAGGAAAGAGGGAGTTTCGACTAGATTTGAGATGGCCATAGTTGGGCTCAGGGATCAAGATAGATTGGATGATGCCTCTAACTATGTTATTTGGAAGGCCAAAATGTCCTTTTTCCTTGATGAGCATGGTTTGAAGACCTATGCGGTGAATGTGGCCTTAGCTTCCAAGGGTCCCAGTCAGGGGCAGGGGGAGAAGAAAAAGAAGGCGAACCTGTCAAAGGTCAAGTGCTTCAGATGTGGCGAGCTTGGCTACTACAGTATGCAATGTCCTCTCAGGAAGAAGGACAAGCAGGACTAGGCTGCAACGTCTACTGAGATAGACAAGCTATCCTCCTGATTGGAGGAAGAGTTTGCCATGTTTGTGACTATACCTCCAGGAGAGAGGTGGGGCGATCTATAACTATAGTCCCAGAGCAGCGTAGACTCGGGCAGGGTCCATTGAGGTGTCCTCATGGATCATTACCTTGCTAGATGGGCCCACAATATTCCGTAGCAGGATGGATCAATGTAAGTGTTGTAGTAAGATTTTAGAGAGACAGTTGAAGACTAGTAGCAGTTAGGTGTTGATGAGCACGGTATAGTGTTGGCAACAATGCAGAGTCAGCAACAACACAAATTCCTGAGTGGATAGTGCAGTGGCTAGTAGCAGTAAGGATTGAAGAGATAGATATAATAGACACAATTGATTCAGTATTTTGGATGCTTCTCAGTTTCAGTGGTTGTAGTTGCAACAACGACAGAAGAGAGGGAGTTGCAGTGCAGATGTAGAGTTGGCAACAGTGTAGCAGTGTTAGCAACAACACATATGCAACAACAGAGTTGCGTAGCGGTTGGTGCGTAGTGGCCAAACATCAGCAACGTTACAGATGGGTGATATAGAGATAGGGTGTTGTAGCAACAGTGGTGCAACACTAGAACACCTTCCTCGCTAAGAGGGAGTGTTAGTTTTTGTAGCATTGGAGGTGTTCTAGTCTAATTGAAGTGTCTCAATTAGATTATTAGCCTATTTTTTAATATTTCCTAAGTCTAAACCATAGTTTTAAAAACCGGTGGAAAAAACCGGTTACCGGCCTAACCGGCCGGTTGGAAGCCTGGCCGGTCCGAACCGGTCCATCTAACCCGGTTCATAGCTGCACTTGCCCAAAAAAAGGCCCTAACCGGTAAAAACCGGCCGGTTTAGGGCGGAACCGACCGGTTTATAGCTAACCGGCCGGTTCCGTCCTAAACCGGCCGGTTTATGGACAGGCCGCCGGCTAAACGGAAAAGCGCAACGGTTTTCGGTTCTTGGGGTGGTTTAGGGGTTTTGGGGGGCAGGGAAAGGTGTTTTCCCTCCAAAAACACCCTCACACTTGCTATAAGACACCCCTCTCACTCTCATTTGTCTCACACAACTGATTTGGAGTGTTTGTGAGTGTTTGTGAGTTTGTTTTTGAGCTTGGAGAGTGTGGAGTTTTTGCTGAAGTAGTCATCTTGGAGTTGGAGTTGGAGCTATTTTGGAGATAGTGTGTAGCTATCAGTGGAGTTGCCATCTTCAAGAGGAGGCTAAGGGAGCTAGTTTGCATTTCCAGGTAAGGATTTGCACTTGATAATTCCTCATTTGAGTCTGCTGTCCATGATTTTTTTTTTTATGTGTTATAAACTTCTCACTTCTATGATCTATCATGTATGCTATAAACTCTCTAGCTCTATGCTATCAAATTTTATAGCTTGAATCTTGCATGTGCATTTGTTTTCCTACATTTATCTTTGGTTTTCCATTTTGCTTAGCTGCAATTTTTTTTTTAAATGGCAGATTTCTTTGCAAATTGTTATTATTTCAAGCAAACATGGCTCCAAAAGGAAAGGACAGTGCATGGGCTCATTGTGATGTAATTGATGGAAAAATGATATGCAAATTATGCCATAAATCTATTGGAGGTGGGGGTATTCTTAGGTTGAAACAACACTTGGCTGGGGTAAGAGGCCAAGTAAAGCCATGTGACCAAAAGAACTGTTAGGTCCTATTAGAGCAGAATACATTGCCAAGCTTGAAAATTTTTGAGGATAAGGCTAGGGAGAAGGCCATCTAAGATGAAATTGCAAGGAAAAGGGAATTAATGGAAGCCATGAATGTTATGAAAGAAAGTGGGTATGCTGATTATGAGATTCAAGACTCCACTTCTATCCCTTCCACCAATGACCCCTTTCACTATGTTCATCCTTCTATTGGAGTTGGCCAACCATCAAAAGGAACAAAGAGACCAAACATCCAAAGTTATTTCTCACCTTCTGCCAACATTGCCTCTTCTAAATCTAATCCCACTTCCTCCCAGCCAAGTTCTCAACCCACTTTGGATCAACATTGGAAAAAACAATGCAAAGAAACTTCTCACCAATACATTGCTAGATGGTGGTATGATTCAGATATCCCATTTAATGCTGCTCGCTCACCTTATTACCAAGCTATGTGGGACTCTGTTATAGCTGCAGGAAAGGGCTTCAAAGGCCCTAGTATGCATGACTTGAGGGGAGCTCTTTTGCAAAAAGAGATATCTTCCATTGATGAGTATTTGGATGAGTTTAGAGAGTCATGGGTCAAAACAGGTTGTTCCATTATGTCAGATGGATGGACCGATGGAAAGAACCGCACTATCATTAATTTCCTTGTTTCTTGCCCTCAAGGAACCATGTTTTTGAAATCAGTTGATGCATCTGATAGGGTAAAGGATGCAAGCCTTCTATTTGAGCTTTTGGATAACATTATTCAGGAAGTTGGGGAGCAGAATGTTGTGCAGGTCATCACTGATAATGCCTCAAACTATGTTCTTGCTGGAAAGATGCTTGAGGCCAAATATAAGACCATATTTTGGACTCCATGTGCTGCACATTGCATAGACCTCATGCTTGAGGATATAGGCAAAGTGGAGTGGGTAAAAAACACTGTAGAGCATGCCAAGTGCATTACAAAATACATTTACAACCACTCATGGGTATTGAGCCTAATGAGGAAACACACTGGAGGCAAAGAGCTTGTTAGGCCTGCAATTACGAGATTTGCAAGTCACTTCCTCACATTGCAATGTCTCAATGGTCAACATAGAAACTTGCAGAAAATGTTTTCCTCTGAAGAATGGTCTAAATCTCGGTGGGCTCGTAGACCAGATGGAAAAGACACCAAAAAGAAAGTGTTAGACACTTATTTTTGGAAAAGGTCTGTAGAGCTTGTGAAAATTACCGAGCCCCTTGTTAAGGTGCTAAGGTTGGTGGATGGGGAAAGATTGGCCATGGGCTACATTTATGAAGCTATGGATCAGGCAAAGGAGCAGATACGGGCAGCTTACAATGACAGGTTAGCTAAATATGGCCGTATATGGGAGATCATTGATAACAGATGGAACAATCAACTCCATCGTCCTATACATGCAGCCGGGTATTTTTTGAACCCAAGGTATCACTATAAAAATCGGCTAGGAGATCAGCATGATGGGGAGGTCAGAGCTGGATTGATTGATTGCTTGGAGTGCATGGTCCCTAACCATGTAGACCAGTTGGAAATACATAAACAGCTTACTATTTTCAATCAAGCAAGTGGTACTTTTGGCAAAAACTTGGCAAAGATGGCAAGAGATGTGGACCAACCAGGTAAGCAATTCCAATTTCCATTTTGTTTTTCATTTCAAGTTAAAATTGTTTATGTTCTTTACAATTCAAATTATAAACTAAGTTACTAATTATTGTCTTTTTCTTTGCAGCACATTGGTGGAAGTCATTTGGTGGCCAGTGTCCTCAATTGCAAAGGTTTGCAATTAGAGTCCTCAGTCAAACTTGCAGTGCTTCAGGTTGTGAGCGCAATTGGTCTGTTTTTGAGCGCATACACACGAAGAAGAGAAACCGTTTGGAACAAAAACGGTTAAATGATCTTGTTTTTGTGCAATACAACCTTCGACTGAGGAGGAACCAAATGATGAGCAAATCACCTGATCTAGATCCCATTGTGTTGGACGATATTGATCCAACATCAGAATGGGTGGAGGAGATTGAAGATCCTGTGTTTGAGGCTGATTTTGATATCGACATGGCTTTAGCGGAGGATGAGGCAGATTATGTGGCGGCATCAGAACCAGGATCAGTAGCGGCATCAAGGAAAGGCAAGGAACCAATGGAAGGCACTAGTCGTGCAGGTCGAAAAACTCGTGCTTCCATTAGGTCCACTTCTATTGTCATTGGTGGCATTGATACTGATGTTGCAGATGAGGCAGAGGCATCCTCAGACTCTGAACCAGATGATGTCTATGTAGCTCCTGATGATGATCATGTGTCTAGTAGTGGTGATGGACTTGATGATTGATCATGTGTACACTGTAGACTTGTAGTAGGCCAATGGCCTCATAGTTTGCAGCATTGTTTTTGGACTTTATAGGCCATTTAGAGCCTCATTTCTTATGTATTTTGCTATTTTGTCGATGATATGTATTGCACTCGGTGCCATTTTGATATATTCACCTTTGCATGGTATATAAATGAGCAAACTTTGCATATTTTGTCTCTATTGGTTTGGAATCATGGTTTTACATCTTAAAAATAGTTTTGTTTAATTAAAAATTAATTTTTTTTTTTTTGTAAAAACCGGTTCGTTTAGACCAAACCAGTCTCGGTTAGACCGGTTCCGGTCGGTAAACCGGTTCATTAGGTGGACCGGTTCGGTCACCGGTTCCGGTTTTAAAAACACTGGTCTAAACTTAGAAATCTGGTTACTTAATCAGTATTAATTGAGATAAGGTGAGAATCATCTAGAAACTCAAAGGGATCGACTCCGATGTGATCTTAGCCATCAATTAAGATTTGATATTGGCCATTGGAGTTCCAATAGAAGATTATAAAAAGAAGTCGATGGGTAGATGGAGAACACACTTGTGAGACACAAAGATTGATTTCCTTGGGCAATTTGATTTTCCAAAGGCAGCAGCTGGAAGAGTTCGAGCCAGAAGGAAGCAGAGACAAAGAGGGGCAGGGATAGTGAAGCCGGAGGAAGATTTTCCAGGTTCGGTGAGTGCATTTGCAGAGAGGCCGAAATTTCTCCAGGAAGCTATGCAGAGGTAGCGCAAAAACTTTAGAGGGCAGTTCGATTTGCTGAAGGAAGAAGATGTTTTCAGTTCCAGAGACTGGGCAGATGTTCCAGAGGGCCAAAGAAGCGTTTTCCTAGTCAGCAGTAGGCATGATGACTTGATTTGCAATTGTTATGGGCTAAGCGTGTAGTAGACTGCGCTAGGGTGATGCAGAAGTTGTGTAGGGCTAGGTGGACGACTTGCTTTTCGGTGGTAGTTGAGTGCTGGGATTGCTTGGAGTGAGGGTAATTTTTGCTAGTATTTTCTCTATAGGATGGCCAGTTTTCGGCATCCAAATTGTACTCAGATAATTTCACTGCCACTTAATAATAAAAACCCTCAGCTGCTGCATTGGTTTTCGCAAGTTGGGTTTTTTCGGGGACATTTGTCCAAAAATAAGTTTCATATCTTTATGTGTGTGTGCATATTTCTCAGTTTCCAACGCTATTATTTTTTGTAGTTTTATTTGTGTAGGTTGCTGTGTGATTTATTCGATATTTTCCATAACAAACAAATTGTTAAATTAATTAGCAATTACAAGAATTAATTCCAATTGCTGCAATAGGATTTCATTGGTGAAATTTTCACATTTCACGAGGTAGGTTGCATTATCTTCAAGTATGATCTTTAAGTTAGTTTTCTTTTCAACCAAATTTGAAAGGGCCTCCTTGTATCCAGTGAATTTCCTTGAGGCTCCACTATCAATCAACCAATGATCCAACGTATCCAGAAGAGAGGCAGTAGATAGAGTGGAAATAAGATAAAATTCGTCTTGTTTTTCTACAACATTACTTTCATCATACCTAACATTTCTTGTCCTTTTGGGAGGTCGACCATTTCCATTTCGAGCAGTAGGAGCATTCCTCTTTGTTTTGATGTTGAACCTGTTGTTCCTTTTATTGCCATTGCCTTTGAAATTGTTGTTGTTGATGTTGTTGTCGACATCCCTTGGAGAATTCTTCTTGTAAGGTGTTAAGTTATGGTATGTTCTATGCTTATAACAGTTTACTTCTTTTTCTTATTATATTCCACCGATTAGCAATCACATGTACATAAAGTAAAGTGCAGATAGAACATTAAACGATCGACAGAAAACAAGCCAAGACAAGAGACACAAGATGTGGCGGCTAGCCAGGGACAAACCCCACAATGTGTGGGGAAACCCTTTGATCAAATCTTCTTTTATCTTCAATAATTCAGCAGAGAGAAATAGTACAATAAATCTGATTCATATCAACAGTAGCAAACCCTAGATCAGTAGCATCAGCATTAGCGGCTTCATTATCAAACTAGGGCAGACCATATCTCACAAACCGACAGTCGGATTGACTTCATTCCACCACCAAAAGTTTTGGCCTCCAGAGGAGGTTCAGATGAACCTACAACGCAGTTCAGATGAGGGGATCTTTTAGGCCACGCAAGTCAATCTTTACTTCTGCAGTTGCAGCTTCAGTTTCAGCAGTTTCCGGCTTCAAACTAGGGCAGTCGATATCTTGCAAACCGTTCGTCGAATTGACTTCATTCCACCACCAAAAGTTGCGGCTTTCAAAGGAGGTTCAGATGAACCTACAGCGCAGTTCCAAAGAGGAGATCTTCTAGGCCACGCAAGTCAATCTTTACTTATGCAGTTGCAGCTTTAGTTTCAGCAGTTTCCGGCTTCAAACTAGGGCAGTCGATATCTTGCAAACTGTTCATCGGATTGACTTCATTCCACCACCAAAAGTTGCGGCTTTCAAAGGAGGTTCAGATGAACCTACAGCGCAGTTCCAAAGAGGAGATCTTCTAGGCCACGCAAGTCAATCTTTACTTCTGCAGTTGCAGCTTCAAATTCAATAGCTTCCGGCTTCACATGTGTGAGAGAGAGAGACCCATTTCAGCGCAGTAGAGAAGAGACTCATATCTGCGCAGTAGAGAGAGAGAGATGTGATGAGATGAGTGAGTCCAAATGAGGAAAAGTCCTTTTATATTTATACACAACGTTGGTGGGTGAATAGATGCGACTGTTGGGCTTCTGAACCTACATGAGTTGTAGGTCGGCTTGATAATAATTCCATAATCAAAATAAATTCATATCTCCATGAATACTTATCGGAATTGGATCATCTTTATATCAATCCTACACCTCTCGACGAGAGGAATCTAATAAAAATATTATTAGCCATGAATAAGATGACCCACATGAAGTTTTGCCCTGGTTGCCAATTTTAACACTCCCTCTCAACCATGGAGAACGTCATCTGCAATCTGTCTATCGGCCGTTAATATTCATCCATCAAATGCATTGCCTTGTATAGCCTGACCCTTGCCCTGCTCTGCTCTATTTTGCCTGTTCTGCTTTGCCTTGTTCTGCCCTGCACTGATCTATACTGTTTTGTTCTGCTCTGCTCTTGCATTGTTCTGTTCTACTCTGCTTTTGTCCGAATTATGAAGAAGAAGAAATGATCGAGGATGTATCATACTGACTCAAAGTCAGTCTCAGAGTATGTACCACTGGTCCCAGACCAGTCTCAACCAACCCAAAGTTAGCGTCATAGTGAGTACAACTCCAATGGTCCCAGACCAATATCATCCTCCACTGACTCAAAGTCAGTCTCAGAGTATGTACCACTGATCCCAGACCAGTCTCAACCGACCCGAAGTCAGCGTCATAGTATGGTACAACTCCTACCACTGGTCCCAGAGCAGTATCATTGATCCCAGATCAATGGAGGTCATCCTAGCGTAGGGAGTACGGTAGTTACAACGATGCGTCCATCGGTACTACTATGGTCCCTAACTTCATTTCCCTGCTCATTGATCAGATGAGAGGTACTTCCCATGAGTCCCAGACTGCATGGGTAGGATGCCTCGACAGGAGAACTAATCAATCCTGTCCTCACAGGAGAACACATCAATCCTGCTACAATTGCCATGGAGAACACATCAATCCAGGCCTCACAGGAGAACACATCAATCCTGCTACAATTGCCATGGAGAACACATCAATCCAGGCTGCCATGGAAAACACATCAATCCAGGCCTCACAGGAGAACTAATCATCCTGCTACACAGGAGAGCGAATCATCCTGTTCCACAAGAGAGCGAATCATCTTGTCCCACAAGAGAGCGAATCATCTTGTTCTAGTGTGCACCACCAGGGGAGGGTGAGTCACCCTGTGGTCATATGTTGCTCCAGTAGGAACCGCAAGCCCTCAGAGCTCAATGTATGCAATATGCAGGACCCTTGTATAAGGGTTTCTTGCCGACTCCAAGTCGTTTGGGAAAATCACAGATTAGATCTTTCCTCGGGGCTTTGACAAGGTGTATCAACCTGTACATCATCTTAATGTGATGGAGCTTCCTTGCTCATCGACTTACCATATCCCAGATGATGTCTATCTGCTGGAGCAATTGACGAATACGGGATTCCTCAATAATCGAATCCCACCTCTGGTTGTTACAGAGAATCACAGTGGTATCCAATGTAAATCCAAACAGCTCACTGAAGAGCTTTCGTAACTAGACTGCCTCACACGAGGTTATGCTAGCAACAATATATCCTGCTTCGGCGGTGCTCAAAGCCACCGACTTCTGCTTCCTGCTCATCCAGGATATCGAAGCAGATCCCAAGGTGAAATAGTACCCGGAAGTGCTCTTATGGTCCACCACACTGCCTGCCCAATCAACATCAGTATATCCAAGTAGTCTCACATCTTCGGCAGTGTATCTTAATCCATGAGAGATTGTGTCCTGAAGACATCTCAGAAGATTCCTGCCATCAATCCAGTGGGGCTCAACCAAATATGAGCTCATAATGCTAACTGCAAAACATATGTTCGGACGGAGGTTCACCAAGAACATCAATGCGAATAAGTTTATGAAACTCAGAGGCATTTCCCAAATCTGGTCTGACATCACTACCATATAACTTCTAAAAGTTAAGATCCTCGAGGTAGTCACAGGCTTGCAGTCCATCATACCAAATCTTTCCAGTATCTTTACCACATATTTCCCTTGAGATAGGAAAATTTCCCTTGGCTTCTGCCATACTTCAAGTCCTAGGAAGTAGTGCATCAGTCCTAGGTCTTTCATTTCAAATTCAGAGGCCAGCTCCCTCTTACATTTGTGAATGAGAGTGTCTGCACCTGTTAGAAAGAGGTCATCCACATACAATACCAGTATGAGAGGCTTGTCATCTTCAACCTTAAAGTAAAGGTTAGGATCGGCTTCACTCCTAGTGAATCCCAGCTTCATCAAGTAGCTATCGATCCTCTCATACCATGCTCGGGGTGCTTGCTTCAGCCCATAGAGAGCTTTCTTCAACCTGCATACATGAGATTTTCGATCATAAATCTCAAATCCTTCGGGTTGCTCCACGTAGACCTCTTCTTTGATCGAGCCATGCAAGAACGCAGTCTTGACATCCATCTGATGTAGGTTCCATCCTTGTGAAGTAGCAAGGGCTACGATCGAGCGGATGGTCGTATATTTGGCAACAGGTGCAAATATCTCATCATAGTCTATACCTTCCTTTTGGGAGAAACCTCGAGCAACAAAATGAGCCTTATACTTTTCCATGCTTCCATCTGCTGCATGCTTTATCTTGTAAAGCCATTTTGAAGTAACAATTGTCTTGTCCAGGGTTTGTGAACTACTTCCCAGACATCATTCTCCATAATAGACTCATATTCTACGGTCATAGCATCCTTCCATACTTGATGCTTGACGGCATCTGAGAATGATGAAGGCTCATTTTGTATGATCGTGCTCATGATGGTCAGGTATCCTTGATACCTATTAAGTTTCTTACTTTGACGGAAGGTTCCTCAGGGTGCAGCATGTCCTTTAGCATCATCAAGTATCCCCCTAAGCCATGAAGGCCTCTTCCTAGAAGAGGAAGGCTCATGTGGACGAGAATCTATCAGATCCATGGGTTCTTCTACATCAGGCATTGATTCATCATCCTTTTCTTTCGGCTCCCTAGTGTTGGCTTCTTGAGAGCTCCTCAAAGTCGAAAGATTTGTTCACCTTGCAGTGAACTTTTCTTTAGGAGTCTTGGAACCCAATGCTTGATGAGGGCATCAATTTTGTACATATACGATGGTGATTGTAGTTTCAGGCTTCAGCCCATAGAAACATCAGAAGTCTTTGATCATGTAGCATGGCCCAGACAGCTTCCATCATCGTGCGGTTCTTCCTTCCCACCACATCATTCTGCTCAGGAGTATGTGGTGTAGTAGTCTCCCTCTTAATGCCAACCTCAGGTATGCCTGAGTGAACCAATTGTAATATATCAGAGGTCTTGCTTTGGCTTGAGGGGAATGGTCCCCTTTTGAGCTTTCCTTCAGCACATCCTGGACATACACCTTCATTCTCTATTCAGAATTCGGGCATCCCTATCACCATTTGTCTTACACCGAGTATAGCTTTATAATGAAGGGGGGAAAACCTCTAATGCCAAAGTTCAGACTGAAGAGATGTGTCATAAGACATGACACCTAGCAGACTTCCATCGACCTGATATAATGAATCAACACTAAACCCAAGAGTAAAGGCATCTTTAACATTATTTTTCCATATACATACCTTGCCATCGCTGAAGATTACCTTGTAGCCTTTGTCTTCTGTTCCCGAGATGGACACTAGGTTCTTTTTGAGGTCAGGTGCATTTAATACATCCTGGAATTTCTGGCCTTCTTGAATGCTTGTCCTCTTCCTTGATTCCCAGCTCTCCTCTTACCTTGGCTGTTGAATTTGTCATTCATCAGAGGGATTTTGATCATCGTCCTAGAGTGAGTCCTTTCTATGAGGGCACTCCCTTGCATAGTGACTTGCTTTATCGCAAATGTAACATCGTCATTTTCTTCTAGCCTTAGGTCCAGCCTTTCCTTTTGATTTAGTCCCGGAATTATTTCTTTTCTTTGCATGAAAAGAAAAGGCAGCAGGAGGACCTTTAGGCATGGGCATTTCTTACACTTCTTCCCTTGTTTCTTCTTGAATGCATCTAGCCATTAATTCCTCGAAACCAGGAATTACATTATAGTTCAGAAGAGTAATCCTGAACACATACCATTCAGATGGTAATCCTTCAAGAGTTGTGAGTGCCATTTCTCTGTCAGTAATAGGTTCCCCAGTAAATAGGAGATCGTTCTTGATCTTGGTGATTCTTAAGAAGTATGCTTGCATACTTTCATGTTTACCCTTCTTGATTTCCCTCAGCTTATTTCTAAGAAACAAAACTTGATTTGCATCATTAACTTTAAATAAACTCACCAGTCTGTCGTAGATTTCCTTGGAGGTGTCTAGATCAGAGATGTAGGCCACCAAGTGCTTGTCGATAGAGTCCCGGATGATCTTCTTTGTTTTGACTTCTCCATTTTTCCATTTGTTCCAGGCAACAGCAGATGCATTTGATGAAGGCTCAACAATATTGCCTCTTACATGGTCCAGCACTCCTTGATCTTCAAGGGTTAGATCGATAGACATCTTTCATCCATGATAGTCAGCTTTCACGGAGCTTGTCTTCGGCAGGAAAGAGCGTTGAGGACCCCATAGTTCTTTTAGGATAGCCTTGCCAATCTTCTCTTCAATGATTGCTCTTGCTCTTGCTCGGGCTTTGTCTTCACCTCAGCTCTGATGCCATGTTAAGTTATGGAATGTTCTATGCTTATAACAGTTTACTTCTTTTTCTTATTATATTCCACCGATTAGCAATCACATGTACATAAAGTAAAGTGCAGATAGAACATTAAACGATCGACAGAAAACAAGCCAAGACAAGAGACACAAGATGTGGCGGCTAGCCAAGGACAAACCCCACAATGTGTTTGGAAACCCTTTGATCAAATCTTCTTATATCTTCAATAATTCAGCAGAGAGAAATAGTACAATAAATCTGATTCATATCAGCAGTAGCAAACCCTAGATCAGTAGCATCAGCATTAGCGGCTTCATTATCAAACTAGGGCAGACCGTATCTCACAAACCGACAGTCGGATTGACTTCATTCCACCACCAAAAGTTTCGGCTTCCAGTGGAGGTTCAGATGAACCTACAGCGCAGTTCAGATGAGGAGATCTTCTAGGCCATGCAAGTCAATCTTTACTTCTGCAGTTGCAGCTTCAGTTTCAGCAGTTTCCGGCTTCAAACTAGGGCAGTCGATATCTTGCAAACCATTCGTCGGATTGACTTCATTCCACCACCAAAAGTTGCGGCTTTCAAAGGAGGTTCAGATGAACCTACAACACAGTTCTAAAGAGGAGATCTTCTAGGCCACGCAAGTCAATCTTTACTTCTGCAGTTGCAGCTTCAGTTTCAGCAGTTTCCGACTTCAAACTAGGGCAGTCGATATCTTGCAAACCGTTCATCGGATTGACTTCATTCCACCACCAAAAGTTGCGGCTTTCAAATGATGTTCAGATGAACCTACAGCGCAGTTTCAAAGAGGAGATCTTCTAGGCCACGCAAGTCAATCTTTACTTCTGCAGTTGCAGCTTCAAATTCAACAGCTTCCGGCTTCACATGTGTGAGAGAGAGAGACCCATTTCAGCGCAGTAGAGAAGAGACTCATATCTGCGCAGTAAAGAGAGAGAGATGTGATGAGATGAGTGAGTCCAAATGAGGAAAAGTCCTTTTATATTTATACACAACGTTGGTGGGTGAATAGATGCGACTGTTGGGCTTCTGAGCCTACATGAGTTGTAGGTCGGCTTGATAATAATTCCATAATCAAAATAAATTCATATCTCCATGAATACTTATCAGAATTGGATGATCTTTATATCAATCCTACACCTCTCGACGAGAGGAATCTAATAAAAATATTATTAGCCATGAATAAGATGACCCACATGAAATTTTGCCCTGGTTGCCAATTTTAACATAAGGACACTCTCTAGCATAGTGGCCGAACCTATTACAATTGTAGCACCTTCCTTTTCTTCATCCTTTGAATCCCTTCTTGCAGAGAAAACAATAGGTTCATTTCCATTTGAGGGTTTGTCTCTCCCCATCATCCTAGTCTCCTTTTGAGTGCGTCTAGCCAATAACTCATTGAAACCATGTATCCTGTCATTGTTGAGATTAGTGGTGATAAATACATCCCATGGTTTTGAAAGACCTCCAAGTGCAATGAGAGTGAGCTCCCTGTCAACAATAACTTCTCCAATAGATAGTAGGTCATTCTTGATTTGTGTTATTCTCATGAAGTAGGATTGGATAGACTCTCCTTTATCCATATTGATAACCTTCAACTTGTTTTTGAGAAAGAGGATTTGATTTGCATTATTCACTTTGAACATCCCAACCAGTGTATCATATATCTCTTTAGAAATTCCCAAATCAGAAATATAGGCAACCAAATGCTTTTGAATGGAGTCAATCAAAATTTTATTTGATTTGACTTCACCTTTTCTATACTTCATCTTAGCAGCAATCGGTGCATTCGAAGGAGGCTCAACCACTTTTCGCTGCACATAGTCCAATACTTCATACTCCTCCAAAGTCAAGTCTAAAGTCATCTTCCTGTGCATGATAGTCAGATTTGTCATTGAGCTTGTCCTCAGTCTTGGATTAAAATTTTGATGCCATGGGAACTTGTCTAATAGTCTTGTCCAACAAATCTCTCTTAGTGATTGCTTTTCTCTCTCTTGCTTGGGCTTTGTCTTAACTTGGCTCTAATACCATGTTAATTTGAGTTATCAATGGTATGTTCTATGCTTTGCACAATTACTTCAATGTCCTTTTACCAGTCCAATGACAATTTCCAATTTATTTTTCCAATAGCAATCACAATAACCATAAATCACATTGAAAGTAACTGTAGATAGAACATGAACAATAAAATGCAGAAGACAAGCCAAGACAAGAGAACACCAGATTTGGCAAATGCAAGGGAAAAACCCCAAGATCGGGAAAACCCTTTGATCAATTCTTCTTATTATAAATATCAAATGTTTAACAAAGATAGAGAGTACAATAAAGTCAAAACTGACTTTCCAAATGATGATCAAAGCAACCTTGTCAAATTTGAAAATTCACTGCAGCAGTCAATAGCTCTAACAAAAAATTCAACTTTGGTTAAAACAACAACAAACCATCCATAATGCAGCTCAGTTATACTCAGTCAAACTCGACCTTCTCAAGTGGTCAAAGTCAACTCAAAACAATCATTAAAACAACGGTAAAACTTGGTCAAAGTTTGCACTTCAAGCCTGCAGTCAACCCCAGTGAACATGCCCAAAACACCTCAGTTTCTGTGCCAATTAATGCGGTCCTCCAAAACAGAAATTCTGGCATAAAAAATGCAGTGAAGGGAGGTCAAAATAGCCCTAGTCAACATTGGTCAAACCATGCAACAGATTCTGAATTTCGGTTCTATAATTCGTCCTCTTTTTCAGCCACACATGTGAGAAGAAGAGTTGCCCAATGAGCTATACGAACCAATTAGATGAAGAGAGAAGAATGTGTAAGATGTGATGAGGTGCCAAATGAGGGTGGACTCTCTTATTTATACAAGTTGTTGAGGGCCAAGAGGCATTTCCATTAGGCTTCATGAGCTTACATGATGATATGGCCAACCTTGACAATTTGCACGTGTGGGCTTGACCTCAAAAACATATTTCTCCTTGTCCAAATTTGATGATATTGAGGTCGATTTTGGTCCTCTCGAAAAGAGGAATTCAATGCAATAATCATCTCCATCAAATGAGCTGTCCAAAGTGGAAATTGGCCCTAGTTTCCAATTTTAACATAGTGATTTCTAGAGCCCATTAATAGGAGAGACTTAAATGATAGGGTTTACTTGCTTTAGAAGCAAGGTGTGGGGCTTTCCAAGAAAGGCTGAAAGGAGGCCTAGACCTAGGGATTAGAAATATCTCTTGACAAGGGATGTCCTAGACCCAAGATTCCTAAAGAGAAGAGGTTTCTAAGTGGCCTTGTGAAATAAGAAATGGTAGAGATGTGGGACCACAAAGAAGCCCAAGGGGATCAAAGATTCCAAACAAGACCTAGGGTTTTGGGTGAATCTTCAAAAAAAGAGCCTAGGGCAAGCAAAGGGGAAGAAGGGATCAGTAATAGATGAACTTCCTTTTATTTTTCAATCATAGGAGATCCCTTAGAAAGCCACTGACCTAGAAAGACCTAAATCCAAGTGATTTTGGATCTAGGGCTTGGTGCATGTCACAAATAGAGCGTGGGATTTGCTTCAAATTTGGAGGGCTTGTGGAGGGCACCCCCAACGCAGCTCCTTGCCAACTCGCTCAACAAACTGATGGCTAGAATGGAATTCGTTGGATGCCCTAGCTAGGCTTTGTAGGGTTAGGGTAGAAAAATCGTGAAAAGGGAAAGATTTAGGGTGATCATCATGGACTTGAGACCAGTGCCTAGCCAATTGTGGAGAATGGAGTCAAAGTGAAATTGATTAAGTATTTATGCTCTACTAAGGAGTCTTCCGGCAACTTCACATGCCCTAGAGAAGCAACTACAAGGTCACAAGAAAGATTTATAATTCAACTTGTCAAGTAATGGAGTTTCAAGGTGCAAAGAGTCAACCCACCCCTAGGAATGTTTTGATCTTCTTGCCAAAATGAATAACATATGCAACGAGCCAAGATTACCAAGTGTTTAAGAATTTCACATCATAATTAGGGCACAAAATAACTATAGCAATAACGTTCCATACATTAGACACTAAGCATGTAAAATTTCGCATAAAAGAAAGCACATAGTGACATGAAGATTATATCCATCCTTTATACTTGCAAAAATGAAGGTCCAAGACAAATAACGAATATCCAAACATTAAAATGCATCAATTGATCTCCAATTCATCTAACCATAGCAAGTCCGAAATATTTTCTCCAAAGAGTACCAATCCAAGTGATAATGAGAGATCAAATGATCCTCTCATCAATATATATGATTCTCTAAGGGATTCGACTTGCCTAACTAGGCCTAATGATGCCCCTAATAATAAAATAATGCACAAATAACAATCATTTGGTGACAAGCCCACCTAATAGCTCCATAATATGAAAAATGAGCCTCTCAAGAGGGCTGTAATGATAAACAAGTAGCTAGGAGGGATGTTGGGAGGCCAAATGGAGTCCAACATCTGCCAAAATGAATAAAAAGGCTCCAAAAAAGTGATGAAGGGGATGGCCCCTTGATCTCCAAGCAAATCACCTGTGGTGCCCCTAACTGGTTGTGGGGCCACAAAATCATCCTCATGGGCCTCCAACTGAATCAAACAAGCATGCATCCCATCTGCAAGGGCTGGGACAATGATGAAAAACCCTCCCTTTGTCTTCCATCGTGAGACACAACCCCATCTGGGTCCTGGATCAACTACCAAGTGTGTGGTGCAAGTCTGTAGCCGGTTGGGCAAGGTGGTCTAGGTGCATCATCATCCTCAAATAAATGGAACATGAGCGAGCAATGCGCGGCGCTGAAAGATCCCATGTCATGGCTATCTGATCTCTGCTAGAATTGAGGCCCATGGTTCTCAACACACACCCTATAAATGCTAATATGACTCTCTGGAGGGCTTGGGCCCCGTATAGGGAGACCAATCCCCAAGATGAAGACCCATCTACAATCTTGTATAAGATCCAATGTGTCTCCTCACCTTTCAGTACAACAAATCATTAGTGTAATTGAGCAAATAAGCTTACAAGTCATGCAACCAAGTGGACACTTCATAGTGGCAAGCCCTTCCATAATGAGCTTTAGAGCAGTGTTGATAATATCGCCGAAATATTTGCGATATTTGGAAATATCACAATATTTTTTGCAAGCCGAAATATCACCGAGAAAATATTGCGATATTTCCTTGCCTGAAAATATCGCGATATTTATGAAATATTGCCGATATTTCGGCAAAATATTGCGCTACTACCCTAAAAATCGCCGAGCAAGCTAGGCCGCGGCGAGAAAAAGTAATTTTTGTCATTTCATTTGCTCATTTTGGATTCTGAGTCTTGGAGAAGGAAGGGGAAGAGCTTTGTGGTGGTTATCAAGGAGGGATTTAGGATCAAACAACCATTATCACCACCAACTAAGATTTTTTTGTGAATCAAAGATTGAAGAACAATGAGACAAACTTCATTTCTTCCATTAACAGGTATGTTCTTAAAAACCCCTATGTTAATGATTTTTTTCGTAGAATTAGGGTTATGCTTGCTTGCCTCTTTGCCTTCTAACATTTTGCTTCTTTGTTTTTTTTCCATTGGCTATGATTTTCATGCCCATGAGCCAATGCAAGGGTTTTGTCCATATTTGGACATCAAGCTTCATTTCTTTTTTTAACTTTCTTATGCACCCCCTTATTGCCATTTTTCATTCACATTGCAAATAATGTAGTAAAAAAAATATTTTTTAAAATGAGGTGGTTATTACTTATTATTTTTTGTGTATGGGTGTTTAATGCCAATTTTTTGTATTTTTAGTGCCTTAGGTTTGAATTAGTTCACTACAAATATGCCAAAAGCCTTGGACCCATTTTGAGAGTATAGGGAGCCTGATGGTGGGACAAATCGGGCATATCTATCATGCAAATTGTGTGGGACCAAGATGACAGGAGGGGTTACATTATTAAAATTCCATTTGGCTAGACTCCCTGGACATGATGTTGGGCTTTGTACAGTTTCTAGTGCAGAGCTTATACAAAAAGCTCTTGAAGCAATTGACGAAAAAGAAAGAAAGAAGGAAGAGGCAGAAAGAAACAAGGGTGAACGTGTAGGTAGATTTTTCGGGATATCTTTTTCTGATTTTGAAGCTGAGGGTAGTGGGAGAAACTCCACAGTGTCACCTGCTAGTGCTAATGTTACTGGAAGGAGGTCATCATTTTTTGTTCTACAAACAGGACATGGAGCACAACTTTCCATAAAATCTGTTGTTAAAAATAGCAAGAAGCATGAAGCAGATAGAGTTTTGGGGAGGTGTCTTTTCTGGAGTGATTTACCTCTCAGCATCACCAAAACCAATCCATTTTGGCAGCGAATGTGTGATGCTATTGCTGTTGTGGGCCCATGGTACAAAAGTGCTATATATGAGGAGTTGCGAGGGCCAATCCTTCAAGCAGAAAAGCAGGACATCAACTCTAGATTGACGGAGTTGAAACAAACATGGAAAGTGTCTGGATGCACAGTGATGTCTAATGGTTGGACAGATAGGAAGGGTAGGACCCTTCTAAATTTCTTGGTACATTGTCCTAAAGGTACCATGTTTATTAAATCAGTGGATGCATCAACACATATAAAAAATACAACAATGATGTGTGAGTTAGATGGGTTCATCCGGGAGATTGGTGTGCAGAATGTGGTGCAAGTCATAACAGATAATGCAGCTAATTATGTGTCTGCCGGCAGGATACTTATGGAGAGGCACCACACATTGTTCTGGACTCTGTGTTTAGCACCTTGTATTGATTTGTTGCTTGAGGATATGGGGAAGCTCTCTTTCATTAAGGAGGTGATTGATATGGCTAGGAACGTCCCCAAGTTTATATTTAACTATGCTTTTGTTCTTGGCCTCATGAGGAGATACACTAGAAACAAGGAGTTGTGGCGTACCTCAATCACACGTTTTTCCACCAACTTAATTACTCTTCAGTCTTTGCTTCGATTCCAGTTTGAGTTGAAGCAAATGTTTGTTTCTGATGAGTGGCGTGATTGTAGATACAACAGGAGAGTCATTGCAAAAATGGTGTACATTGAATCATTTTGGTAGGGAGTAGAAGAAGTGTGCTCAGTTAGTGAACCAATAGTAAAGGTTTTGAGATTTGCAGATGGGGACAAGCTTGCAATGGCTTATTTGTATGATGCCATGGACAAGGCCAAGGAGGCCATTCGTTCTTATTATGCAGACAAGGGTTTTGCTGGGCTTGATAGACATATGATGCTATGGGATGTGATTGATAGTCAGTGGACAAGGATGCTTCATCGACCCATTCATGCAGCAATACTCTTCCTCAACCCTGCATTTTCGTACAAATGCGCCTTTGTTTTGATGGCGAGGTGATGGAAGAGCTCCATTCTTGTATTCAGAGGATGGTACCTGATCCTGAGCTTTGTAGCAAAATCAATCGCGAGATACAGTTTTGTTGGGATTGTGTTGGCCTAGTTGGCTTTGATGATGCTATTAGGGAAATGACCCTCTTTATGCCATGTAAGTGACAAGTCATCACTCATTAGAATTTACTTATTTATAATTCTAGATTTTTAAAATTCAATTATGTAACTTTTATTTGAAACTTTAATTATGTTTTAAGTTTTTGACTTTTTTAATTCTTTATTTTGTTGTAGATATTTGGTGGCGAAGCTATGGTGCAAGGGCACCAAATTTGCAGAAATTGGCCATAAGAATCCTGAGTCAAACATATATCTTCAAGGTGTGAGCGCAATTGGAGTGTTTTTGAGAAAATACACTCAAAAAAGTGCAACAGGTGTAACTTTGAGCTTCAGCCTTCAGTTGAGAAATTACATTTATTGTAATTTTAATTTATGACCCTCAAGTATCAAGACTCATTAGTTTTTTTGACACTCTTACAGGTCAGAGTTCTCACGCCTCAATGATTTAGTGTATGTGCATTACAATATCCGACTTCGAGTGAAGCAAATAGAAACACTAATGGATCTAGATGCCATTTCCTTAGACAATATTGATGTATTGTCTCAGTGGAGGGTGGAGTCTAAGGTGCCCATATTGGAGGAGTCACCTGCATGGTTAGAGCTAGAGGAACCATTAGAACAGGGGCAACAAGAGGAGGACTACTTCGGGGAGGAGCAACACGAGGGGAGGAGCAGGAGGAAGAGGAGGAGGAGGAGGAGGAGACTGTGGGAGCATCAATGTTAGCACCATCTGCTATAGTTATAGGAGAGCACAACTCCATACCCAACAATCATTATTTGACATTAGGTGAAGGTGCCTTCTACTGCTAGGGGCAGGCCTGGCAAACAACCCATTATGTTTTCCCGTAAAAGGGGGAGAGAGAACTGATTTCAGATATATAGCTGCTAGTTTTATTTGTTTCGCTACATATAACACATGATGATGAGATACTTTTATATATGTGATGTTATTTTGTATTGGTTCTCCACATTTGAGTCCTTGATTGGACAATTATCAGGGATCAACAGGATTTGCTATCGCCTTTGATGTATCATTTTTATTTTACATCAACTACATCATATATATCAGTGCTTTCTTCATATTTATGTGCTAATGTGTTTACTTCATGTTGTTATTGCTTTATATGTTTAAAAATCTGATAAAAAATGAATATATTATGCATTTTTATTTTTAATTTTTTTTTGAAATGTATGTTTGTCGATATTTGCTGATAAGATTTTTTCTGGACCCTCGCAGATATTTTGCCGATACTAACATTTTCAACACTGCTTTAGAGTGTATAGGTGTCTTCAAGTTCGAGAAGGAGGTTAATCAATGACCCTATCAAGTGGTTTCAACCTCTAAGGGAGTGTCAGGCCCATGGTATATTCGTCATATGGCAGGTGTTATGTGATTATAATGATGGAACGAAGTAGGATATCAGGGAAGGCTCCAAGCCACATGCCATAGTACGAGGGTAGCTATGACGAGAGAAGCCCACACTTGGGTGTACAAATGTAGGAGGGAGCAATCGTGGTACGTAAGTTACCCTGCCCTTTGTTTTTCCACCCTTCTTCATATGCCTTTTGCCTTTTATTTAGTTTTCTTTTATAGCTGCTTGGAGCTCCAGGGAATGAGAGCATGATGCGTAAGATATAGTAGTGATTACCCCCTTAAGGTTTGGCAGTTCATTGCTTACCAAGGGTTGGGACAATTATGGTTTCCTTAGTGATGCAGGGGGCGAATACGATGGGCCCTAGGAACCAGGGCGATGGCCATGATGATAGGGGTATAGCTCATGTTGGATTTTTCGCACGTGCTAAATTTGTATGTCTTGGCCATCTTTTGCATTTTATGGTAAATTCCCTGTTGAGAGTGGCCAAATTACGCTTTTTACTTTTATTTTTAGCTGCATCAACCTCTGGGGCATCGTTCTAGGCCCAACCCAAAGTGTGGACAAGGGTAGGGGGAGGCTAACTCCTTGTGGACCCAATGGACAAATGTGGACCTGCATGGTAAATATGTGGAAAGGGGTTATAATGAGCGGAGGGGAGTGATGTATGTGATGTCAGGAAGTGGGACCATGCAACCAAACTTGGCGTTCCCCATGTAGTTCCACTCCTAAAGCTAGTAGATAATAGAGGAGATCCCACGGGACTAGGATACAAGCGTAACCACCAAGTTGGACAAGGGGACAAAAGTACAAACCAAACCCATTCTTTCCGCCCAATTCCCCCCACTAATCCATGCCTAGAAGAGTTTGTGATAAGTAAGCAAAAATACCCAACTACATAGTGAAAGTATTTCGGGGTTGGAAGGCCCACCTTGAAACATACAATCATGACAAATGGGCGAGGGTGCATAATAGCTAGCTCAGGTGGCAGAGATGGTGGCACATAGAGCTATCTGGGGGATGTTGGCTGAAGATAATCTAGGAGAAAAATTTCTCCTATGGGTGTCACCTACAGGTGGTGGGTAATATCTGGCTCCAACTGGGACATGAACTCTCAGTAGGGTGCATGAACATACTCGAACGGGGAGGTCATGTGAACACCAACAATCTCTTGGGACCGTAGACTTGTTACCTGCACATCAAAGACCAAGCACATGGGGCAACATGTTTTTGTGGCATCCTATGATCGCCCATGCTTTTGTTAGGCCATAAAAATCAACAAGAAATAAAAAAATTATTCTAAATGCACCTACTCTAGCATCATAAAAGAATATGATGTTAGTTCTAATGCAAAAATCGACATGTTATGCATCCTACCCTAACAAGCATATTATCTAAGGTAAATACTAAGTGTAATCATAGAGCCAATTCAACAACCATATTATTAGATCAACATAAACATGTCTTCCTATATGATTACTCATGCAATAGACCCAAAATCCAACGCAGAAACAATCACATGAAGGATGATGCAGGTGGGGGTGAAAAAATATGACATCCATATGAGGTAGAAAGGAGTCCTAGATGAGGGGAAAAACACTGACTTGGAGGCTCAGAGCCTCTCTTGCAAGCACATAATGGAACAATGAATAACCAAACTCAAGAACTCCAAATCACAATCATTGTTCATAATGTTATGCTTCGTGGTCATCACAAAGTCATGACGGGACGGAAGAGGGGACTGAGGAGATAGAGGGGCACACCAAATAGGTTGCTTGATATGATGGTCACATTAGAAAGGGGCAACGTGTGAAAATTTGGAAACCCAAATTTCTACTGCAACAATTGATTAAGTTCCTTCTATTTGTTAATTACTGAACAAATTATTTACTGCATCCTACATCAAATACCGAAACTAATACACTGCAACCTTCACCATTTAAAATTATATGCGGAAATAAGAAACTGAGCAAGAAAGAAATACACAACACATTACACCGTTATTTTTGGACAAATGTCCCTGGAAAAACCCAATGCAGGAAAAAACCAGACTACCAGTGCAACAATTGAGGGTTTGTATTATTAATCAGTAGTTTTATGAATACAATCTTTGGATGCATTGCTGGCTATCCAATACAGAGAATATGACTGATAGAGAGATGAGTGAGATATACCTCACACTATCACTGGTGATCCTGATTGATCTAGCCATAGAATGACTAGTCTCTTGTGTTGATTTCTGGTAGCATCGGATGTGCTCTAAGTCTCAAATTTTGCAGGGAGGCTTAGACACATGCATTCTCCAATACCCAGAAATCGTTCTGGGAAATTCCACATGCAGACAGTTTTATTAAAATAATTAATTATTTTTAATGGGACCATAAGTCTAAACTTAGGAAATTAAAATAATTAAAGGGTATTAATCTAACTATAGGTGAAACTTCTAGAAGAAGACGAAGATCGAGTCCAAATGATCTGAGCCATTGATTAGAATCTAATCTGGGCCGTTGGTTCTCAATTGGAGGGTTATAACGACTTTGATGGGCATTTGGAAAATACACCAGGCCGATACTCAGTCACCCGAGTAAAATCGATTTTCTCACTTGTCGAAGTTCGACAAGAGTAAATCGATTCAGAAGGAGAATTGCAGGTGAGGAGGAGAGAGAGGGTAGCAGCATCAGTCGGGAGAGCAAGAGCAGAAGACACAGAGTAGAGAAGGGACAACGCAGAGGCTGTGACGTAGAGGGACAACGCAGAGGTTGACGCTGGGACTGCGCAGTCCTCACGCAGAAGCTGACGCAGTGAGACGCAGAGGGGGCATCAGCTCCTCTACTAGCTCAGAATCTTGTCGGGAAGTGTGAGAGAATTGTCAGTAAATTTCTCACAGAGATTTCTCTTCTATTCTACTGGTTGAATCTTGTACATGGGATTTTTGCTGAAGATTAATAAAAAAACCCTCATTTGCTGCACCAGTTTTCTCACATTGGGTTTTTCCGGGGACAATTGTCCAAAACTAACTGTGTCATTGTGGTTATACTTGTGCTTGTATTTTTCCTTGCATTTACTTACCACAATGTTTTAATTGTGAAGGCTACAGTAGAATTTATTTCGATATTTGCCATAGAAACATTGTGAATAACTTATTTATGAATTAATAAGTAGAGGAAATAATATCAGTTACTGCAGTTGGATTTCTATCTTGAAATTTTCACATGGTATCAGTGCGCAGATCATAAATAGAAGGGCTCAGAGGCAAAGGAGAAAAGGATTTCGAAATTACTGTAGAGGCAGCAATTTGAAACCCCAAAGGCAGTGTAGTTCGAAAGCCAAGGAGGACGAAGTTTTGAGGAGAAATCGATTTCTCTAAGTGAGTCGACAGAGAAATTCGATCTCTAGATTGAAGCTTACCAGAGGCAGAAGGGAGCAGCGTATTTTTTCTTGCAGAACAGATCTTGAGTTGGGACGTAAATTTTTGCAGCAGTTGCTGGGACAGAAAAGCGTTAGAAATTGATAGGAAAATAGCACAAAGAAGGATGGAAAATCAAGATGTCTCTAGATTAGAAGAAGAATTCGCATGCTTGGCAAGTTTAGCATCAGCCGATTTTTGGTACATTGATAGCGGGGCTTCAGCCCATATGACTAGAGTACGAAAATATTTCTCGAGCTATCAAGAAGAGAAAATGGACTTCCAGATTATTATGGGAAACAGAACAAAATGTACTCCAATAGGGAGAGGGACTATAGCATTTCAGACAGGAGTAGGAACCAACATCCAAGCCACTAATGTTTTGCATGTGCCCAAATTAGGAATGAATTTGATTTCAGTGTCCCAGTTACAGGACAAGGGATACAATTTATACTTTATTGGAAAAAAAGTATATGTCAAACATCCAAGCTGGAAGAAGAAGAGACAAATTGGAGCTCGAAGCAGCAGACTGTATAGGTTGCAACCTGAGTCTCCAATGGCACTAATAGGAAACAATCTTAATGGTAAAAAGGATCTGAATGAGCTATGGAACAGGCGAATGGGACACTTACACCATGGAGCACTGAGGATGCTCAAAGAGAATGTTACAGGAGTTCCATTTCTTAGCACTGAGCATGATGATATATGCAGAGGATGTGTACTAGGGAAGTACGCTAAAGCAGATTTTTCTAGGAGTAAAAGCACAACAGAGAGTGAATTGGGATTGATACATTCAGATATCTGTGGTCCAATGTCTACAAGAGCTCTTAGTGGTGGCGAATACTTCATCACCTTTATTGATGATCACTCTAGAAAAACCTGGATCTATTTCTTAAAGACCAAGGATGAGGTCTTTGATCGATTTAGGGAGTTTAAGGCTCTCGTTGAAAACATGACAGGGAAAAGATAAAGGTATTGCGTTCAATAATGGTGGAGAATATACAGACAAAGCCTTCACAGGTTTATGCGAAAAGAGGGCATCAAAAGAGAATGGACAACTCCATATAATTCGGAGCAGAATGGAGTAGTAGAGCGTAATAATAGAACGATTGTTGGGGCAACTAAGGTTATGTTGTATGATCAGGATTTTCCTAGATTTCTATGAGCAGAAGCTTGGAACACAACATTGTATATCCAGAATAGAACTCCTCACAGAGCTTTGGGGAAGAGAACACTCAAAGGTGTCTTCACAGGGAAGAAGCCGGAAGTCAGTGATCTCAGAATATTTGGAAGTGTGGCATATTGTCACATTCCAGACGAGAAGCGTAGTAAACTAGATCACACTTCAGAAAAGGGGTACCTCGTAGGATATAGCGAGACCTCGAAGGCATACAAAATCTACAGTCCTAGCAACTGGAAGATTGTAGTAAGATGGAATGCAAAGCTCATGGAGGATAGAACCTTCAGGAAATCCCGAGAGATGTCAGCAGAAGATCAATCAGTAGATATTCCTTTAGTCCAACAGCAGCAGGGGCAGCGAGGAGAGACACTTGGAACTAGCACATTGACTAGTACCGGTATTTCCTTAGAAGAAGGAAATCCAAGTAGTTCTCAGCAGGTGGAACAACAGGGATAGGATAAGGATTTGATTGAACCTCCCACCACCAGTGGCAGAACCAGTAGAGAAGTATGACAGACATTTAGGGACGTAGAGGAGTTTGTCAGAACTCCTAGAACCGAGAAGAGGCAGCATAGACATCTTGACAGGTAGCAAGCCTTGGTAGCACAAGTTGAAGAACGCTCTCTCTTTCAGGAAGACGTACAACACCAAGTATGGGTGGATGCCATGGTAGAAGAGTATAGTTCTATCATGACGAATGATGTCTAGGAAGTGGTACCTAAGCCAGTGGATAGATCAGTTGTAGGATCAAGATGGATCTACAAAATCAAGTATGCTGCAGATGACAGTATAGAGAAGTACACGGCTAGGTTTGTAGCAAAGGGGCACACCCGAAAAGAAGGAATAGACTATGAAGAGACCTTCGCCCCTGTAGTTAGATATACCTCTATCAGATTCGTTATATCCCTGGCAGCTCAAATGGGATGGGAGATTCACCAAATGGATGTCAAGACAACATTGTTGAATGGGGTGATAAAAGAAGAGGTGTATGTAAAACAACTCGAAGGCTTCGAAACACATGAAAATAAAACTCATGTATGCAGGTTAAAGAAAGCCCTGTGTGGGCTCAAGTAGGCACCCGAAGCGTGGTATGGTCGGATTGATAGTTACTTGCAATAGATGGGATTCGTCAAGAGTAATGCTGACCCCAATCTCTACTATCTAATGGTAGAGAATGAGGCACTTATTCTGGTATTATCTGTAGATGACTTGTTTCTAACTAGGTCATCTAGGCTCATACAAGATTGCAAGAAGAATCTTGAGGCAGAATTCGACATGAAGGATATGGGGTTGATGCATTATTTTCTAGGATTGGAAGTTTGGCAGAAGAATGGAGAAATCTTCCCTAGGCAAGGAAGATATGATACGAAGATTCTGAAGAGATTCAAAATGCAGGATTGCAACCTAAGGCTACGCCTATGATCACCAAATGGAAGAAAATAGATGCATCACGAGACAAGGAGGTGGACCCCACCTTGTACAGACAACTCATTGGGTCGCTCATGTATCTGGTCAATACTAGGCTAGACATTTGCTTCGCTATCAACACCCTTAGTCAGTTCATGGTGGAATTGAAAATGGTGCATTGGGCAGCAGCTAGGCACATTCTTCGATATGTGCGTGGAACAGTCGGATATGGGTTGAAATACACCTGGGAGATGACATCAGATTGAATGGATTCACATATGCAGATTGGTCAGGTAGTTCAATAGATCAGAAAAGTACCTCCGGGTATTGCTTCAATGTTGGATCACGAATGATGTCTTGGTGCAGCAGGAAGCAAAAATCAATAGCGCTGAGCTTAGCGGAAGCATAATACATGGAAACCATCATAGCTACATGCAAAGCTATATGGTTTGGAAAATTGCTTGTGAGTTTGTTCAGAAAGAAGATGGAAGCGACCAATATTTTCTGCGATAATCAGAGCTATATTAAACTATCTGAGAATTCAGTGTTTCATGATTGGTCGAAACACATTAATATCAGATGTCACTTTATCAGAGATTGTGTTCAGCGTGGCGCAATATAGTTGCAGTATGTTCCCACATGAAATCAGGTAGCAGACGTACTCACAAAATCTCTAGGAAGAGCTAATTTCATCCAGTTCAGGGAGCATATGGGTATGGTAGAGAATCGTTTCAGTAGCAGAAACAGATGGCTTCTTAGTTACAGTGACAGGAAGTTGCAGTACAGAGGCAGTATTGACAGTGGCATGGTCAACAGCAGTACAGTAGTTGGTGGACAGGATGTCAGGCATCAACAACAGTACAAATGCAACATTTGCGTAGTAGTTGGTGGACAGGATGTCGGACATCAACAACGCAAAGGGAGATGTTACAAATCAGAGTGATGCTTCAGCAGGTTGCATTACTAGAGCACATTCCTCGCTAAGAGGGAGTCTTGATTTCTGGTAGCATTAGATGTGCTCTAAGTCTCAAATTTTGTAGGGAGGCTTAGACACATGCATTTTCCAATACCTAGAAATCATTTTGGGAAATTCCACTCGGAGATAGTTTTATTAAAATAATTAATTATTTTTAATGGGACCCTAAGTCTAAACTTAGGAAATTAAAATAATTAAATGGTATTTATCTAACTGTGGGTGAAACTTCTAGAAGAAGACAAAGATTGAGTCTAAATGCTCTGAGCCATTGATTAGAATCTAATCTGGGCCGTTGGTTCTCAACTGGAGAATTATAAGGACTTCAATAGGCATTTGGAAAGTACATTAGGCAGATACTGAGTTACTCGAATAAAATCGATTTTCTCACTGGTCGAAGTTTGGCAAGAGGAAATCGATTCAGAGGGAGAGTTGCAGGTGAGGAGTAGAGAGAGGGTAGCAACATCAGTCGAGAGTGCAAGAGCAGAAGACACAAATAAGAGAAGGGACAACGCATAGGCTGTGACACAGAGGGATAACATAGAGGTTCACGCTGGGACTGCGCAGTCCTCATGCAAAAGCTGACGCAGTGAGACGAAGAGGGGGCAACAGGTCTTCTCCAGGATCAGAATCTCATCGGGAAGTGTGAGAGAATTGTCAAATTTCTTACATAGATTTCTCTTCTATTCTGCTGGTTGTATCTTGTACATGAGATTTTTGCTGAAGATTAATAAAGAAACCCTCATCTACTGCACCGGTTTTCCCGTATTGGGTTTTTCTAGGGATAATTGTCCAAAAATAACTATCATTGTGGTTATTATACTTGTGCTTGTATTTTTCCTTGCGTTTACTTTCCGCAGTGTTTTAATTGTGAAGGCTGCAGTATAATTTATTTCGGTATTTGTCGTAGAAACACTGTGAATAACTTTTTTATGAATTAATAAGTAGAAGAAATAATATCAGTCACCGCAGTTGGATTTCTAACTAGAAATTTTCGCATGGTATCAGAGTGCAAAACATAAGCAGAAGGGCTCAGAAGCAGAGAAGAAAAGGATTTCGAAATTACTGCAGAGGCAACAATTCGAAACCCCAGATGCAGTGCAATTCGAAAGCCAAGGAAGACGAAGTTTTGAGGAGAAATTGATTTCTCTGAGTGAGTCGACAGAGAAATTCGATCTCCAGATTGAAACTTACCAAAGGTAGAAGAGAGCAGCATATTTTTTCTTGGAAAACAAATCTTCAGCTGGGACAGATTTTTGTAGCAGTTGTTGGGACAGAAAGCATCAGAAATCGATAGAAAATAACACAAAGAAGGATGGAAAATCAAGATGTTTCTAGATTATCTTCTAGATTAGAAGAATAATTCGCATGCTTGGCAAGTTCAACATCGGCCGATGTTTGGTACATTGATAGCGGGGCTTCAGCCCATATGACTGGAGTATGAGAATATTTCTCAAGCTATCAAGAAGAGAAAATGGACTTCCAGATTACTATGGGAAACAGAACAAAGTGTACTCCAATAGGGAGAGGCACCATAACATTCTAGATGGAAGCAAGAACCAACATCCGAGCCACTAATGTTTTGCATGTGCCCAAATTAGGAATGAATTTGATTTTAGTGTCCTAGTTACAGGACAAGGGATACGATTTATACTTTATTGGAAAGAGAGTATATGTCAAACATCCAAGCTGGAAGAAGAAGAGACAAATTGGAGCTCGAAGCAATAGACTGTATAGGTTGAAATTTGAGTCTCCAATGGCATTAATAGGCAACAATCTTAATGGTAGAAAGGATCTGAATGAGCTATGAAACAGGCGAATGGGACACTTACACCATGGAGCACTGAGGATGCTTAAAGAGACTGTTACAGGAGTTCCATTTCTTAGCACTAAGCATGATGATATATGCAGAGGATGTATACAAGGGAAGTACGCTAAAGCAACTTTTTCCAGGAGTAAAAGCACAACAGAGAGTGAATTGGGATTGATACATTCAGATATCTGTGGTCCAATGTCTACAAGAGCTCTTAGTGGTGGCGAATACTTCGTCACCTTTATTGATGATCACTCTAGAAAAACTTGGGTCTATTTCTTAAAGACCAAGGATGAGGTCTTGGATCAGTTTAGGGAGTTTAAGGCTCTTGTTGAGAACATGTCAGGGAAAAGATAAAGGTATTGCGTTCAATAATGCTGGAGAATATATGGACAAAGCCTTCACAGATTTATGTGCAAAAGAGGGCATCAAAAGAGAATGGACAACTCCATATAATCCGGAGCATAATGGAGTAGTAGAGCGTAATAATAGAACTATTGTTGGGGCGACTAAGGTTATGTTGTATGATCAGGATTTGCCTAGATTTCTATGGGCAGAAGCTTGCAACACAACAGTGTATATCCAGAATAGAACTCCTCACAGAGCTTTGGCGAAGAGAACACCCAGAGGTGGCTTCACAGGGAAGAAGCCAGAAATCAGTCATCTCAGAATATTTGGAAGTGTGGCATATTGTCACATTCCAGACAAGAAGCGTAGTAAGCTAGATCAGACTGCAGAAAAGAGGTACCTCGTAGGATATAGCGAGACCATGAAGGCATACAAAATCTACATTCCTAGCAGCAGGAAGATTGTAGTAAGAAGGGATGCAAAGTTCATAGAGGACAGATCCTGTAGGAAATCTCGAGAGATGCCAGCAGAAGATTAGTCAGTAGATATTCCTTTAGTCCAACAGCAGTAGGGGCAGCGAGGAGAGACACCTGGAACTAAGATAGTGACCAGTACCAGTATTTCCTTAGAAGAAGGAAATCCAAGTAGTTCTCAGCAGGTGGAACAACAGGAGTAGGAGGATTTGATCGAGCCTCCCACCACCAGTGGCAGAACAAGTAGATAAGATAAGATAGATAAGATAATTTTATTAATGTCCAACAAATGACCATAATAAGTCAACAGGACTGTCGGTTACAATGATTACATCATGCCAAGCCGGTGGACCAAACGGTCCCCTTTAACATTTCTTTTAAAAAGCAGAAAATACATCTATAATCTAAGTAAATGTAAATGTAGAAGCTAGAAGCTCTTGGCTTTGAAACAAAGCACTGTGATGAAGTAGAGAAGGAGAAGAAGAAGGAGAAGAAGAAGAAGCAGGGAATGAGTCTCCTGTCCAGTTCCTACTCCTACTCCTAACATCCGAGGTCGAGAGAAGAAAACTGAGACAAGTTTGTCAAAGTTTGCTGTCTTGTGGGCATACTGGGCTTTTGCTGCTGTCGCCTGGAGGTTCTAGGGCGCCTCCCAGGGTTGGATCCAATCCTGGAGCGCTGGTGCAGTCTGGTGGGTCAGCCCTCCTGGGACCGCATTGATCTGGTCTTAGTGTCTGTGGGTCGGTCAATGGTTCTTTTGGTGCCTCGCACTGATGGTAGCGCCCAAAAGAAGTTTGTGATCTTCTGCGTGGTGTTCGATCTGGTGGGGGGCTGAAGAAAACAGGCCCGAAATCTGAAGGCCTCCTAGATAAAGTGCAAGGCATCTCAGATCAACATATCTGAGGAAGCTTGTCAAAGTCTGAGAAGCCCTGAAGGACAATGGAAATGACCTCGAATCTCGTAGTAAGTAGGGCATCCGAAGATGAAGTGTGTCTCTGTCTCTATCTCCTGTAAGTGACAGAGCTGGAAAATCCTATCTGCCCTATCGATGTGGTGATCTGTCTCCACCCAGAGTCTGTGAGACCCAACTCTGAGCTGCCCGAGGGGGATTCTAAGGGCATGCATCCAGTGCTGGAACGTGTACTGGGGTCTGATGATGAGCCCATTCCTGATCTCCAAGTAATCCTCCGCGTAGAAGGTCATTTTTGGATGCAACCCATTGGGAGGATTGGTCCATGTAGTCTGAATGTATCGTTTGTAAGTATCCTCCTTAATGATTTTATTCAGCTCTTGTTGATTGGGAAGGAGGTGGCCTGGAGCATTCAGAGAGTACTGAAAAGGAGGGAGATGGTCAATCCGGATTCCTGAAGGCTCCAGAAGCTCTGTCACAACGGTGTACCAACATTTGGATTGGCCTGTCTGCATACGGGAGATGTTCTCCAAGGAGCAATATGCTAAGTATGGGTATTTGTCACGACCCTTCCTCGTGTCTGCCATGCCTCGGAGCCTGTGCAGGAGCGACACTAACCTGAATATCACCTCTAGGCGGAAAGGTTGAGCTCCGAACTCTGCTAGAATGATGTGCTGAGGAACTGTCTGCTTGCACCTAATGAAACGATGCAATAGGAGGGTCTGGACCCGCTCTGCTGAAGCCCACTCTGACTCTAGGAGAGAGGGACCCCAAATCTTTGAGCCGTAAAGCACTGTGGGGCGAATCAAAGTGTCCATGATGCTCATTTTGGACGAGATGTCCTGGAAATGGTGCCGGAAACACTGCCTCTCCAGAAGGGCTAGGGAGCCATACCCTTTGTTGATCCGAGACTGAAGGGTTGGTCGCAGGTTGAAGCGAGGCCCTGAAAACTGAACTCCCAAATATGTATAGGTGCTGACAATCTCGATCTATTCTCCTTTAAATAGGAAGTGGAAGTCCGAGGTTTTCTTGACTCCATTGAAGATAATCACTTTGGTTTTACCCAAGTTCACAGTTAGCTGCCTCCGGTCACAAAAAGCAGCGAGAGCATCCAGCTGTCTCTGAAGGCCTTCTTGGGAGGAGGCAATAAGGGCAATATCGTCTGCAAAGAGGAGGATGGAAATCAGGACCTGGTGAAGAAGACACCCATCTGTATCCTGGATATGCTCCCAAAGGAAGGACTCAAGCTCATCGATATAGATCCCGAATAAAGTAGGAGAAAGGGGGCATCCTTGCTTGACTCCAATGGTGCTTCGAATGAAATCCGACATTCCTCCGACTGTGCGGAGACGGCCAAGGACGGCGTCATAGAGGCACATGATAGCTATTAGGAAAGTCGAGGAAATGCCAATCTCTCTTAGCCTCTGGAAAAGATCTTCCCTTGGGACTGAGTCAAAGGCCTTCCGGAAGTCTACAAAGCAGCAGTACACTTTAGAGGATTGATGCCTAGCCTCCTCGATCACCGCACAAAGAGTAAGGATGTGGTCGATCGTCTGGTGGTCTAGGCGGAATCCTGCTTGGCCCTTGGCCCTGAGTTGTCTCTGCTCAAGGAAATGGGAGAGTGTCCTGTGGAGTGCTGTAGCATATAGCTTGGAGAATGTGTGCCCAACCATGATTGTCCTGTAGTTGTTGGGGTCGGAAGTAGGCCTTGACTTGTGGATCGGGTAGATAATGTGGTGTGACCAACCATCCGGAAATCCATCTCGAACCACCTGGTTGAAAAGGTCCACCAGATATCCTACTAGGGGGCGAAGTCCATGCTTGAAGAATTCTGCCTGGAAGCCTTCTTCGTCTGCTGCCCTGCTGCTATTCATTGTCCATATTGCCTCTCTGATATCTTTGTCGGAGAAAAGGTGGCAGGAGGTGGGGGGGGAAGTAACCTGAATCAGAGGCTGCCCAGGAATGTCATACAGCTGGGAGGTGTGAGAGAACATTGAGGCAGGATCAAGGTCAACTGGGGTAGGTGAGCGCCGGGAAAGGATGGTCCCCCAGAAATCTTTAGGGGAGCGAAGGAGGAGAGTAGAAAGAACCTGTCTCCTATGGGCAATGAAAAGGTGCTTCTTGCGGCGAAGGAGGCGACGGTAGGCTGAACAAAGGTTTGGGTATGTTGGTAAGGAGTTCCGGAATGCGTGTCAGAGGTCTTGATGCATAGACTTGCATTCCTGGTCATACCATTTATTCATAGGGAAATTTCCCGGTTTGCGGGAGGTGGTGGCGGTACGGGTAGAATGGGGGAAGGATTGGAGCGCAGCTTCCCAAATTGCATATGAGAGGCACTGGTATTTGTCCTTGGTGAAGCTGAGAGAGGCGAACTGGGACTCCGATGGGAGTGTCTGTCTGAGGATAGAAGAGAAGAGATCAGGGTCACCCTCCTCAAATCGGAAGGTGGTCCTGGGAGGGCTGCAGGGAGGTCAAACTTCAGAGAGAGTAAGAGAATTGCATGATCTGCGAGAGGGATGTGGGTGATCGAGAATTTTTTGATGTAAGGGAGGAGATCTGGGTTTGCAATAGCGTAGTCAACCACATTTGCCCCGCCTCCAAATGCCCTGCAGGTAAAGAAGTACGAGGATGGGAAACATGGTAGGCCATTCAGAATTACCAGCTCATGAGATTCTCCCAACTGTAGCAGATATCTCCCATAGGTTGTGGTGGGTCCCAAGTGATCCTCGAAGGTCCGGTGCATGCTGATCGTGGTCGGGTCAATCCCCCGAGTGCAAAATATATCCTTTGTCCGGTCGTGCATTCCTCTGGAGGTCTTTGGTCCGGGCATTGAAGTCCCCCGTGAGAATGACGTCCCCCATTGCCGAAAACCTGGTGATGTTCGAGTATAGGTCTGTAAAAGGGTCTCCGTCTGAGCTATTGTGAATAGCGTAGGAAGACGAGATAGGTGGGAAGTAACAGACTGCGACATAAATGTCTCTTGGAGGTGATGTTCTGGCTCTGATCTGAATCCACATGAATCTGGCATACTCATCGGTCGCGACCACCGATACTCTGTCCCTAAGGCTATCATGGACGAGGCAAGAAACACCCCCTGATCCCCTGACACCTCCTGAACTTCGTGTCTCCTGTCTGCAAACTGCGGTCCACTGGTATCCTGTAATGTCGGGGAGAGGTCGGACTAGTCTCGCATGAGTCTCGGTAACCAGGAGGATGTCTGCTGAGCTAAGGGTTTCATAAAGTAGGCATGGTGAAGACCAGAAGGAGCCATTGCCATTCCAGCAGTGAACTGAGAGATCCGTGTCCCGCCTCCTCTTCGCTCGGGCCCGTCATTTGGAGCTACCTGAACGGGATGCCCATCCTGGGGGGAAGGTGTCCCGAATAACTGCCCAAAGGTTTCTAATCACTGCCCATTTCCATGCCTGTCTTGCTGCTGCAACCTGTTCCCTAGCCTGTTTCACTTCATCTACTTGAGCTCTTGTGAGGTCTTCATCCAAAAACACTTTATTCAGAGAATAGCTTCCGCTTGGCTCGAAGCACCCAAAGTCTATCCGAGGAGTAATGGAACTTGAGGAAGAGGGTAGAGTCCTATCCTAACCAGGCTGTGTCCAAGGTTATGTCTGGTATGTTGAGAGTGTCGCATAGAAACCTATTCCCCAGTTCCATTGGGTCCGCTGAGGGGGGAGGTGTAGGGAGTTCTCTTACCTTAAGATTTAATTCTCTTGTTCGTCAGGTTCTTTCCTCCACGAGCTTTGCATGCACTACTTCCTCCACCGCTATGAGCGGAGGGGCCTTGTCCTTTCCTTTGACCACCTGTGCCCATGTGCTGATATGCGACTTCGTTTCCTGTTTAAAGGACATTTGTTGGGATCTAATTTCCTCCTGTTTGCTTTTAAGATCTTTGATCTTCGCCTGTAAAATCTCGTCGGAATTCTGCCCTGCACTTTGTTCTCGGTATTCCTACAGTGTTTTTCTAATAGATGCGTTGTCTCCCTCTACCGATAGAACTCTGTTTGACAAAGTGCCGATGTCGGCTCGCACCCGCGATTTTCCGCCTCTAGGTGTTCCATTTTCCTCATAATTTGTCAAATTTGGGTGTCCAGAAAGCAAAATCTGTTTCTAATGCAATATCGGTGGGGTTGTATACATTCTCACCTTTATTGTGGCACTGTTGTAAGTACTTCATCGGACCTCTGTTGTTGAAATCTTTGGGCAGTGGCGGTTCGGCTTCCTCGGGGTCCTTGTTGTGTTACTGCTCTGTCATGGTTGGAGCAACTGATTTTTCCAGGGCTGAAAAAGGTTGTAGAAGGTAGGGTCAACGCCGGACGGTCGTTGTGTGGCCAAGGTCGACGGCAGAAGTGGTGGCAGCGGTGGCAAAGATTAACGGCTTTGCAACGGGCAGCTGCGTAGACACCAGCAACTGCATGACCGTGGAGCAGCTGGACGGCTTGTGGAGCAGCAACAACGCTGCGTGGAGCCTGCACAGGTCGTCGATGGGTAGTGGAGCAGCCGCGTGGAGCAGCAGCAACGCTGCGTTAACCGTGGAGCAACAGCAGATGGATCAAGGGTTTGTAGGCAACAAAAAGGACTGAGGTATGGGAGAGCCGACGGGACGGGACGGGGCAGGAGAGTTGACGGGACGGGAGAGCAGACGGGACGGGAGAGCAGATGAGAGAGCAGACGAGACGGGACGGGAGAGCCGACGGGATGGGACGGGGCGGGAGAGGTCGGACGGGGCGGGAGAGGTCGGGAGGGACGTAAAGGAGTTTGTCGGAGCTCCTATAACCGAGAAGAGGCAGTGTAGACAACCTGACAGGTACCAAGCCTTGGTAGCACAAGTTGAAGAACCCTCTGGCTTTTAGGAAGCCGTACAACACCAAGTATGGGTGGATGCTGTGGTAGAAGAGTATAGTTCTATCATGACGAATGATGTCTGCGAAGTGGTACCCATAGTTTTTAAAACCGGAACCGGTGACCGGACCGGTCCACCTAATGAACCGGTTTACCGACCGGAACCGGTCTAACCGGGACTGGTTTGGTCCTAACGAACCGGTTTTAAAAAAAACATTAAATAATTAATTTTTAATGAAACAAAACTATTTTTAAGATGTAAAACCATGATTCCAAGCCAATAGAGACAAAATATGCAAAGTTTGCTCATTTATATACCATGTAAAGGTGAATATATCAAAATGGCACCGAGTGCAATACATATCATCGACAAAATAGCAAAATACATAAGAAATGAGGCTCTAAATGGCCTATAAAGTCCAAAAACAATGGTGCAAGCTATGAGGCCATTGGCCTACAGTCCTTCCAATTTCACAAGTTCCTTTTTCACACCCAAATGTCAAAACCCTAGAGCCTTTGCTCATGTGATGAAGTCCATCACTGCTTCCAAATCACTGTAGCAACATTTTGTGCAAATAATGATCTTCATTATTCAGGCCTTAGCATTAGATTTCAGAACCTAAGTGTTCATAGTAGTAAATGCATATGGCATCAATCTTCAATCCAACATGTCCTTTATGTCTTTGGCCTGCTGCAAAAGATTTGACCTGTTCAAGGGAGGACCTTTGATTTCTCAAGTTTCAACTGAAGAAGTACTTGGTCTCATTTCCACTGTGATAGAACTCCCTTTACCACAATGTGCTTTCTCCAAAGGCATGCTAGTGAAAGTGATCCATTTTCTATTTCAAGGGTGAGCATCACAGATACAGTTCTTCAAATACCCATCAGTAATCATATGCAATGCAAGATTCACAGTATAATATTTCCACACTTCAGTCTTTCAGTATATGAGTAAAGATCTCACATTTCTTATATGTGGCTATGACTTGCTTTGAGCCACAATCCATATTGTACTTCTTGTCATTTCTTCTTGCTTTAGCACTATTTCATTTGGCATGATTGAAGACTGTTCATCGTTGTCCTTAAGGATTTAAGGATACCTTACAGTCCCTGATTAATCTATAATGAGTCTTCAAGTTCAAACTTCAAGATATACTGAGACCAATAGTTCTGATTTTCTGCAGACCTATACCGGTCCACGGACAGTCTACAAGAATGAAAAATCACTGATAGCAAATTCAGTGATTGCTTCATATGTTTTACTTTGCAGACACATACTGTTGATGTAGATCAGGCCTCATATTCATCATAGAACTGTAGATCAATCCTTCTTAGACAATGTAAATTGTATCATCCAGAATACTCATATAGGGTCCATGAAACACTTACGAGATATTAGTCCAAACTGTGACATCAACCCAAACTCTTATTTAATGTATAATGTCTCACAAAGGATGACTTGTTCACAATGCGCTTGTCTTCAGACATAAATCCTTTCAAGCATCTTTTGGATGTTATCTCCAAGGTGATACTAGCTTGGCTTCTGAAAATGCTTTCAAATTTCAGACTTTGTAGCAATTGTTTTTCTTCATAGATATTTCATTGTGGAGTGATTTAAAACTAAAAGGTATAGTCCTTTAGCTGCTGGCTTTTGTATCTGAGCCTTAGAATGATAGTGTTAGTACACCTTTCAGACTTCATTGTAATTCTGATCTCTGGCTTCCTGGTTCTCATTATTGTACATGAAAGACAAGGATTTAGCTTGCTTGTCTTCAGACTGAGATCTTCTTTTGGCTGCTTCCTCCACAGAGACACCAGCTCAGCTCCTCGGCTTTGTGTTCACAGATCTCATCACCTTTTTGCTGGCATGACTTCAAACTTCAAGGTGGCATTAGATCAGCTTCTCAATGAATTAAAGACTTGGCTTCTTCAGTCACCAGTGGTATTTTATATGATCAGTAAACTGTTTCGTAACTCGTTTGAAGAGCATGCCTAAAACCGGCCGGTTTAGGACGGAACCGGCCGGTTTGATACAAACCGGCCGGTTCCGTCCTAAACCGGCCGGTTTTTCACCGGTTAGGGCAAAAACTGGGTGAAGGGGGCCTTCCAACCGGGTTTTTTGGCCGGTCTAGACCGGCGGCCTTGCTAACCGGCTGGTTAGACCGGTAATCGGTTTTTTAAAACGGTTTTGAAAACTATGGTGGTACCTAGGCTAGAGGATAGATGAGTTGTAGGATCAAGATGGATCTACAAGATCAAGTATGCTTCCGATGGCAGATAGAGAAGTACAGGGCCATAATGATAGGGGTAGAGCTCATGTTGGCTTTTTCCACATGCTAAATTTGTATGTCCTGGTCATCTTTTGCATTTTATAGTACATTTCCTGCTAAGAGTGGCCAAATTATGCTTTTTACTTTCTTTTTATCAACCTCCGGGGCATCATTCTAGGCCCGACCTAAAGTGTGGACAAGGGGAGGGGAGGCTAACTCCTTGTGGACCCAATGGACAAATGTGGACCCGGATGGGAAATATGTGGAAAGGGGTTATAACAAGCAGAGGGGAGTGATGTAGGTGATGTCGGGAAGCGGGACAATGCAACCAAACTCGGGGTTCCCCATGTAGTGCAACTCCTAAAGCTAGTAGCCAATAGAGGAGATCCCATGAGACTAGGATACAAGGTTAACCACCAAGTTTGACAAGGGGACAAAAATACAAACCAAGCCCATTCTTTTTGCCGAATCCCCCACTAGTCCATGCTCAAAAGTGTCCATGATAAGTAAGCAAAAATATCCAACTACATAATGAAAGCCATTCCTTTGGGGTTGGAAGGCCCACCTTGAAACATACATTCATGACAGATGGGCGAGGGTGCATAATGGCTAGCTTAGGTGGTGGATATGGTGGCACATTGAGCTATCTGGGCACTGCAAGGGGCTGTTGGTTGTTGGCTAAAGACAGTCAAGGAGAAAAAATTCTCCTATGGGTGTCACCCACATGCGGTGGGTAACAAGGATAACATCCACCACTAAATAGCTAAAGAAAGTTTTGGAGTTTGGATAAACCAGTGCTCCCCATGTGTTTTGCGACATGGACTAACCGCCTCTCATGGATCCTTATCTCCGGTGATGTGATCGTTGACTAACACTTGCGGGTTTTGGCCTAACGACAATCGTGATTCCCAACAAGTGGTATCAAAGCGTAGGTCACGAGCTTGATATGCACCTAGCTTGCGTTGGGGGGAGATTGTTGGACATTGGATAAACCAATGCTCCCTGTGTGGTTCGCGACATAGATTAACTATCTCTCACGGATCCTTATCTTTGGCAATGCGATCTCTAACTAACATCTGCGGGTTTTGGTCTAACGACATTCATGATTCCCAACAAAAGGCCATTGAGGTGACAATGGTGGATGATCTCATTGTTTCCATAAGACTTAAGTTGCCTAGAGAGGCTTTCTACTAAGCTTGCTAGATTTTGCAGTAACATGGACAAAGCAATTGCCAAATAGGGAAGACTTCCAAAGTAGTTTTAATTTGGGAAAAGGAGTTCAAAATGGCAGAGATGCATATTAGATGTGAAGATTGAGAAAGGATGGCTGCAGTTAATTCAAAATGATGCTTCTATAATGGTATGAAGTTACAAATTGGATGAGCAAAGCAGGGTAGACAAAGGTGATAGTTAATGAATGAATGAATGAATGATATTTTAACGTCCACGAGACTAAAATTAGTCTATGGGACTACCAGCCTCCCTGTTTTTTTCCTTTTACAATTCAATCCTTTTCTTACTCAAATTGATGATGAGCTGACCCAACCTTATAACAGTGCCTTCACTGAGGAGACAATGCCAAGGAATTGAGGCTAACATACTGCCATAATTGTCCCTGATGTCTCTGAAAGCATCACATTCCAAAATGAAATGCTTTGATTCCACTGGACCCAGAAGTGAAAAAAGTACACACTTGTTCTTCCCAAGCTTCTTTAGGTCTCTTCCACTGCCCCATTTCACACCGAAGTTGATGTGAGTTAGTTTTTAATTGAGCAATAAGAATCTTTGCTCTCCACGGAATGTTGCTCCAATGTACTCTTTTTGTTGGAGATCACAAGTGGGGTTGAATTCTTGAACATAGTACTTCTTTCTACCCAACTCTTTTCCCCATATATGCTTATGAAACTTCTCCATAACAAAATTCTTTAACTCCTTGCTATTTGTGGGACATGCATTGAGGTAAATATTCTATTTTTGCATCCATTTGTTGTTTTGTCTCATCCATGATTTCTTTCTTTCACTCATGCCTTCATTGAAGATAACTTTTGGCCATCTACCTACTCCCATTTGCTCAATTCTTTTTAGATACCTTATAAGATGCACCATAGCAATTGCTTTGATGGGAGCTTCTCCTGTTTCACTCAACATTATCTCATAAGGAACCAAACTTTTTATTTTGAACTTGCTCATGATCAAGTGTTTTTGGATTTTCTCAATTTGTTTCCATTTTGAAACAGGGATGCTGCTAGCCCACAATTCACACCCATATAATATCATTGGACAAACTAGG